>OZ026630.1:55819436-56219436 GCA_964020975.1 Hermodice carunculata | reverse complement strand
AAAAACTAGCCAGAATATCATCCAGTTTCCGGACTGCCAGATTGTTACTGAGTTAAACCAGTTTTTAGTTTAAATTAGGAATAACCCTATATTCAATTCATCACAAGATTAATAAAGTAACTGAAATATACCTTCACATATATATAAGTATGCATGTATGATCCAATTCATTTATCATAATTACCTAAGTGACTTTTGTACATTTTTATTATGTCAATATCCTGGTTTCCAATACAACTTCCCAACGCTATTTAGGCGCCTAGGCCTATAATTTTATATTAGCATCCGATAACATAAAATTTGCCCCTCAACATACACCTGGCCAAACTTGAGATTTCCTAAGACAGGCTTTCCGAAACGTCATTCGAGTAGGCCTACGTAGCGCCTAATGCCGCAATGGTTAGATAGATCGATGGATGAAATGAGACAATGGATCAGTGAATTGTTCAATTTCTATGCAACGATTTGCAACCAGTTGGAGTTTGAAGAAACTATTCTCAAATGATTGAGGTGCAGTTCTGGTCAGTTGCCAACGACCATCCAGAAACCAAGACACCTGACCGATTTTTTTACGGTCTGTTTATCGATCGATCGATCGATAGATAGATAGATAGATAGATAGATAGATAGATAGATAGATAATACTATAGCATGTTTTGTTGTCGATCCGAAGAATATCAACGGGCACTGGGTGACACATTATGGAGAACGAGTGAGCAAAGCGAGCTAGTTCTCCTATATGGTACCCAGTGCTCGTTGATATTCTTCGTATCGACAACAAAGCATGCTTTTAGGCCATCTATGCACAGGCTATATAGCGTTTCCAAGCAGCGCACGCATCTGCCGGTCCTTTGCTAGACAAGCCAATGACTTTAAAACGAAATACATTTCCCAGACATAAGAACCAGAGTCATACATGTTCATGTTTTAAGCTGTGTGTCTTGGTATCTGTATCTAAACATGTACTTTTATATCTGTTCTGTTTATTTCTTTTATTGTATATATATATATATATATATATATATATATATATATATATATATATATATATATATATATATATATATATATATATATATATATATATATATATATATATATATTGTATATTGTAACCTGGGCCAGATGGACGAACAGCTTTTGACTGAATCTTCAAAAAAAAAAAAAAAGTTAATTTTGTTACTCGGTGGACTTAACAACGACGAACCAGGATAATGTTTAGGTACACGATTATAGATAAATGGCAAGATGGGCTTTCAAAATTACTTTTAAAACCTAAACCAATCATGAACAGTGAGAAAAACAGTGAAAACGGTTCAGCGTTAGCCTCGAGCGCTGATTTTGGAATATGTTTTGATGGATGTTGTAACTGTCTATTCTGCAAGTCAATTTTCATGAAGAGCAAAGAATTTCACAGTAACGTTACTAACAAAAAAAAATCAAATTGAGAAACCCCCGATCGGAAAATTTTGTATTATCTTGTGAATCTTCCAATATCATTTATTTGATATCCTGCATCAAATGTAAATCACAATATGTGGGCCTAACTACTCAATCATTTAAAAAGAGATTTAGTGGTCGTAAAACTATAATTAAAAATCAAAAGTTCAACACTTTTTTGTGCAACCATTTCAATTCTGCGGAACATTCACATTTGGATTGCCAGATACAAATTATTGATTGCATAGAGCCAAATTTTTAGACCAAGACAGTTTATGTTAACAAAAGGAAATTATTACAAATGGAAGATGATTTTTGGATCAAAACACTTAATTCAGCTTTTTGTTTTGGACTCAATGACAGAATTTTAGGCTTCTGTGATATTAGGAATTTGGACTTTACAACCCTTGATAGGAGTCACACACCTTTCACAATTATCAGGCTGGTATTCAAAGAAGAAGAAGTCAGACAAAGAAAATCACGGAAAAACAGGAAATTTAGGAACGTGGATACAAAAGACCTTGTCCAAAATTCACTACAAGCATTCTCCATGGCATTGATCAATTACATGCAGCCTCTAAAGCACTATCATTTCGAGACATAACAAGAATCAATGAATATTTCGGTCTTACTGATTCAGAACACACATTTCCGCAATTTGTTTTGTGAAATTGTGTATGCTTACACAACAACTATTCGGAAACCAGATTCTAATAAGAAAAAATGAGATCAAATGTTTTGCAGCATTCCTTTCAAACACAAAATTATTGATTCACTAAACATTCAGTCCCTTTTCAAATTGAAATTTGTTCGTAATATGATTCCCAAAGGAGTGCAAAATAGAAGATCCCCCATCGTTTCTTATAAATATGGCAACAATATTGGACAAATTATCATGAATTACAAAAAAATATTCTGGCTTCAATTACTCTTGAGGATATAGCAGCGAATCAAAATTGTGACTGTATGTCTGACAGTAAATATTCTAATTTTGTTGATGCACACAACACACATCTATTTACGGGTAATTTGGATATAATACAAAATTCAAGTTTAAAAGAAATGATGAAAAAAGGTACAAAATTTCGGATATGTCCCAAGTTGAACACTGACAGTATTTTTCAGGATACATGTGATGCATTTGATTCCTACAGTATCAAATGGGCAAAGAAAGAAAAAATGGAATTTTAGAAATTTGAAGGATGGTAATCAAACTTGAAAAGAGTTTTTAGAAATCGAATTTATCGTTACAAATCCCACATTAAGAATTTCAATACGGTTAATCTAAAACAGCCTGAATTTCAAAAGCAGTCAAAGAACTACAAGAAAGATTTGTAGTCACTAACATAGATAAGGCAGGTAAAAATTTTGGGATCATCTGCAAAAAATATCATCTGGATGTTTTGAAAAAAGAACTTGGTATAAACAATATTTCAGACATAAGAGGAAATGACGTATATAAATTACACAAACAATCCATTGATAATTTGATAGATACACATGGAGATGAAATGAAAAGGAATTTTAATATCAAAATTTCTGAAGAGGACTCCTCTATTCCACTTTTGTTCTGGATACCCAAATAACATAAAAACCCTTTAAAATCTAGATTCATAGTCGGTGCTTCAAAATGTACAACAAAACAATTACCAAAAGAAGCAACATTGTGTTTGACTGCAATTAGGAATCATTTTCGTAAATACTGTAATGCAATTTCTAGAAACTGTGAAATACATTGTTTTTGGAGTATTAGCAATTCTTCCGAGTTTGTATCTAAAATCAAAGATGTTAAAGCAAAAAGTATCAAATATTTTTATTTTTCTACACTGTACACAAATCTACCCATAGATGAAGTCAAAAGTTCACTGTCAGAATTAATTAGCAAAATGTTTAAACATAATGGACCATACATAAATATTAATTCATATACAAAGAAAGCATATTGGTCACACAAGAAATATTCAAAAAGTAACGTTAAATCTTACACTGTTGAAACTTTGATAGATGCTATAAAATTTCTTTTGGATAATACTTTTGTTCAATGCGGACCATTGGTTTTTCAACAAATAAAAGGCATTCCAATGGGTAGCAACTGCTCCCCCTTACTGGCAGATTTATTTAACCTGGCTTGAATTTAAGTATATGGATAAATTGATGAAAAGGGACGTTCAAATGGCTTCCAAATTATCAAACAACGCAAGATATGTTGATGACATTGCTTGCGTAAATGTACAAAATTTCAGTGAAATCGCTAAAGAAATTTACCCAAAAGATATCCCTTTGGAGGGTAACAATTCAGATGGTTTCAGAGATGTGTTTTTGGACTTGGATATTCAGGTCACTAATGACAGGTTTTGTATGAAAGTCTGTCACAAAATAGATGAGTTTAACTTTGAAGTAGTTAATTATCCTTTCCCGGACAGTAATATTTCGGAAACTATTGGATATAATACGTTTTTGTCACAGATTTTGAGATTTGGTCTTATTTGTTCTAAATTTCAGGACTTTGCATGCAGAACCAAATTTATTTACAATAAGCTTGAGTCAAAAGAATTCAAAGATGTGCTTTTGATCAAATATTTCTACAAATTTTGCTGTAAATATCCCGAGACGGTTAGAAAGTTTGGCTTCAATAATTTTAGAGATTTTATACTTGTCTGTTTTGCTACTTAATTTTATCTTTTGGCATCATTCTGTTTAAATGTTCATCTTTCAGACATTTTAGGCTAGCTTATTTTCTGTTAGATAGAAAAACCCAGGGGCTATAGGTAGCAAGCAGCTACCCACGACAGTTACAAGCTTGCCTAATTGTACTTGATATCTGGTTAAGAAATATTATATTTTCATTGCATTCTCTTGACTTATACATACAAATGACTTTCATTCTTTTCCAACTTGCCCTATAATTTTGCTGTTAATAGCCAAAGATTATTAGAAAGTTTGGCTAGTATAATTAACAGTTTTAGACTTGTTTGTTTTGCTACTTAACTTTATCTTTTGGCATTTTTCTGTTTTAATATTCACTTTCAGACATTTTAAACTTGCGTGTTTTCTGTCAGGTTAACCCCGCTGGGGCTATCGGTAGCAAGCAGCGGCCTACGACAGTTACACGTTTGCCTAATTGTACTAAAAATCCTGTTAAGAAAAATTGTTTTGATAACATGTTTTTGGTATAAATGCTAATGACTTTCATTCTTTTCTGACATGCCTAAATGCACATTTACTCAATATTAAAAAAATTACTCCAAATTGACAATATTTTCTCAAATGTCACAAACCTGACACATTACGTTGATACATTGACTCAAGGTTGGCAGTTAAATAGAGCTTAATTGTTTGAGGGGTAGGTGTCATCATGGAGTTTGTTTTACATTTCTGGTGCAGGATGTCCATTGTTGCAGTCCTTCAAAGTCAAAGTCAAAGTAAGCTTTATTTCAAGTCTGTCGTTTTTTTTACAATAAACATTAGCTGTGGAGAGCTATTTTCCATCCTTGTTAGGATTTCCCTTGGTTTGTACAAGTGGTCTAGCTGCAACTGTTAATTTTACAATCACTGGGACTGGATATAATGCCCCAGCTTGTTTCCACTTCAGTTATATACTGGCGGGTGGTTTAACTAGGATAAGCTGTCCAGCTAGAAAGGGTACATATTGGTTCAGGGGTAAGTCAAATTGTTCTTATCCGAACCTGTACTATACAAATTTAGTAATTATGGTTTCTTTGACAGGTATTCTTTCATCATGAGGCTCTGCTTTCATAAGCAAAACTTCACGTATTTAGCTAATTCATCATTTGCCACGTTCATTTTATTCAAAATAATGTAGGTTGTCTTTGCTGAATATTTAGCTCAGACAAGGAGCCGCTACTCAGAGAGATATATATGGGTACAGGGTCTGGAACATGTTGAGTAGTTACCCGCTGAAGACCCTGTACTTTATTTGGGCTGATACAGCCTATGTCAAAATTTTACACAGGAACGTGTGCAATATGGCCAGCAGTACTTCAATGTGTATATAGGTTAGACAGAGACAGGTTAGCTTATGGAGAGTAAGGAGTTCGGACTGCGGAATAGGGCACTGACTACTAGGAAGTGGTTCTGGGCAAAAAGACACAAATACAATAAATAGATAGATAAATAAATAAATAAATAAATAAATAAATAAATAAATAAATGAATAAATAAATAAGCCTAGTTAAACATAAACCTAGGTTTAAATCTGGTAATAAGCTGCAGGTGGTTCTCTGGAATTTCATGCTTCCCTACCGCCGTCCCAGGGATGTCCGTGTTCACATTTTGCGACTGAAACCTCTTGATCCCTTCAAGCAAAATGGAAGATGCAACTTTATCGTCAAAACGATTAGATCTGAAATTGCAGGAGAACGGACTCTTCTTTAACTCTTCTTTATTTTTTTACAACTCACATTAATGATCCCAATTAAATGGGCTGTAAATTGCCACACCCTTCCTGATGACCCGAAGGAGGATCTGGACAAGGTGAGTTATGATAATAGTGGGATCAGTACCGGGGACCGGCGGTAGGCCCGTCAAATTTAAGAAGAACGTCATGTTACCAGTCTTGTATCCTGCGATACCGTACAGATCCTGTCTCGTTTTCATACACTACAATCATTTGGAGATATTTTTTGAGTTTAAATGGGACATTGTCAGATGAAACCTAGGCCTATGTCGCGAATGTATTAAAACACGGTTGAACTTGCCTGAGATTGCATTGAGATCTAGGCTACATCAATTGACAGATAGAACACATGGGGCCCTTAGGTAACGGATTCTCTGTCTTCCATCTGCCTATAGGCCTACAATTCTCACTGTTAAGTTTCACCGTGTTTTAATCCATCAGGAAAATCCCTAATGACACCAAGGAGGTTGCCAATATCATTGACATATCGTCTTTGATGATCTAAAGGAGGTCGCAAGCTGTTTTAGCTGCGGCCAACATTTATACCCTTCTTCCCGCTGATATCTCTTTTACAACAGCATGGACTATGCAGTAGTGATGAAGTTGAGAATCCAAGACCTGAGCATGCCGCACCTTTGGTTGGAGAATAATCGTGGGTTTCAGTTTTCTATTCTGTAAATAAAGCCAATATATTGTGTCACGGGATCGTCTGTGATTGACTGGAACACAATGCAGTGAACCCTTATGTTTTTTAAAGGAAGAACGAGCGCGTGCCAATGCCTGTCCGGCAAATAATAGTCTTTTGTTAGCGTGAACTAAAGCGTAGTTCCAAATGTAATATATTGACGGATTTACGACTAAATGAAAAACGCAGAATTAAAAGTAACAGGATCAGAGTAAGAAGATTAAGTTACACATTCAGTTTGATTGTATAAGACCCAAAAGGAGATGGTCTTTCTGGTTAAATCCTTTTCGTTGAAAATAAACGGACTCCGCGGTTTCTCTCTCATCTCTCTCTCTCTCTCCGGTCTCATTGGACACAATATTCATCAACAGCGCCCTGTATAAAGCAGTCCAGGTTGTTATCGGGGGATATTTTACCTTGCTGTGCCTTCCTCTGTAGGTTTTTTCCCAAAAAAATATTCCACGTAAAAGGGGAAAAAATCAACGAACGAAAGAAAGCAAACGCTATTTGAAACTGCGGTTCTCGCGACTGATTTTCGCGGAACGAGTTGAGAAAATCTGCGAAATGTGTCAAGAAAAATTGCCGTACACGAGAAAGTCATTTGCGTTCTCTCTCTCTTTGTGAATAAGCGACTGGGGAAGTGTGGTGATGATCGGCAATTTCAAAACATTTCTCGACGGTGCTTCATTAAATGGAACAGATTTCGCACCAAGACGGGTCAACCTTCAGCAAAAGGTCGAAAAGGTCAGTCACCTGATCCAGTGCTGGATGTTTTACATTAAAAAAATAATAATTTCAATTTTTTTTTTATTTGTTTTTTTTTTTTCTGTTTTTGTTTTTGGCGTGCATGTTTCTCGAATGGTCCGATTCTGATTGCTCCACTTGAAAGCATTGTCTGAAAAGTCCCGTGATATTTGGTCATGAAGCAGAGCGGTTGCAAGGAGACCTGATGAAAACAGATATGCTTCAAGGTCACCAACCCGGTCAAGTGGAATAGTGGTCGTTAAAACTGTAGGTAAGCCAGACGAGTTGAGCATGCACTGTTCAGTGCAACAAGTTAAACCTGTACCACAATGCCCCGAACACATAAATGGGGTCGGGGTAGTAATATAATTATGCTACTCTTTGTTGTTGTTGTTGTTGTTGTTGTTGTTGTTGTTGTTGTTGTTGTTGTTGTTGTTTTTGTTTTTGTTTTCTGTTTTTTGTTTTTTGTTCTTGTTGTTTGTGTTTTGTTTTGTTTTTTTGTTTTAATCCGGGTAGCATATCGGTCAGTCTTGAGCAGCTGACACAATACAGCTATTGGCCTCGTATTGTAAGTATACTCCAAGCACTGCAGTTGGTAAAGTCCTTTGTTTGGTGTAAACATTATTTTAGAAGGGGTAATTCAACAGTTTCCGTCGTTTTCTAATATACAAACAGTAGGCAGGGAAAAGAGGTAAATCAGCCTGTATGCTTGTAATAATGATAGAAAATGAGGCTAACTGTGGCGTAGGTTTAATGGGATTGTTGTATGCACGATCTCCCTATTTTTGATAGGCAAAGCAAACTGTGCAACATGTGCCCTTTCTTATAGAAGACAAGATGAAGCCAATAAAATTAAAGATGATAAGTTTAAAGCTAGGATAAGATCATAAAATCTGACATCTAAAATGATCCTTTTTTTTTAATTACACACCGCGGACACTCCTTCATTAGCTACCCCAGACACAATAACAGCAATAAAACACTTGTTAACCTCCTACGTCCTATATAGACCTCTTTTCAGATGCTGTAAAAGTAGGAATTCCTCTTAAAATACACTTGAAAATATTTTCCCAACTTATACATCTTTCTTTTTATGTATTTTAAAACACTTGCTGTATGAAATTTGGTTTTCGTTGGAAATTTTCACAAATTCGGAAGAAAGCTCTCAAAAACTACTCCATTGAAGACAAAGACAAAAATTCATTTATTTTATTGATTAATATAGAAAAGAGGTATTGCCATGGTCGTCCATTTAGCAATGTTTAAAATTTGTAATAAAATTTGCTTACGAGCGTGATTTGGCAAAGCTTTGATGAATTATCAGAAGAAGCATATTGGACCTTCTTGAGTCCAGCATATAACTTTCAGGAAAATCATTATCTTCAACGGTACTAATGGGCGGAGAGGATTATAAAATTGAGTACTCTAAGTACTAATTTAAAACTGATGAAAATTTTGAACCATCTCTTAATCAATCGAGAAACAGGGCCAGACTATGTAAGATTCTCGTTTGAAAAAAAAACCAGGAAACTAAAAAAGAGGATTTGCTTCACCGCAAATCTGGGTGCTTTCAAAATTTGAATAATTGAAATTGGGTATTCAGCTAATTTGCATAGATTAAAATGCAACAATTTTTGGTTTACGGTTTATGGATACAGTAACACCAGAAACCTGTAAATTGAAGTTGGACCAGCACCTGTATCTCAGGCTATAATTGTTTTGGGTTTAATACACCGACACATCACCCCGACCTCTTACGTTTCTCCACATCTAATATAACGGACATGGATTAACTTTGTCCTGCATCATTTTTATGTTTTCAAATATCACAAAACTTCACTAAATGACATTCAGTAAACAAACAAATCTGCATAATAACCACTGAAAACCACGGCCGCCACTCATCGCACTAAAAAAGCCGGTCACAGTCCCCCGTAATTTATGATCCCATTCGTCCACATTGCGTGTGCAAATAGTTAGTTGAGGGATTGCGTGTTATAGTTTAGCCTGAGAATGCACTTTAAGCCACCATTTAACATCTAACTTCTAAAATTACCAGGAGATCCCCTTTTTCACAAACCATGCACCCCCATTTCTTTGTCTGTATCCTTTATAAATTCGTGGATCTGTTCCTGCACAATTAAGCATTTATTATTACAAAAATAAGGTTTAAAAATGGTAAACATTTTCACAGGGAAGGGGAATCACAGTTTGTTGAAAAAGCAACATGCCTGATAAACACAGTGCATGATGCATTTTCCTGACAAGTATATTTTTTCATAAAATATTTAAAACATATTTTCATTGTAACTGTGACACACTTTTCCAGCATAATATTAGACTCTTCCTTTGTGCGGGCAGGGGTAGGGGAAGGGGAAGGGGAAGGGGAAGGTGAAAGTGGGTGTGGAAGGTACGTGGATATGAACGTCATGCAATGTTGACTGGTTTTGGTTATGTTTATAAACATGGGGTGTTAAGGAGAGAGCGTGATTTCGGATTCAATGCATTGTAATTCAACGTATATTCAAGTTGTTTGTGAATACTATATTTTGAGGACAATGAAAGGGGCCATGCACTAAATCCTGCTGCATCAGCACATAGTATCAAAACCACAAATATGTCTGAAATGACCCGTCTTTTATCACTTTTACAGGTATGTATACAGGCACTGAAAAAAATATACAAATTGCAGGTGACAATATGCAGCAAGAATATTCCACATCAATTGATATCATTTTGCTCAGTATCTGTTCATAGATTATATTTTGATAAATGATTTTACTTGTGACTCAGCTAACTCTGCAGACTTTATTACACACTCTAATCGTAACGCATAAAACACGAATGTTCCCATTTACTAAATGGACACTTTTTATGGGTAAACATGAGTATTCGTTACAGGGTGACTATGGGGTCTTATGTTCCCAATCCCCCCAAATTCACAACTTAATGTTTCCAATAATTAGCTGAAGTAATGTTTCCAGAAATTAACAAATTTAAAATTTGTTAATTTTTTATACATTAAGCTGTGAGTTTGGGGGAGCAGGGGACATTAATCCCCATAGGTACCCCGTAATGAATGGGTGCAAAAGATTTAACAGTTAAACTGGGTCAGAGTCTCACTCGTTCTGGATGAGTGCTAGTTGGACAAAAATTAAAAAAAAAAAAAAAAAAACTCGTGAGTCACAACATACAATTCTGTGTTAACAGTCAGTTGGCATAGACTCTTCTTTATCAAGATAGTTGACGTATAGCGACTGATATTTTATTGCTTCAGCGCTAGGCTGTGGTCGATGCCCTCAAATGAAATTGCCAGTACTTACAAGAACTTAGGAGGCAAAATTGACATTCTTCGTTGTCATCAGAAAGAATATCACACTTTATTGTAAGAATATAGCCTTGAAATTTTCACTTAAATAAAGCAAACACGAGAAGTTTTTCCCTTTGCAACGGTGTGCCAATGGGGCATGGTTAATTCTTATATGATGCGTCCAGACATTGTTTGCACAGGGATTGATTATGATAATCAAAATGCAGGTGTCAAACGTTACAAGTTATTTGAAATAAAAGCGTTCATGGTAGAGATGGAAATTCATTTGAATCTTTCACTTTAGTGCCGCTGAGATGAGAGAATAAGGAAACATTGGTAGGCGTATGTCACGATAAAATCTTAAGAAAATATTTACTCTCATATGAGACTCGACTGCCATCTTGCTATTGAATGAACGCATGTTCCAACAAGAGGTCAGCCTGTCCGCATATGTTTACATTGATGGTCATTCAGCGGTCCAAGTACTGAGCGTTAGCCGAAATGGTTCTCGTGCTCCACAGATCGCATCTACCTCTCCTTAATAGAGACACAGGGGCTCCATAGTAATTTAAAAAGAAGATGCTCCGCCCACTCTTGAATGCCTACAAATATTGTCTGATTCGGACGTGTTTATAGCTGTGTTTATCTGATTTTTAAACGGGATATTTTGAGAAAGCCGTTTATTTTACTCAATGCACTTTTGAACTTCTTCAGTGAACAGGTTAAAGTATGTATAGGCTTTATTATCCGTTGAGCTCGATGAAACAAATATCAAGATAAAATATGCACAATTATGAATCAAATATTAGGAGGAAAAAGTCCATTACAGCATATTATCAGTTCAATACCAAAACAGTTATTAATTTTGATGCCAAGTTTGAAATTGAAGAGTTCAGAACAGAAACTTTCATCTAAAAGCTTGTTCTCTAGTGACATGAAGATGAAAGAATAAGAATAAAAATTGTATATTGGTAACCAAATATCACGAAAACATATTTTAATAAACATTGACTGAATTTCACCTGTTATTCGTTTTTTGGGGTGTTTTTTTAGGGGGGGGGCAAAATATTGTGTTGAAAATGAATACTTTGTCGCGTACAATGTGGTCTGATTGAGATTTGTTTTTCCAAACATTTGTTCTAGTTGATACCTTCATATAAAAATTATATTGTCTAAGCAATTTTCAGCACATGAATGCATGCACTTTTTGTCGAAACGGGTCACACGATCCTAACGACACTGTGTACAAAGTGAAACGGAAAGACTTATCTACCGTGCGCATGTGTATGCATGTATGTACCTACGAACGTACATATATAGGTACATATATAAGTCAGTAACAGAGGTGGTGGGTCAAAAACAGGTGAAGTCTACACTGCACACATTTTTGGTTTTGGTTACGAGAAAATTTTAATCTGAAATTATCACGCGTGATTAAGGTACTTCGTCAGCAGTTTCGATCAAATTCATTCTTGCTGTCACTTACTGATTATATAAAAATTGAACACATGTAAAATTACAGAGGAAATTCGACGTAGCATGAAATGCAACAGCAGCACACAGGTAGACCCACTGCTGCATGGATTTATTTTTCCCCATATCAAGGGTCACGTACATGGTTAAAAAGAATATTGTTTTATAAACGGCTTGCGTGTGAGATCGGTAGTAGACAACTTCAGACAACATTTATCCTTATGACATGTTGCAAATCTCCTATGTCCAATTTCATATCCACCATTTGTATTTATGGCCGACTCAACTTTCTTCATATTTGCCCCATTAATTGCACCTCCATAACAGGAGCTCACTTTCTTCTGCTCGAGTTGTATGTCAATATGCATCGACCCATATTAATCCTTTCCTGCTCAAAGCGCCGAAAAGCAACCGGATGTCAATGTCGATTGCTTCAAAGTTTTTTCGTAAATTACTCGTTGGGTAGAATGAGATTTATACGTGTGACATTTCAGGTCACCACGCTCAGGTTTACATTTTCTTCTGCGCGGCCAAGGCATAAAGCACCAAGAAAACTGTTGATTCAGTCTTACTCCTGCTATGGAAGGGTTAAAGTGCAAGCAAGGAACAAGCTGTATAGATAGAAAATTAATTTAGTAACACATGCACACTCTTGTGACCATGTTAGGATCATGTCATCATTTAACTTTCGAAAACATTCTCCTCGTCAATCTTTGGCATCAAAGGACAACCATCTCTGCGTACAGTTTGTGTGTCATTCTCAGCACGGGACTTCTTGACTCATCACAATTCTAAATGTACCCTTTTATTTTGGTCTCAGTTCAACCTACAATCTTCTCCTTGTTTGGTATTTGTAAAACATACATACATACATGTACACGCACACGCACACGCACACACACAGATATATATATATATATATATATATATATATATATATATATATATATATATATATATATATATATATATATATATATATATATATATACATATACATATTAAAAGTAGATCAACTGAAAGTATTGAACACACTGTAATATCTCCAAAAAGAAAACGACCCAATTAAACATCATTCTTGAATGTTATGACATATGACCAGGTCAAAAAAAGGAACCAATGGGAACCATGCACACATATCAATATCACTGCATATAATCACATTCGATCGAGTTTCACGGTGTAAATAATCTGCATGTTCATGTGCACACAAAATGATTTAAATGTGAATTATTCAAGAAAAAACGCGCAATACCTGTATACATGTGATCATTTCTCAGAAACACATCATAGAGTGCTCAGGTCCCTGCTCCCTAACTGAACAACTCATGAAGTCCACGTTTCACATATGCAGTGTCCACATATAAGAGATGACTTTATGTTAGCAAAATCATAGGCTTTAACTGGTCACACATTAAATCGATAACAGAACTTATGAAATAAACCTAGATAAAAAGGAAAACATTAATAAAGATTCTTCATTTTTGAAAAAAAAATGATTTTGATATGTGATATTGTTCCCGGCAAATTATTAATACGGTGAACCAATTGACAGCACTTATATATACTTGCTGTGAGAATTTCTCCTCTTCAGTTGGTGCGTATGTCCACCAGAGGAACGATTCTTCGTTGCACGCCTCGTCTTTTAAATGCAGTCCCTTTTGGGTCTCCAAAATGTCTTTGTCCTGGTTCCACAAGGGACAACATCTGACCCGCACGTGCCGAGGGCATCTAATAACACTTAAAAAGCTATTGTGGTTACTAGGGTATTGTTTCCTTATTTTTCAGCCAATTCAGAATATTTTATCCAGAAAATTTTGTTGCAATATTCCTGAGTGATGTATAACTCGATCTCCGTGGTAAAACCTAACCACATTGCACTAATTACACAGTGGGCATATCCCGCTGTGTAATTTTACGCTATCGTTCAAATTTGTTAACATATTGTATAACTCTATTTCAAACTTTATACGCCGTTTCGCTCGTATGAAACAAATGTACAAACTGAAGGGATTTTGTGAAGAAAATATGATAGAGTGTATTCTAATGTGAAATGTAAATTTGTTAATGTAAAAAAAAACTTGATAATGTCAAAGTTTTTCGTTGGTAAGACTTGTTGATTTCTTGTCCCTTGAACACAATGCGGCAAAAGACAACACGAGTCCATGTTGCCGGGAGTATTCATCAATCATAGTGTAAAACCATCCCGCCACCAGGACGCCCAATCCCATATGTTTTAGCTCACATTTAATTATTCCTTATGCCATATATTTCCTATATTTATAAACTTAATCAAGGTGTAGTGGGCCCCTGACAAAAGATGCAGAAGCCCAATTTGTTTCATTTTTGCTGTGTTGCTGTAAATTAAAGAGTGAAGATAGCCGGAAAGATTGTGTGCTTCAGAGAATGGCGGCCACGAAAGTAATAATAAGGCAAAACTACATGGCCATGTCACCACCGAGCTTCATCACATTACTGTAATTAATTTTCAGCCCGCCTCGGTATAAACAAACGTTGCCAGTCCCATACAATATCTCTTTCCTGATGATTAAGTTCATTGCTCGTCGACGGTACGCACATTCTGCCCTTTGTCAGCCACAACATCCTTTCGTTTCGCGGATAACTTGATTCTTTATGTCACCAACAGCGAGTATACAAATGAATCTACCTCATATCTTGATTGATTCGTGACCATCTTTTTACTGTTTCTGACAAAGTGGTGGTCAGCGCCTGTATTTAGATTAGACACGGCACGGAAAGGTTCTTACATCTTCCAGGACAAAATACATTGTGTTCGCTTATAATAGTATAATGACAGACTTATCGGCCATGTTTTCTCCAGTATATATATATATATATATATATATATATATATATATATATATATATATATATATATATATATATATATATATATATATATATCGCTGTTATTCTTTTACAGGCTTGTGACATTTTACGTAACAAACATAATCACCAAAGCCAAGGCATATGGTTTTTGAACTGCACATAAATATGTTACAGATTTTGAACAGTATGATCAGACGGGAGTAAAAACAGGACTGTTCAATTTCTATGCTGACGTCATTTTTGTCAGATATTAATTTTAAACAAGTGTTCCTTTATGCATATATGGAATATTTTTTGCCCTTTCGATCTTAAGAAGAAAAAAACTAAACAGGCACTTGTTCAGATTTTATAAATATTACATATGGCGAATACATATGCTTCTCAAGGAAAATCTCGACTTTGACTTGAATGTCTCAACACTGTGAGAGAAAACATGCTTTTTCAAAAATCTATGTGACGGTTCCTTCTCTGACATTATTATTTTGCTTTCATGGCAACATGATCAAATTCGCTTAACATTTTTAACGGGTTCAAAATTAACTTTTGATGAAAATGGCACCGGCATAGGAAATGCTTCCATCCTCTTTTAGAAGTCTGCCATATTATTACCTAAAAGTAAAAGAAGAAGAAGAAGAAGAAGAAGAAGAAGAAGAAGAAGAAGAAGAAGAAGAAGAAGAAGAAGAAGAAGAAGAAGAAGAAGAAGAAGAAGAAGAAGAAGAAGAAGAAGAAAAAGAAAGAAAGAAAGAAATCTTCGGTCTTTAAAATGCACACTTTCAAAATACCTTTTTGCAGTGTTTTTTTTTTCGCGCGCCAGAAAACAAAAGCGTGTGAAACACAAAACATCAAAAACAAGCCTCATGCCCCGTATCGGTCGTTGTAACCCTTACCGCTGTAAACATTTACATGTACACTCGCAAACCACCAGGCCCACGTTGTTAGGAGGAAATTACACTTACTGACTACACCCTTGCAAAGTTGCATGCTTACTGACACAAAATTCCCAGCAAATATAAATAAACAAGCAAAAATAAAACAAGCGGATAAATAATCAATCATTATTGATTTATATGGCGCTAATATTCACGGCCCTGTGTCATGTGCGGTAAAGGTGTAACTACTGGAAGCAAAGCGGGTTAATTGCGACAAGTGTGTACGATGGTCCACATTCGGTGTACCAGTAGTAATATCTCGGAGCAAAATTATAAACGCATGAACAGAGACAATATTGAATTCTCTTATATAGGCAACCATTGCTCTATACATGACTTACCATTAAGCAATGATGTCACGGATGATTTTATGATGGAAGAGGATACCAACACTCTTGATTAAAAGCATACCACTCCAGAAGAAAGTGATGACCACTTTGAGTGCTTTAGCAGAAAGGGACTACATTTTGTACACATTAATACGATATCTTTGCCATCTAAGACATCGGAAATAAGACTTATTGCCATGAAATCTAAGGCAGCTGTCCTCTCTGTGACATGGTCTTGGTTAGATGACTCGTTTACCGACAATGAGGCAAAAATACTGGGTTTTACTGATCAATCAGTAATTTACTGCACCCGCAAAGTATCGCGAGGGCAGATAAGTCAACATAATGTTGTTATGATCACATCACCAATGCATTCTGATAGTGACACTCTACAACAAAAACTGAATGCAGTAGACTGGACCAGTGTAACAGAAAGCACGATGTTAATGCAGCTTGGAAATCACTCAAATCATAGACAAAATAGCACCCATCAAAGATGTTCGGTTAAAAGTTCGTACAGAGCCATGGATAAAACAAAAACATTCTGGTGGACATTAGCCTCAGAGATTACTTTATATACCTGTCCAAGAAAAAATAAGAATGATGTCACTGTGTCTGCAAATTATTATGCCAAGTTTTGTCCTTTCAGAAATGAAGTCCAATGGGAGATTTAACAAAGCAAAGGCAGATTATTTCAGTCACAAAATAGAACACAAAAACAACCAAAAAACCTTGGCAACAGTTAAAAAATTTGGGTTTCAACAAAACCACACATAAACAACTGTCATCGAAATTACTGATGAATTGTGTTTTGAACCCCCAAAAGCTGTTAATTACATGAATGATTTCTTTATGGGAATAGCTACCTGACTGGTAAATAAACTGCCAACCCTCCCTGAAAAATATGTGACAAACTCTAGAAGGGAGTAAAAGCAAACTCTTTTAAATTCCTTGAAGTGACTGAAGACTTGTTCCTAAAAGAATTATCTAGCTTGAATACATGTAAGAGTATTAGTCTTGATGATATACCAGTAAGATTTTTGAAAGATGGGTCAGATGTTCTAAAAACACCAATCACAAACCAAATCAATTTGTCCATTAAAACAAATTCTGTCCCTGATGAATTTAAATTTGCCCGAGTTTGCCCACTATACAAAAACCCGATTGACATGATGCAGATAACTGTAGACCTGTCAGTATTTTATCTGTAGCTTCAAAGGTCCTTGAAAAAGCAATCTATACCCAACTTCAGGAATATCTGACCAGCAATAATGTCCTCTATGATTAGTAGTCCGGTTTCAAAGGTAATTACTTAACACTTGTTTGACATATATTACTGATTACATAAAATCTGAAATATCACATGGCAACCACGTTGGCATGATACTACTTGACCTACAGAAGGCATCTGACACGGTTGACCATGAAATCCTAAGCAAAAAACTAAGTGCCATGGACGCAGAGTCAATAGAATGGTTTAAGTCTTACCTAACAAACGGAAAACCGATAGTTAATGTCAAGGGCGAATATTCAGTACCCTCATTTGTATCCTGCAGCGTTCCCCAAGGAACTATTCTTGGCTGTTGTTTCTGTGCTATGTGAATGACATGTCACTAAGCGTCAAGTGCAAGTTGGCTCGATATGCAGATGATAGTGCACTAATGATCTCTGGCAAAGACCATCTGTCTATAGCTGATTCACTTAGCTCAGAATTAAAATCTTGTCAACATTGGCTTTTCGACAATAAACTGTAACTCCATTTAGGCAAAACTGAATCAATACTCTTTGGCTCAAAAAAAAAAAACTGAAGAGTGCAAAAGTATTTAAAATAGATGTAATGCTCACACAATCCAAACAGGCCAAAACAGTGAAATACCTTGGTGTAACATTAGATGAAAGCATGCCAGGAAACTCTATTGCACAAATCATTATCCACAAAACTAACTCCACATTTAAATTCTTATGTGGCCAGGGAAATTTCTGAATTAAAAAAACAAAAAAACAAAAAAACCCAAAAAACAAACAAAAAAACCCACTCTTTTCAGCTGTCATACAGTCTCACTTCGACTGTTCCTGTGTTGTCTGGTATTCTGGCCTCAGTCAAAATTCCAAAAAGAAGTTACATATAGCCAGGAACAAAATAGTAAGATTTATATTAGGAAAAAATAACCGCTGGCATGCCAGACAAGAAGAGTTGAACCAACTTAATATGTTAAATACTGCTGACAGAGTTAAATAACTGAAATTAAACCACATGTACAAAATATTTAATGGAACATCCCCAGAATGTCTATGTCAAAACTTTACCAGACTCAAAACCAACATAGCTACAATACCCGAGATAGTACTTCAAACTTTTTAGCTCCAAGAGTAAATGACCCAGCCAAACACACGTTTCATGTTACAGGTAAAAGAGAATGGAATTCACAAACGGATAATATCAAGACCCTTAACAATATCTCAAGTTTTAAAACTGAGGTAAAAACGTTTTTGGCATCGAAGACATCAACAGAACAGTCTGACCCTTTTTGTGTTCTACTGATTCCCCTATTTAACTATTACCCCATCCATCCATTAAGAAAATAATCTATTTATTATTATCTATTTATTATCATTTATTTATTATTTATATTTATCTGTTTATCGAAATGTCTATAGTAATAGTTACGTAATGTTACCTGTGGACCACCATTTGCCTAGACCTCTGTGTCTGGGTCAAATGCCCATGAAATCGAGTTGAGTTCACTCACTTGATTCTTGAAAATATGATAGTCCCATGGTGCCATCTCTTGGTTCCCACAAAGTTGGTGGTGACTCCCAGTGCCCATGCACCCTGTATCATCCTTCCTCTTTTGGGCGCCATTACTGGCTTGCTCATTCAAGTTGGTATCTCTGTGAGTTTTTATTCACCTTCACTCTTCTAGTGCTTCATGTGTTTTCCCTTCTGCGGAAAATCTTTTCTCAGTGGTCCAGCACTCTTCAGAGACCCAAATAGCTGATTTCTGCAGATACCAGTGAAATCATTAGGAGTAGAGCTGGTTGTTTGGCTCGAAACTTAATTTTCAAGATGGTGTCTTTAAGTTCAGATCACAGAGAGAGGGAGGACAATGCCTGCCGGGCAATTGTTACTTGGCAGTATCTGTGGAATATATTTTCTAAGCCTTCCAGGAGTTATGGATTGCTTAATTTGATCTACAAATGCCAGTGCGAAAAGTGGAACCAGAACTGGTAGGTGCTGGCTTGATTCATTTTTTTCCAAGATGGTGTTTTGGCAGGTTAAATTGCTGGCAGAGGGAAGGGGGTTAGCTTGCTGTAGTTTAGAGACCACTTCTCTTTGTCCTGGTTGGGTAAATTGACAGAAGTAGGACTGACGTAGCCACTTCATGACACCCTGGATCACAATCATTGCTTTGGTTGTCACTTCAACTGACCTTGTGTGTTCTCTGAATACACATACAGGTTTTGTGTTAGGTTGGGAGATGACACCTGTCTTCTAACTTGCATCTATAATCGCAAGTCGGTTAGCAAGAGATCACCTTATGGGGAGCTCGTGCATTTGACAATATATGGGTGGCGACCATGGCTCCTTGCTCACTAATCCGGGACTCAGCCTTCGAAAAGTCTGCTTGGACCAGGATGCTATTTATATGCTTCATGAACTGTTTTTCAGGCTGTTGTTGTCCTGAGTTTTCTTCGAAGAAGTCAGCCCAGTGTCAATTGAATCTGTTGAGTTCTTGCTCCTCTGGGTCTGAGCCCTCAAAGCAGAAGTCACTGGCACCTCAGCAAACTTCCTGAGCTCTCACCTTGGGGAGCTCAGATTGTAAGCCAAGGCAGTGGGAGACTAAGGGAAGACACTTAGATCTGTATGGGCACCTTCTGACATTAGTGGGCCTTTGGCCCCAGCAGTGTTGGCACCTACAGTGGCATGGATGACACCTTTAGCTCCCCCACCAGCAGTATCTGCCTTTGAGGTGGGAGACTCTGTCTTCTTCCGCTCCCACCATCACTGCAGCTGAGTCTGAGCAGACTCTGTTGGCACAGTGGCTCACTGCTTCTGCCTTGATTCAGTTCCCTCTTGGCACTGAGACTCTCAGGGCTCTTGCTGCCAGCAGACTTCTGAATGGGCAGCAGCTGTGGTCTCTGAAATGAGTCTCTGAGAATGGAGACCTTCAGGTTTACATCCTGGTATTCTGCAACTCTGGCCAGTCCAAGTGCATGAGCCCAGGCACTCGGGTCTTAAGTCCAGGATATCCAGAGTACCAACAGACCCTTGGAAAACTTCCCAGGTTCAGGAGCTCAGATTGTAAGCCAACATATATGGGAGGCAAGGGAATACACCTCAGTCTGTAGGGGCACCTTCTGCAATTAGTGGGTCTTTGGCCCCAGCAGTTTTGGAACATATGGTGGCCCAGCTGACACCTTCAGTCCCCCACCAGCAGTGTAGGCCTTTGTGGTCAGAGACATTGTCTTCCTCCACTCCCACCATCACTGTAGCTGAGTCCGAGCAGACTCTGTCGACAGAGCAGCTCACTGCTTCTAGCTTGAGTCTGTTCTCTCAAGGCACTGAGACTCTCTCAGGCCCCCTCCTGCCAGCAGATTTCTGGCAGCTGGGGTCCCTGAGACTAGTCTCCTTGAGACCCAGTGGGATGCCTCCGGCCATCAGACATCTTTGTCAGCAGCTGCTGAGACCACTGCACATGGTCCACAAGACCCTTCCCTCTCTGGCTTCATGTGTGGAGCAAGCAAAGGTGATGTTTGAGGCTGCAGTGACTTCCATGGAAGTCCTTGCTATCCCAGTGCCAGGTGTGGTGACTTGGATGCATCGCCGGCCATGCGGTTTATGCTCTGAATGGCGGAGTACATCGGCAACCATGAGGGCTGCAGAACAACCTTCCTCACCCAGGGACACTACTCCTACCCCACTGATGGGCTTTGACCATGTCAAAGCACTCATAGAGAGCCTGGTTGGAGAGCAAGTTTGGTGCTGCCAGAGCAGGAGAAGCATGGGGCTGCTTCACTGTCCTGCCATGGCTTGTCTCCCAAGGATATGCGGCAATGCCCTCCATACCTTTTTCGCCATTCATGGCTGAGTTTCTGAACAGCTCCAGTACTTCCCACACTGGGTCTACTCACAACTCAGCTCTTGCTTCCTCTAGGACATAACGCCCTGGGAAGAGCCGACAGCACTCAAGGAAGAGCAAACCTTCTTCTGGTAAAGGCAAGAAGATGGAAAAGCCTTGGCATTCCTGGCACTTGTATGCCAGATCACACTGTCTTAGGACTGCCAGCTTCCACACAGTTAGACTCTGCATGGTGCCTAATAGGCGGCTGCTTCACCACATATTGTGCACACTGAAAGTCTGTCACAGTCCTCAACATCATGAGACATGCGTACATGCTGCCTTTTGATCAAGACAGGTCTCTGTAAGCCAAGAACCCCAGTCTTTCGAACTGCCCCCCATGGAACCCAAAGCATCGGTGTTCCTAGAGGCAGTTCACATGCTTTGAAGCAAGCATGCGATAGAGCTGGTCAAGGATCACAGTACGCCAGGCTTTTACTACTTATTCTTCCTGGTCCCCAAGCGAGACGGAGGATGGCAACCGGTCATAGACCTGTCAACACTGAACACCTTCCTGTAAGTCTTGTCCTTTAGGATGGAGTACTTCCAGTCAGTGGCAGCAGCCCTAGGCCCCATGGATTGGCATCCCTGGATCTCGGGGACCTATTGTTCCCTATGCCAATAGTGGAGACTTCACAGAAGTATCTGTGGTTTGCATTTCGGGCCAAATTTACCAGTGCAGGGCATTTCCATTTGACCTTGCTTTGGCACCACTGGTGTTGTCCAGGTTTGCATAGATGGGTGCTGCTTACCTTCACTGGTCAGCCTTTCACATTCATGTGTATCTTTACGATTGGCTTATCCAAGCACTTCAGTGCTGGGATTCGTAGCATCACACACAGACCATTCTGGAACTTTGCTAACATTATTTTGTAATATTAGAGTATTATTATATAAAAGCTGGACCAGTCATGTCTAGCAATTTATTTAAGCAATGACTCCAAGATGTACTCTTTCAGCTGTTGTGGTATAGTAGTATCCCACAAACACACGTTGATTATCTGTGTAAAGGTCAATCATGAAGGATCCAGGTATTGTTTTAGTAGTCTGGTTTCAATGGGGTTTAACAAACAAAAAGGTGATAGTGATTTTTTTGGGGGGGGTGACTTTATGCCCGTCATCCAGAGAATGGGAGAACAGGGACAGGATACTGTTTCGATGCTATTGCCATCTACCAGATTTTGAGTTGATAGCGCTTAATGCATCAGTGTAGAAGCCAGAAAAGTGATGTCTGATTCTGATGGAGAGTCCTGTCAAATAATGAAATTAGAGTGAAATGAAAAAAAAGTAAATAATAAAAATAAAAACATGCATGGAGCCAGAAATTATTAAAGATTAGAATAAATACTTCATATATGTTGGCAAAATTCGTGATCATCTGAAAGTCTGTGTTTTAATCGCCCTGTTGGCAGACCTTAGGAGAATTTCACTTCACATAATTCACACTATTTCCTACTGTGGGCAATTTTGTGATAGTTATAACATCTCACATACCCATTATGCGACATAATCAACGAGGTCGAAGACCTAGTTGATTATTATGGCATAATGGTCATTGAGACATGTTATAAAAGACTTGTAACATGGGTGGTAGAAACCAACCAAGATATTCCTTGGTGCATGACATTTTCCCCCTACCTTTTGTGCAGTTTGACGCTTATGTAAGTTGTCACATGCACAGTCAAGTTTAACTGCTTGATATGTATTTCCGCTTGTCAATGTGGCAGTAAGAAGACCAGGTGGTGGGAGCAACAATGGCAGGCTTAAGGGAATTAGTCGGCATCCCCACTCAACAATTATTGTTTCAAGGGGGAACATGTCATAATGAAGAGAGGGGAGGCTACAAGGAATCTGTTCCAGGTGAAAACACAATCAACTTTTGGAAATTAATACACTTACTTTTTGCAGGATTCGTGTTTGTCATGGACACTGATAAGCAGTATTATTGTCTGAAAAGTGTTCATTATGTGTTTATGTCATCGTAATCCACACTTTTATTATCAAGAAAGTGGAGGGTAGAAGAGTTCATATAGGGCATAGCCCTTTTCTCTAATCGTTTGATAAAATATGTTTAAACCAAAGTGGAGGGTACAAGAAAACCTACTGCAGGTACAAAAAGCCATCATTTTTTGGAATTAATTTCACTTTCTAGGATTCATGCTTGTCACGGACACTAATTAGCAATTGTGCAAGGTGTTCATTATGTGTTTACTTCACTTGTTATTTAATTGTGAAAGAAGACCATAATCCACTTTTCACATGAAGAGTGTATTATGTGATATAATTAATACTTTTTCCGATTCCCTATTGGTTGGTTTCTACCACCCATGTTACAAAATGACATAGACGATGCTGTTTGGTTTCATGACACAATACTGAAAGAGGTCATAGACCCTCACGGGCCAAAGAAAAGGAGATGCCCGAGACATAATAAATCTCCAATCATGAATGGTGGCGAGCTACGCGAACTTTGCGTAAACGTTGTGAGAAATATTGAGGTTAATGGGAGGCTTACCGACCGCAGAGGAACAAGGTAACGGCTCTGCCAAAAAATCTATTAAGAGATATTTGTGATCCACAAAGTAAGCAAATTCGTCCTGAAAATAATTCGACCATTTTTTACTGATAAAATGAAAGGTAATTAATATCCCCATTTACATATGTGAAATTTTTAATGAATCTTTTGCTAATGCTGCGGACGATAAGGAGGCCATTGATGTAAGTTCCCTCTTGGAATAAGGTGAAAAGATGACCTGTCACTCGAGTGTAAATGAACTTTTTCATCATATAAATGGAAGGAATGATGAGCACTTTGATTTCCTCACAGTCACTGAAGAGGAAGTTTGAAACTATATTAGGATAACGGACCATAAAAAAGTCACGGGACCTGACGAGCCCCCCCCCCCCAAGTGCATAAAGCAGGAGAAGCGGCTCTCTGTCTTTTTCTTACAAATATTATCAATATGTCAATTAAATTAGGTAAATTCCCAACAGAAATGAAAAAGGTGGACATATGCCCAGTATTTAAGACATCAGATTCCAAGATAAAAGGCAACTACCGCCCGGTAAGTGTTTTGGCCTGTGTTTCTAAAATTTTCGTAGGATAAATGAATGACCAGATGATAGAATTCTTTAATGACATGCTTCATTCTTTGCTACGTGCCTTTAGAAAAATTACAATCGCCAAAGTTTACTGATTAAGATGACTGAGGATTGGAAAGTTGCTTTGGATAACAATGAGTACGTAGGGGTAATACTAATGGACTTATCAACGGCTTTTGATTGGATTCCTCATGGATTATTGTTACAAACATAAAGAGCATATGGTCTGACAGAACATGCGTGTATTGTACTCCGTAGTTACTCATCAGATTTCTAGAAGACAAAGGGGGGTAAGTATGGGGGCACGCTCAGCACCTGGCCAATATTCCTAAAGGAGTGTCCCATGGAAGTATTTATGGCCCTCTCTTATTCAACATTTTCATAAAAGATTTTTATGTCATGGAAGGCAAATGCAATGCTTACAATTAAGCCGACGATAATACATTATCTTATAATGATCATGAGCTTAAACTTTCCTTAGAAAATGCAGCAAATATTGCAAAGTAGTACTCTGATAACTACATGAAAGCAAACCCTGATAAATTTCAGGCGATGGTACTTTCTTCTAGGAATACGACATATAATGCTAATGATGTTAACTTAAAATTGAAGGTGTCATTATCAATCCTGCTAAATATATTAAATTACTAAGGGTGTATATTAATGATAAATTCAAATTCAATGAACAAGTATATTATATCTGTAAATAGCCAACTAGACAAATAAGTGTCTTACAAAGGTCGTCAAGAATTCTAACTGACCATGTGAAATTCCAAATTTTAATGCCTTTATTTTGTAAAATTTTAATAATTGTCCACTCGTATGGCACTTGTGCGGACCTGCCGAAAATAGTAAAATGGAGAAAGTTCAAGAAAGAGCGCTTCGAGTTGTTCTTAATGATAGTTCATCTGCTTATGCAAATTTACCACTGAAAGCAAAGAAACGTCTGTATCTGAGTCGCTTAAGAAAGCTTTCTTCGGAAGTGCAAAAAGTCTAATAAAGAGGGACCGTCTTTTCTCAATGGCATTTATAAAATTAAGAAAGTAAATTATGACTTACGTAATAGCCATAAAGTTCAGCTACCTGTTTACAATACAATGACATATGGAAAGAATTCTCTTAGGTACCAAGGGACCAAGCTATGGAATAGTCTCCCGCAAGACGTAAAGAAATGTACAACTTTCAATCAGTTCAGGTCCCTAATTCGCGCATGGCTTGGCCCATCCTGCTCGTGCTGTGTCTGTATTCCGTGCCAAACCCGAACTTACTATACGTGGATTGGCTGTATTTGTTTCTGTCACCAAAGCTTCATTGGACATGTCGTTATCATCTACTTTCATCTTTTGGTACATTGTCGGAAAATAATGCCTAGGTGCCATTGTTTTTTAATGTACAAACTCGATGTGGAAAAAAAATATACTGAGATAAAACGTGTCTTTTCATGCTCATTTCCAACAGAACATTATTGCCCTTTTTGGGTGAAAAAAGTTTTTTGATCGACTCAAGAGATAAAGAGGTCCACATGTTACATCTTTCACAAATCACCATGTAGACTGTAATACATGTTCCCAAAATGTTACGTGCACAAGGACACCACATTGTTCACAGTATATCTGTGAGTCATGATCCCGTCATGGAATAAACTTTCATCAAAACTATTGATGGTGGAAAGGGTGTGACAAATATTGGCAGCAGAGGCGATGGAATTTCGCCAAATGTGTGCTGAAAAACAAGTGTTAATTTATTTTAGTTCATCATATTTAGTTTAGTTTACTCAAGTTGAATTTTGTATAAAAATACATTGCTGTTTTATTTTTTGAGCAAATGGTTTGACAACGAACGCGACATTTTTTGCGGTAGTAAGATACAAGATACTTTGCTCAACAAAATCGGTCCTTGATTACGGGAAACCATTATTTGACTCAAATATGTAATTAACAAATTTTGTTTATCTGTTGTGAGTTTGTTTTTTTTTGGGGGGGGGGAGGGAAGAGGGGTAATTTTGATTGTTTTTGTTTTGGTTTTTGTTTTTGTTTTTGTGTTTGTTTTTGTTTTTGTTTTTCTGTCTTTGAATTTTACTTATTGGAAAAAATCAAAGATATAGAGAATTTCTGTGAAAGTCTATTTGTAACTGAGCTCACTATAAAGTAACTTGGAATATCATTAGACATGATTGCGAAAAACGTTTTATTGGCAAATACCATTGGCCGAAAAAAATAGGATTATGACGGTCACGTGCTCGGATAACCTTGGTAACAAAACTTACCTTGTTACTTTGAGAAATAGGTGAAGGTAGTCTAAATCTGACCCTTATTGAGAACCATCGTGATTTAAAATGCCAGCACCATGTCAAAAGTTTTAGAGTTATCCTCTTGAAGTGGAATTTGCGAAAGTTAACCTGCGACATTCAGAATTATGTGAAGGTCATCCAAATGGAAACTAAAACAGTTCCTGCAGAGCACCATCATCGCGTGCGATTTCAAAGACCTGACTCAAACAGTTCTGAGTCATCACCCCACAAATATATCATTAAAATTGTTCTCGTGACCTTCGGAGGAGAGTCTTACGAATACATAAGGAACCACGGACCCAAAAATTTGTTCCTGCGTCTTTTTAAAGTAATAAGCACAAACAATTTTGTTTCACCAACTTTCTGACGCAATTTCATTGAAAATCTGAAGACATACATATGTTGGTCATAAAAATTACTAACAAAGTGAGAAGAGAACAGCTCTGACCATAGTTTCTAGTTTAAACAATGTATGAAAGAGTCGGATCTTGTATCCTGTGACCTAAACTTACTTACTAAGAATATCCAGCTCATACCAGCTGATATATTGAGTTTGCTTATTGGCCAAGCCATTTCACACAGGATACTTTTCAAGCTTTCCTCACCAAAAGGAATAAAAAAACTGACCCACTGAATAAGAACTAGACATTCAGGGCAGGGTACAAGTGACAAGTTGGAAGGGGATTTGGTAAACTGTTTTGGAGAAAATACATCTGCGTTTACACTGGAATCTCCTGGCTTACCAAGGCAACAGGCACATTTAATGATCTTAACATGAATAAAAGGAATAAAAGTGAATACAGAAAACAGCAGCTGCAGCATCGAGTGAACAAACTTAAACCAAGCGATAGCCCTACCACATTTGTAGAGAATCGAGAAAGCGGTGTTGAAGAGAAAGTCAAAAATTGCCAAACACACGAAAACCCATTAACACTTCCAACCAATTGGCCAAAAAGGTTCATATGAGGTTTTAAGTTCACCTAAAAAAGAAGAGTCTCTGAAAAATAAAATGCCATCGGAGCGTAACCAGGGGATAAACTTGATTAGCATCTCATCATTTTGTTGCAGCATGACGGATGGTGGACAAATGAATCAGCCTCTGGAGAGGTCAGCTGAGTAACAAATCAACTAACAATTTTTTTCTTGACTACTGATTGTGCAAATAAACGCTGTCTTCAAATGATCACAGAAAGAACTAAAGAAAAAATGACTTACTCCGGTAAAATAATAGTTTTAACGTTACATGCTGTAGCATTCCATTATAGTTTTACGGCCGAAAATCTAATGCTAAATCAGACAGAAAATATTAAAAATTTATTAGTAATCTAGCTTACCATCCATTACATGGCACAAAATTGTGAATAATTATCGAACAACATAAGGTGCTCTGGGAAGGTTTTGGTTTTAATCACAGACCTATGGAAACAAACATATTGTTATTTTCCTTCCTTAGGAGGGGAGAGAGAGAGAGAGAGAGAGAGAGAGAGAGAGAGAGAGAGAGAGAGAGAGAGAGAGAGAGAGAGAGAGAGAGAGAGAATGCTTCCATTGGATTAACATGGAGTATGATAGATACGATGTTTTATATAGAATTGGATCACTGATTTTATGCAAGGTGCTCAATGAGCACTAATTCATGTCTGATCGAGTGCAGTAAAAAAGTTGTCCTGGAAAAGTTATAAAGTTAAGAATTTGGTGATCGTTGTTTCTGGCATTGGGGTTAACAGGAGCTTTAAAATGAGTGCACTGGCAACTTCAATGCGTTTTTAAGCCACTGGAAGCAGACTTTACACTTTGTAAGGCAGAAGATCACTGAAACGTCCGAAGACAGCCTTTGGCGGTATGAAGAAGCCAGCACGAAGCGGCATTCTTTGTGGCAAGTAGAGTAGAATTCTGACTGCAGAAATAAGGGGGGCACAACAACTGCCACCAAGACAGGCCTTTAAGCAAAACAAAAAGTCTTATTAGTTACGTAATGTACATCTTGACCACCATTGCCAAGACCTCAGTGCCTAGCCAAATCACCCAACACAATCGAGTTGGGTTCACTCACTTGATTGTTCCCAAATAAACTGACGGTCCCATGGCCCCATCTCTCTGTTCCTTTTGGACCCGGAGGTGACCCCTGGTGCACATGCTCCCCTGATACTTCCTTACTCTTTGGGCGCCAAATGGCATGATTGTATTCGAGTTAGAAGCTCTGCGAACTTAGTCCACAAATCACTGTTTAGTCCTTCATGTGCGTTGCTTTCTGTGAAATGTCTTTTCTGAGCAGTCCAGGACTTTGCAGAGGCCAAGAATATCTTGTATTTGATCTGTGGATACTGTTGAAATCGTGGAAGTAGATTTGGTCACCTTGGCTTGAACACAAACTTTTCAAAATTGGCAATCACTGCTTGGCAGCAAGCCGCAGGTGTTGATCTAGTGACCGCTTTGACTTCTCCCTTCTTGGGAAGAGGCAAAAAGATGGATTCACAGAACCACTTTATGGCTGCTTGGGATGATCATGAGCATTGCTTTGGTTACCATCAGTGGCTTGACTACGTTTGCAGTCGCAAGAAAATGTGCTGGTTCTGTGCTGATTGGGACAGGCAAAATGGCTGCTATATGAGCAGGCAAGGAAAAAGAGTGATAAAGCTAAACATAGGCTGCTAGCCATTGCTGCCAAACGATGGGCTTTGGACTCTGATGCTGTTGAGTCTTGGCATGCAACTCTAATAGAAAGGCAAAGACAAACCCACAAGGCTCACTTACACACTCAGATGCCTTCGCAACACTTGAAAAAACCCCAGGGGGAGGGGGTAAGGAGAGGAGGCAAGGGAGGCCACATGCAGGGTTGCAAGAGATCACCTCATGGTGATCATGAGTGCCCAGGTAAGGCACAGGTGGCAGCCAGTGCTCTTTTAGCCACTGACCCGACCCTTGTCTACGCCTTGGAATCTATGGCTAGGAACATGGCAGAGATGCTCACAGCACTCAGCCCACCACTTTGGGGTCCCCTCTGAAGAGGCAGGCTAAACACAAATTGGATCTCTTGAGATTTTGGTTCCCCTGGTCCGAGTGCTCAGAGTCTGACAAGCCCAACTTGGTGAAGCTAGGATGGGAACCTCCTTGTTCTCATCTGGGGATCCTGGAGCCCCAGCCTACTCCCTGAGCACCCAGATCAAAGCACTCAGGTAGAAAGTCTGGAAGGGAAGTCCCAGAACACTAAAGCCCAGACCAATTTCCCAAGGTCCCGGGTCCGAGAGCCCGGGTCAAATGTCGGAGTACAGATGAGGGTGCTGCAGTTGGTGGTGGCATCCTCTACCTGTAGTGAGCCTTTGGCATCTGCAGTTGTGGCTCCTTCTGTGACCCAAGTGCCATCTCTGGCCCATCTGGCCCTTGTGTCCTCCTGGATGGAGCCACTAGCAGTTCCACTGTGCCCTGAGTTTGAGCCAGGCACCCTGCCTCCCTCTTTGGAGAGGCAAGCAGATCTCCTGCTTCTTGACGAGCAGCAGTTGCTGGAGAAGACTTTGTCTTGATGCACCCCTGTTTCATGGATGAACAACTTGTTGCCTCCATATTGTGTCAGCTCTCACTTGACACTCAGGGGCTCAGCTCCTGCAGGTAGCTGTGGAGCCAGCACTGCACTTCTCAGAGACTCAGGAGCTCTCACAACTCCAATCAGGGACTCTTTGGCCAGCAGACATCCAAGTTGATGGCAGTTGTTGCTCCTGTGCCTTGTCTCCCAGAAGTCCCACTTGCTCCTATCTCCTGCAAAGACCAGGTGCAGGCCGTGATTGAAGCGGCAATGACTTCCACTGCTACCCAATCACCAGGCATAGTGACAGAAGACTATCTTCTTTCACAAGAGACTGCCCCATCGCCAATGGAAAAACAGCTCTTCAACAAGGCTTTGGGTGTTTGTGCTCCACTTGCAGCTGACCAGGCCACAGGCTTCTAGCCAGCCCTCACAACGTTGTATTTACTCTGAGCAGCAAGGCTTCTGTGGCATGAGTATAACCTGTTTCTGCCCCCACGGATACCAATTCAGCTCCACCTCAGGGCTTTGAAGAATTCAAAGCCCTCATTCAAAGCCTGGTGGATGATAAAATGGTCATCCCCACAGTGAAAAAGCATGGGGCTGTAGCAGTATCCTGTAAGGGCTTGTCCCAAGAGGACATGCATCATAAGACCCCTATCCCCTTCTCATCCTTCATAGCTCAGTTCTTCAACCAGCTTATGGCCAAGATATGAGGCACTCAGGTTCCTGTGGAGGCCTAGACTGCTGGATATCTTTGCCAAGGGTAACTACTCACCCCAGCCAGACATTGAGAGGAAGTGGTACTCTGCGCTGGAGCAGATATTTTTTCTTCACATCCAATCCCTGTGGACTTGGATCAAGAGGAATTTGATGCTCAATAGCCAAAGTCCATCTTGGCATCTACTGAGGGCTTCAAGAGACTAAGAGATGATGCCAGGAGCTCTGTCCTTAAGGCATCATATTCCAGTGTCTCTTTTGACACCTTGAGGTCTCGCTTGGAGGACATAATCATGTAGGCTGTGCAAGACTGGATCGGCCATGTATCATTGCTTGGGTTGTTGTCATGAGCGATTGAATCATCTTAAATACCCTGAGACATGGCTATTTGCTGTGCTTCAGCAAAGACAGTGCTGTGAACCCAAGCAGTTTGCTCCCAAAGCAACAGTGGAAAAACTTTGGGGCAAAACCACAATAGAGCAGGTGGTGGATGCCAGCTCACCTGGGTTCTACAACGTACTACTGGTTGTCACCAAGTGGGATGGAGGCTGGCACCCAGTCATGGACCTGTCAATGCTGAACATGTACTTAGAGGTCCCATCCTTCTCTCAGGACAGAGATCCCTCAGTTGGTGGCAGTGGCCCTCCTGCCTTTGAACTGGATGTCCTCCTTGAATCTCAAGAGCATGTTCTTCCATGTGCCAATTTGGTAGACATCAAGGACGTATCTGCAGTTTGCATTTTCAGGCCAGGTCTACCAGTTCAGGACACTTGCATTTGGGCGCCTCTGGTATTGACCCAGTTGGCACAGGCAGTCACTGCACACCTTCACCAGAGCACTGTTTGCACTCATTTGTACCTGGCCAATTAACCTGGGCACTTTGATGCTTATATTCGCAACATCACACACAGACCATTCTGGACCTTTGCCAATGCTTAGGCCTGATCATGAATCTCACAAAATCTAGCCTAATGCTGGAGCAGATCTTTGCCTTTCTCTGCATCCAGTTTGATCTGGTTGCTTCATCTGTCACCCTTCTGAAGACAGATGGGAGGGGCTTCAGCTGATGCTCATGGTGTTTCTGGCATTTCAAGGAGTTTCACTGAACTCGGCAGGTCCAAGCCCTGGTAGGCTCCCTGTCGTCAATAGACTCCAAGCTCCCTCTGGGTCACCTTTATTATTGTCCCTTGCAGCATGCCCCATGGGACAGATGGTCAAGGGATCATGGCTACCAAGCCCCAGTGCTGGTCCTCTCAAAGGATTGCTGCACCTCCTTTGGTGGACCATGTGGGAGAACAACATGATAGGGCAGATGTTGTCACTCTTCCAGGTGCAACTCACCATGTACATGAGCTCTGCGTGGTCGTGGTGGGGAGCCCATGTGAAGGGTCAGATAGCATTGGGCCTCTGGCCTGAGCAGTCCACGTCCCACCACATAAACTGGTTGAAACTGGAGGCAATACGCCTAACGCTTCTCCACTTCCAGGACCTGGTGGAGCACAAACCCATCCTTGTAATGTCGAACAACAGGATTGCCATCTCCTACCTCAACCGGCCACAGCAGATCATGCTCCAGAAAGTTAAAGGAGCTGGCCAGATGTACCACACGACTGTTCTCTGAACATGACATCTGCACAACCACAGGTGAGGCATGTCCCAGGTCTACAAAATATCCTGGCCCAGCTCTGTAGAAGAGGTCAGCTGGTAGGGACAGAGTGGTCACTCCACCGATGGGTCATTTAGGCCATATGGGCCACAGACCTGTTCACAATAAGTGTGAACACAAAGCTGCCAGTGTATGTCTTACCCATTCAGGATCTACTGGCCCTGACGGTGGATGCTCTAACCATGGACTGGAGCAGCCTCTGGGCATACACCTTTCCACCTCCCCAGATACCCTGAGAGTCATGTGGCCGGTTCGGTCCAACAACCACAAAATTATCTTGGTTGCCCCCTGGTGACCAAGGACAGATTGGTCCTTGGATCTTATGGAATTAAGTGTCCAACCATTGCTACATCTACTGGCATGGCCAAAATTTATGGTACAACTGTGGACAAGTGTGTTCCTTGGGAACCCTCAAGTGCTCAACCTCCATGCTTAGCAGTTGTCACAAATAGTACGGAAAAACATGATCCATATTCATTAATTCCAAACCCAACAATGACAGCAAAGAGATTCCAGACTTGCCAAAGCATCAACGTTTCTTTCTAATACCAATGTGAAGAAACAAATTTCACTCCTGACTTAAGACAGGCAGTCACCCATAAAAGGCAACTGGTGGTTTTAAACCGGTCCTCTCAACCTTAGAAATATTCATCATTAACTGCAGACACTAGTTCATTTCCAAAATGTATAGGCCTAACCACCAAAAACACAAATTTTATTACTTCTGCCAAAAATAAAAAGAGACCTGTTAGGCCTATCACCTTTTAGTTCTCCCGACTTGTCAGTCACCTAAGTTTACAGCAAAAGAGTAAAGTAGGCCTACATCGTTTTTGTGATATTTATGAATCTGGAACATTACAAACACACTCTACCTCCACTATAACTATGAGTCGGAGAACAAAGCCCACAGCACATCTGCAACAGAGGGTTCTCAGAATCAATTGCAGATAGAATTGCCAGAGGGGGGCTTTGAGACTCTTCTCTAGCAGTTTGCTCAGCATAATGGGAGGGTTTTCAGATTGGTACACTGGTCAGAAAATACATCCATGGTCTTTGTGAATCACGGACATCTGGGACCTTCTGCTGTACCAGTGGAAGGCCCTCGTCAGAGCTCAAAAACCATGGAGGGGTTTGAATGTGCCATCTCCTCAACCCTGGCAAACATTCTAGATATTCATTTAGGGAGGAATCCTTATCTGTCAGTGCTCATAGCTTCCTTCTACATGGATAGACTGGCTAATAGGTAGGTCCTATGATGGTGGGACTTCCCACTGGTCTTAGTCATGCTGAAGAGGTGGCCCTTTGAGTACCTAAAAGGCCCCCACAGGGTGGACCTCAAGTACTGCACGTGGAAAACTTGTTTTCTCTAGGTCATCTGACCACTCCCAGGTAACCCTGAGACCTCACTTGTGCTTCGTTGTGAAGTACCAAGTGGCTCCAGATCCATCTCTGGCCTTTAGTGGTTTTATCGTTTGTGCCATGGATATGGCTCTACCTACTGAGGAAAGAGCCCTGTGCCTGGTGAGCTAGAGCTCACAAGATGGGAGTCTAAAATACCTCCTCATGTGCCCTAAGGAACATTGTTGCTGTCATTGGTCATATCTTGGACTTGCATCCTGGTGGATATCATGAGCATCCAATAGGCAAAATTTTGTGGACCTTTCCAACAGACACTGCCGTTCAGAACCATATGACCACACACACACCCCCAGCCCCCAGTGCCTGCCATGTTTTCTAAAATTCACTGGTCTTTTGTTGTATCTCCAGGACCTGGAGAGTGAAAATAGGCAGCCTCTACCTTACAGCGGACTGCTATCAGGTTGGCGGGCAGCATGCCACAGCGCCCATTGGTGGTCCGATGCTGGTTGGTAAGGAGTGTTTCCAGGCTCAGGCCAGGATTCTGCTGTTGGCGGCCCAACATCCACAAACCCCTGCTATTTTCCAAACAAACATCGCCTCCTCACTTGGATCGATAGTCTCCCCAGGCTGTTGGTCCCAGTGGCTGTTAGTTAGTGTGCAATTAGCATTACACCCTCCTCTAATGCGTCTGTATACGAGCGCCCACATAAGAAAGCAATAGCGAGTCTGGGGGATGCTTAGGAGGCAAGTTCGGACGGCATCAGAAGCAAAATAGGTAAAGTGGTACATACATACATACATACATACATACATACATACATACATACATACATACACACACACACACACACATACATACATACACACACACACACATACATACATACATACATACATACATACATACATACATACATACATACATTGTACACGAGCGCAAAAGCAAGTGCTTATTCGACCTGGACTAGGTGGGAACTGATACCGAAATATTGTATACTTTAAGGACTAAGTGGTTCACTTGGTGACACTAACAGCATATGTTTTAATCGAGTAATGTGCTCATTTTGTTTACATTGATTATTATATATGTTTTTCAACACAGACTTTCTGTTTTTGTTGGTTTAAAAAAAATCTTTCTTCTTTTTCTTTAGGGCCACTTGCAAAGTTTTAAAGTCGAACATTTTCGAAGCTATTAAAGCTAGAGTACCATTCCCAACTTAATTAATTGATTTGTGCTGAAGGCACATCTGATAAACCACACACGAAAGTTGTAGCATTTAAATCTAAGCAAGACTTGGAGGCAAACAGAGAAATCTTGGGGGGGGGGGAACATTTTTATTTTTAGGTTCACTTTGTTGACTCCCATGGTAACCGGAAGTAAGACAAGACGTTATGGACACAATACAGTCTGCAATTGGTGAAATGATCGACGTGTCCCGATGTTAATTGATCTCCAGCGTTCACTTAAACTTAATTCTTTAAAATTATTATTCCAAAGAAATGATATGATACTGAAGCTATAAATTCACAAATCGTTATGTTTTTATCATGGTACGATGGCCAAGTGGATAAAAGTACTTAAATCTCTAGATACATCTCCCTTGTCAGCAAAAATGTTTCATTGCAGCTTTGGTTACATTATATTATTGACAATCCAGTGAAGGTGCATTCGAAATTGAAGTATATGCATGGGACATTGAAAGTGTATCAGTTATCTTTTGGGGGAATCATTGTACTTTCCTAACGTTTGTTTCTAAGCACTTAAAATATCAAAATAAAATTGTTCGGTGGGTCAACATGGATTTTTTTATTCATATGCTCCAAGAAGATACAGAACTGTCAATAATCAGATTTAGAGTGATCCATAAAGGCTGTTTCTCCTTGGTATGTTATTTGTGAGTGTATGTGTTTATAATATCGAACCATAGTCAGGTACGATGTGCGCGGAATATATGTGTGACCTTGACTAAATTTCAAGATGTGTGAGCAAACGTAAATTGGGTCGTGAATGATATGCAAATGGCTGTCTGTAACACTATCGTTATATATCGAGAGCCAGAGACGATTGGACGCTCATATATTTCAGGTGTGTAGGATGTTTCCACCATGCTAACATTGACACCCCACCCGAGCTTTACGGAAGGTTGAGAAATGACACAGGAGGCATAGACAGAATCATTTGATATCTGTGTATAACCCACATTAAAGTTACCATCATGACCCTGAAAATTAAGTCAAGGTCATAATTTGCGATGCACATGATACTCATTTAATGCTTCATTTCTCCACTTATGCATATTAAATCTTCAAGGGTTCTTTAGATATCAGGTCAGAGAAATGGACAAACACTTCCCACTTCTTTGGTACATGATACGCTCTGGTATCAGTAACCTCTGACGATAAAGGCAATACAAATTAAATACATATGCCACAAAGAAACTGTCTATAGTGGACCACACCAAGCCCAGATCATTATACATCTATATTTTCGGAAGGTTTGAGATTTAAGTTCTTGTTGTTGATAGACAAAGTATTTTTATGTTGCCGGGATGCTTCAAAAAGTATGAGACTGTTTATAAAGTGCATTTTCTCCCCAAAAGTAGACTAGATATTTCTCCTATCAGACGCACTTAGACGTATATAATCTATGACATTAGTGAGGACATAAGTCAACTTAAACACACAATTAAACATTTCTTCTAGGAAGGCTGAAGAAAAAATATGAAAAATGGGGCACTGTATACTATCAGCATTATTGATTAGGTGATATGTCACAAAGTCACGCCTAATTTCGCAGTTTATCAGTTTTAATCACTGAAATGCTTCTATTCGTCAGCCTGTCTGAAATGCACGCTTATATTCAGGTGTTCCGTAGACTTTACTCAGCAGAAAAACATGCTTCGTTTTTCACCCAGCGGCGTATGAATAATGAAGTAGAGAAAGAAATAACAGCCCAAGAAAACAATGAAATCCGTCACCAGCCACAGAAAACTCATTAGATCTATATTAGACGTCGGTCCAATGAAATTTAGTTTCACCGGACACAAATCGCCAACAGCATGAAAAATGACCGTACATTAAACTAACCAATCTTGTCATTTTGAAATCGGACACATGCTTGTCTGCAGTGTTCGCTGTAATATGTTTTCAACATTGTCATCGTTAATATAAGTTGCTTCGTTTTATTTATTCATTTTTCTGTCACAGGACACAACGCTTCGCATGTAGAACAGGTGGCTTCAGTCCTAAGAATATATATTCTAAAACATAATTATCCCTACGGACTACATGTAATTTCACAACCATACCAGCCAATGAAACCAATTCATCTATCTCCATCCAATATAGGCAAAGTAATTTTGTAATGTGAACCAAATGGTAAACGTGATTGAAAGAAAATAGTTAATGCACACATGAAGATAGAATCTTTTATTTCCTTCTTTATAAGTAAGAAATATATACATCAAGGTGGTACAAATATTATATTCATTGAATCAGGAATGGTGTACCATAAAGTTCACAGAGACCAATATTTGTTATTCCGAGATGCTTTTGTTTTATGTGAAATATGCATGTAAAACGGCTGTGAAACAGGGAAAGAAACGGGACTGTATTTGACTTTGTTGGATCCAACAAAGGAAATTGCACCGCATAATTTTAAAAGTACTGGGTACTACTACATTAAACAACAAATAATGCGGAAAAGTAAATATTTTTACAAATTTTATCGCTTTATCTGATACACGAACCACTTTTTACCTGAAGGGCTGCAAGTATCCCACGTGACGCCATCTGGTGTGCTCAGGCACAATTACTGATTCACAACCTCAGGAATTGGAACCGTATCACGGTGCTGTGACCAAGGTTCTACTAGGAGAAATTTTGTTTTATTGATCACAGCCATGCTTGTGCTGTTCACCCGATGTGATTGATAAAACCGTGTTCAGGAATACTGGGTTCCGCAAAAGTGAAAAAATATGAATGCATGAAGTTTTCTACTGCTGTGTTGAGATCTTTATATTCATATCCAGAGCGCCAGTCATACCAAAACTGATACAGTAGCTTGGGATTTGCAGGTTCCTTAAAATGAGCAAAAGAATGGAAAATTTTCATTGGCGAAATATTAATGTTGAGCAGATCTAACATTATTTTATATGGTGGCTCATTGGTGCCAACCTAATGTTATTTTTTTATTTCGTAATTACGACAAAACTATCACGTAATTACGAGTTACTATCTTGTAATTATGACTTAAGCAAGGATGTAGAACTCTTTTAACTGGAAATGAAAAATGCAAGCTCATATATATATATGTATATATATATATATATATATATATATATATATATATATATATATATATATATATATATATATATATATATATACTGTAGTTCTAGAAATTTTCGCGCTCGATTTAATTTCGCGCTTTTCGCGCTACCAGCTAAAGCGCGAAATTAAAATGCGCGAAAATAAGTTGCATTGTATTTCACTACATCGTTTGGCATTGGATTGCGCGAAACTAAAATGCGCGAAAATTTTGTAATTTCAGAAAAAAATGAGTTTGCGCGAAATTAAACACGCGCGAAAATTTCTAGAACTACAGTATATATATATACTCCTGGAGAAAAAAAGACACCCAGACCCACTGTCAACATCATGCAGGTGTTCGGAGGATGTGTGTGGAGAGTTTATTTATTTTATTAGGGTACACCATTGCTTTTCACATCTCTTTTGGGAGGAATTGGTGGTCCTTAAAGAGACCTTTTTGGTTGTTGTTTCTGCTATTGTTGTTGTTTGGAGACTGCATGCATCAATAGGAAGTGTCACCACCGTTCTTCTGTAAGGAAGCTAATTGGATCTGCCTTGGCATGCTGCTTGTCAGCTTGGTGATCTCAGTCTGGGGAAGGCCAGTATCCAACATCCCAATGATTCTGCCCCTGTCAAATTCAGACAGTAGTGAGTGACCTGTACACCCTGGCATTGTAGATTCACATTGATCCCAGTGGTGTCATAGCCCCCCCCCCCCGCACACATATAAAGCCCATATAGGCACCCCAATAGCAGACACACTTTTTGCACCTCTCTGGCTGCTGTCTTGTTTTCATGTGTGCGTGACTGCTCAGGCATACCCTAAGCTAGCCTGTTGATTTTACATAGGCCTAACATTCCATGCGGCACCACATTTTCCATATGAAGGGAGATTTAGAGTGGCCCATGTTAAACCAATGGGAGTAGCATCTTTCTTTCCCAGCAGTATAAGCCCGTGGTCACACTTAATGTCTTTACAGATTTTTACTCTCCATTTAGAAGAGTTCCACATCATTAAGTAGTAGAGATTTAGTAATTACGAGATAAAAACACGTAATTTCGAGATGCTATCCCGTAAACACGAGACAGTTGTCTCGCTATTACGAGATATTATCTCGTAATTACAAGATAGTAACTCACTGGTAATTACGAGACAGTAACAGGTAATTACGAGAGAGTAACTCGTAACTACGAGATAAAAAATAACATTAGCTTGGCACCAATGAGCCACCATAGTTTACTACACAGGCCTAGGCCATATATTAATGAATTCATTTATTATAAACCGACTGAATTAAGTCTTCAGCTTATTCCATCTTATCAAAACAAAAACATGGTGTTGATCATTTCAAATAGCCTATGATGCTGTCTTAACCGGAAAACAATGAGGTGCGGAAAAAATTTGCAGTCACTCAACCCAGCCTGCGACCACAAATACGAATATTACTTGAACAGAGGGCGAAATAAATCACATTGGCTATAAAGTAGTAAATAACGCAAACATGTGACGTATATAGACACGGATTTCAATTATGGGGCTATGGTCATGCAGCAGCTCAGATTTCTAGCAATAGCCACCTCCGAGAAAATCTGCGGACATGACGTAGGAGGCAGAAAGAAAGAAAGAAAGAAAGAAAGAAAGAAAGAAAGAAAGAAAGAAAGAAAGAAAGAAAGAAAGAAAGAAAGAAAGAAAGAAAGAAAATGTCTGTGTTTGCACACAGACATAATTTATAGTATGTGAAAAAAGCATCCCCTAGAGTGACGAGAAAATGATTTGTTTTTCACTATGCGTCATATCAGTGAATCGAAAATAGAGATCCGGCATACTTGAAAGATCTGAATATAATTTTTGAGATCTTTTAAGGATGATGAATCCCGCGCGGCAGCGCGGCTCCACGAATTCGTGAAGATGACGGTACTATTCTATCTCCCTGACACAGAAATCGGCGATGCGTGGGACTCAGGATCCTATAAATGTTTTCGGAACTTCATGGGAAATCTACAGGTCAGTAAGCCTGAATGGGTCAAATACAACGGCATCAGAAGTGCCCGTCATCAAGTTGCAATCACCCGTCAATGAATACACTTGAAAGGACATTCAATCCCTATATTTACATTGAAGAAACATCGTAGCCAATCTTTATTTATCATTTTATGTATCAATAGTTTATCTCCTTCTTGCGACGCAAATAATTTGAACATGCTACGGTGGGTGGCAGGGGAGCGGGGAAGGGGGAGAGGGTGGCAGGGAGGGTACATTAGCACTAAAAGCAGGGCACAGAGTTTTAGTGGTACCACTGCAAGCCAAAACTAAAGTCCCGACGCCGTTAATTAATGCCCGCGCTACTGGAAGGTTGCTATGATTGCACGTGTACACGCAATCGACTGCATTCATGAGCTGTTGAACTGAATGTGTTTCCTGTGCTTGTAATGCTAAGAACTATACCAAATGGAAATATATTGTTTTGGACATTGTTCCTTGAGTCTTAATTTGCTTCCAACCAATCAAGATCTCTGCTCTGCGTTTTCACCAGACTCTAAAAGAAGAAGTATGTATGTATATTAAAGATACGCATGTCTGTCTCTTTAAACGTGATGACTATATATGCATTATTCTCGAAAGGTCTTTTTCTCAACCTAAAACTCTGTGACAGACTCACGTGTGGTTTGACGGATTCACGAGTCAAAATTTTAAGAGTCGGTATCTAACAAAGAGGTTTGGTAAACACGCCCTAGAAATTCACCATAGACCTTTTTGGAGAATGCACATATCAACACGTTATGCTGATTTAATCGAGCAGACAACGGCTATACAGGCATATACAGGCATACCTGGAAAAACCACAACTTTTCTGGACTGCAGGTAATGCCATAGTGGGTGTATTGGCCTATTAGTCTGGTGGATGCGTGTAAATCGAGTGATGCATTTATTTCCAATACATTTGCATATCCACATGATAATGATGGTGATAAAACAATAATAATTTTGTTTCTGATTTTGCAACAAAATAGTGTGGGGGTGTATCTCTTGTTAAATCTAAATATCAGACTGAGAGAAGTACGCTAGTAAGGTCATCTTCACTGAAAAGTCATTGGAATGAAGAGAAAATTGTCAATCCATTTACCTTCCTGGTTTTTTTTTAGAAAAAGGAAACACAGCAGAATACATATTTTTGGCTAAAGCATATATTATGTCGTGAGACGACCTGTCTTGTGCTGGATATCACGGACTATTTCTTAATCGCATGCTTTGACTCAATTTGTCAACACAAAACATTTGACTCAATCTGTCAACATAACACGAATTTTTTTTTAATTTCAAAACACTCAAAATCTCTAATTTTAATCGTTCAACAACACGTCATACGGTATATATTATACCGGAAATAAAACTGTAGTTCATGTTTTAACAGTTTTTCAATAAACATAGTCTATCAAATGTGTCGTTTAAAAAAAATATTATGGCCTTAGCCACCTATGCGAAGCCTTGGAATAAACAGGGTGTCCAACCTAAGTACTTTAGCCCTGACCAGTGAGTTAATGAAAAGGTACATCTGTGCCATTGGCAATAGATTTAAGGTGTTATTTTTACCCGTTACGTAGCCTTGCACGTCTTTCCCTCCGCCTTCTCGCTGGAATTTTAGGTGGTGGCGTGGTGAATACCAATAGTTGTCTGTAAAGCAAAACAAAACCGTTATAATTAAAAAAATTACCATGATTTTTCTTGAAACTGAAGTTTGACAGTAACCACGAACCAGGTAGTTGATATATATATATATATATATATATATATATATATATATATATATATATATATATATATATACATATATATATATATACATACATACATACATACATACATACATACATACATACATACATACATACATACATACATGTGTGTGTGTGTTTTCATAGATTCTAAATCGTATCTGATTATTGTTGTTTTTATAGAAGGGTCCGGTCCAATAATCATTTATTATGATATTGTGGTGGAGTGTTGCACATATATATTGAAAAGGGGAGTGGTAAAATATTCAAGGTCTCATCATGCTTCATTCCGAGTGAATCCGTCACGTAACTCTGTTGATAATTTTCCTACCCAAATTGACACAAACATTGGGATGATCTGTAGGTATTTATTTCTCATTATAGTTTTCGTCGTGATTTTCTATTAAAATTTTGTTTTGAAGAAATTAAGGAAATCGTAGAAGAGGTCGGCTGGAGAAATGTTTTGTTTTTTTTTCTTTTCAACAAGAGTTTTTGTACGTTAGTGAATCCGCCACGTAAGTCCGCCTCACAGATGATGGATTTATCTATTTTTTTAACTAAAAAATCATATGTTAATCTAGTATGTTAATCATTGGAATTGACTCAGGAGCTAAATAAATTTACAATAGAGGTCTATATTACACAATTTATTGGAACACGGGTACGGTTACAAAATCGATATGCTAACACGTGATGGATTCACATGCAATTGCTTTCTAAACAGTTCAGGCCTAGTAAATCTATCACGTTAATCCGCCACGTAAATGTGAGTCTGTCACGTTTATCTATTTGGAAAACGGCGAAAGTTTTTCAACAAAAAATTTCATCCTCCGATTCGAGTGCCTAAATCCTAATTGGAAAAACAAATCTCATACATATTCCATGAACTCTTTGAACACGAGAAAAACGTCATGGCTACGTCCGTGACGGATTCACATTAGGCCACTTTTCCGTAGGTCAATGTACAAGCATGAATCAGCTAGCTGCGGGACAAAATACTTGTCAGACACATACAAACTGTTTCGTTCATGCCAATATTTAACATTTCCCATTGAAAATGATGTAACTTAGGATTCACATTGCTTATAACTCACGCAAATCGACATAATAAAATATCGTTTGATGTTATGGTTTTTTAATAATACTCCAGACAAATTTGATTGAAAAGAAGAAAAATACGTGCTGCTCTGGGAACAGTGGGAATGTGCTAAGGAAAGAAGCTAATAGTAAATTGCTAGGGCAATTCTGCCATAACACAAGTCAAGTATATCACGAAATATAATGATTAAAACTATCATGGTACATGTGCCCTCACCTGGCATACCTCTAATGCTGAAAGTCAGTACTTGATTAGCATATGACCTTACATTTAGATTTCCACTGGAATAAATCCTAACACATCATTGTGTGATTTTTAAAACAAATTAAAAAGCCTGTAACATTCACTGAGGTATCAGCCCATAACTCCTTGCCTCAAGTCTTTTGTATTCATAACATAAAGTCTTGGCCTGAGAGAAGGTCTTTTTTCGTTACTGGTATCCATTTGTCATCTGTAAAACCCTTTTCACGTGCTATCAGATGAGTACGTTATATCCAGGTAATTTCTCTAGAGAATCTGGTTATAGATTTGATAGTGCGATAACATGGATCAGTACATGTCATTGTGCCCAACTTCAAGGCATAGGAGATTCAAATAGACAAGTGCAGGCATATCATGGAAAAGTTTAATCCATCAACACACGAAAGAATACTATACGTGGCAAATAACTAATGGATAAAGGAACCAAACCACACAAGTTGATACTTGGATATATGTTTTTCTTTCAGTCTTGAGGTGGAAATTGACTTTGTGGTGCAGAATAAATTTAAAATTTAGATTATTCATGAAGTTTTTATGGTGGTGAATATAAGACTGTTTTTCCTTGAAGTAGACTTACACCGAGCAAGGATATATACGAGCAAATTAAAGTGCTTGCTGACCACAAGGATGTCTTTTTGATTCTGTTTCGGGCATTGGACCAAGAATATCAGCCGATAACCTGTCAGGTAGGTTGCTGAGCTAAAGGTGTCCAGGGTTTCTTGCTACGAGGTTTTGTGTTACCACATTCATGACATCAAAGCACCGAGATATTGAAATCTTCATTGACTACATCCAACAGAATCTCTGCAACAACTTCCTTCGTCTTCTCGACATTCAAAGGCTAGATAAGACACACTAATGCATTCATCTTATCATTTTCCCCAGAAAATTCTTCATTGTTGGGGTGAAATTTATGAATGTGGGTCATGTTTTTCTGAACTATTTGGAGCAAGAAACTGTAAATGCGTCTCAGAGAGCTCATGTCTGTGGACCCTGAAAACAGAATCCCATCTCAAGATAGTCCTAACGGTTTCCATGTGGTGCCATGGGACTAGCCACACAAGCAATAGCATCAATGGCCTGGATCCGTCCTCTTTTCACTTCAAAACTGGATCCATTTCTGCATCAGCTAATTTATGCTTCATCAATGCAGCCATAAATAGATCAGAGCCTGTCCAACCCACCCAATGTTCCTTGTCACTCGTGAGCATTTGTGATTACTATAGAGATTATCCACCCATATTACCATAACTAACTTTAATTGATTCATGAATTTTATTGACCAATTATCCATTTTGAGCACAGTCTCACATCATTATTCAGCCTCCAAATTTCTGACTTTAATTCCAATTTATGTGGTGTTTTCTGAAACATAAAAACACTGTCTTCATTCCCTATAACAGTCTCTTCCTCTCCAATTATTTTGCAACATCATTGAACTTTGACTGTCTTCCAGCATGACCCTTGGCCCGTCCTGGAGCCCCTCCAATCCTACAGTTGACTTTTTGCTTCCAATATTGTCTCTTACTGTCTTCAGCAGACAGATCAACTACAATAATGTCACATACAGTACACATTTTACTTTCGCACAATTGCCCAAAATCAACACCTTTTCGATGTACTGGCCCACTTCTCTTTAAACCTCAACTTTGACTTCAAACTATCCCATCTATTTGCCACAATATCTCCAATAATTTTCAAAATTATAGCTAGCCACACAACAATAATATTGGCCTTATACCTTATTAGATCCAATAGTTCACCCTGTGTCAGGGTTGGACCACATCTTCAAAATTTTCATGATTGAATAACATCAGGATCACCTTATAACATGCTGTTCATGTCATCAGTTCTTTTCTTGCATATCATCAAAGGAAAGCATCTGAGAGATTCCAAACTTTCATTTGTTTCACATTGTCAATCTTTTCGATTTGGACACCCTGATATTCCATCTGCATTGCCATGCCTTTTATTGCACCGGAATTCCATTTCAGAATCACAAATTAACTGTGTCTCTAACAATTCTATTTTTTAATCTCTCAAACTGGACACTGGATACCTACTTCAGTGCCTGGTGGTCACTTCTAACTTTGAATTTCCCGCCTAGCAGACATTGCCTGTGGTACTCAATAGAATATTTGATTGCCAGTAGCACTGTGCAGTGTTGTTCGTTCTGCTTTCCTCTTAGTTCAGCTGATATGTGCAATCACTTTTGCAACACCAATTTGAACTTGGTTCAAAATTGCATCAATGCTGAATTCACAAACATCATAGTTGAGTACCATCTGACCATCACTATATAACTAGTTAACAATTGCTTCACTGTATCAAGTGCTTCTTTGCAACTTTTTTTATCCATTTAAAACTGAGTTCTTTTGCGTAAGCTCTAAGAACAGTCATACTTTCATTGCATAATCCGAAACATTTGTTCTTTGATAGCTTCCTGGCAGAAAGAGACGTCTTACATCAGTGGGTATTTTAGGCAGTGGTCACTTCAACAACCTTTATATGTATATATATATATATATATATATATATATATATATATATATATATATATATATATATATATATATATATATATATATATATATATATATATATATATATATATATATATATAATGTGGGTAAGGACAGACATCTTCTCCAGAAATGGCATAGCCTACGAAATTCATATGATCTTTCAATATGTTGCACCTCTTCACTTTTAACATCACCCGGCTTTTGATTCATCAGAAAAATCCGTCAATCTTTTCATATGTTCCTGAGATGTTTTTGATAACAAAAAAGTCATGCAGGAAAATAAAAAAATGAGCTGTACTGTAAGCCATTTAAGGCTTTTTCAATCAGACACTGGAATGTGGCACAAGAGTTGGAAATACCAAAGGCATGGCAGCATATTCACTAAACTAAAGCATGAAACCATGCAGTTGATTTTAACTACTACTTACTTTAGTTGGTACCTGTCTCAAGTTAGGAGAGAGATGTCCTTCTTCATACTGCATTTTACATTCATTCATTGATATAAAAAGATACTAAGTTGTTGGTGTGTCTACCTTCGACTTCCTGATTTCGACTTTGCTTGGTTAATGGCTGGGGAGTTTTGATAATGGATAGTTCTTGCTTGCTTCTATGTTTGGTGTAGTTTCTCTGGTATTGTTCATAATGTTTTCCGCGTCTTATTTTCATGACAGTTATTATTTTATATTGTCAATGTGACATCTTGACATTTTATATATTCAATGAATAATATACTGCTGGGTGGATATTCAAGTCTTGCTGTTATATCTGGTGATGTACATAATGATGGGCTTGTCAAGATTTTGACTCTTTTGGACTCATACTGAATTTAGAACTAAGATATTGACACATAATGGTCTCATACCAGTTACCTTTAGGTATATGTTCCTCTGGAACTGCAACTTGGTTGTAAGCAGATGTAATAACCATTATGCTGTGTATGATTGATTCTGCAGCCACATCCAAACAATCTTGGACTTGACCCCTGGATGAAGAACAGCATCTTTTCTTGTCACTGCATTGACCCTGTGGTAGTAGACACAAGGTTGGAATCTGCCCTCCTTCTTTGCAAAAACTAATGGGCTGCTGCATGGTGATGTTGATGGTTGAATATCACATTGTTTCAGTAATTTTGTTTTGCTTCTCCACCTTTATTCATAGAGGCCAAAGGTGTCCTTCTGGACTCTTGTTGAATGGGCCTGGCATCATCACTTAGTATAGTAGGTTTTAGTAAATGTATTCTTTCTAGGCCACAATCATCACACAAAACGACCTTGATTGTCAATCAGCAATAGAGATGCTGTCATGTGCTTCAAGTGGTCTTGTTTCAATACATGGAATTCACGTTAGCTGTGGCGCTGCTTTTCCCAAAACCATTAAAGAATGAAGTATCCATATACATGGGCAGATCCCTGCACCTGATATGGCAAAATAGGTTATTCTTGCCAAACTGGTGAATAAGATTATTTGTTTTAAAGTCACAGTCATGTTCTTTAAACATAATGTGAACTTGATATAAAGTGTAATCATATATGTGTATACAATTCCTAAAATTGATAGTCACACTCCTAGCTTTGTTTTCAGTATGCCCGTATCATGGTGCTTGATTGTCCCTTGCCCACCACGAAAGTCCGATGTTTGTGCAGAAATTAATATGTGTGTGTTTTGCATTGAATCTTCATTCAAGTTCTATAAATGGTCAGGAATGGTGTTTTGTCTACTTACCGATGAAATTTTCCAAGTTATTTGCAGTAATCGTTACTTAATAGAATACCCAGAGGGAACGTTAATATTCATGGAAATTCTTCGGACAGCTTAATGCAGTCTCAGAGTCTTGTTTTTTCTCACTTTCCTCATCTAACATTGTGTCTATAGGACCATCAACTGGACCTAAGACTGCATTTTGCGTGAACGATGTGGATTCAGGAAATGTGTTCATCGTATCACATTACATCACATGTGCTTCAACTGTGCCATAATTTGCTGCATCAACTGATGATTCGGCAATCACCACAGAATATTTTTCTTGAAAGCTGGGGCTAGGTTTAGTAGCATTGCAGTATGTAATGATCAGTGGTTGCCACCCATCTTACTTTCTGCAGTAGCATTACCTGGTGGACAAGTATAGAAACACCCTTTAATACGATTCTGTCTTTACTGAGGAAGATATCTGCTGGACAACTTGAATCTCTGTACAAAGCAGCTTACTCCAGTAGCACTCCATTTGTTATTTCAGTTAAATCAAATGTTTGTCTAATTTGTCTGGTCCCAGGCAAATGTGAAAATTTACTTTCCTTTTATGCCGCATTTCTTTCCTCTTAGCATCACTGTAGCATCGTTTGCTGAATATTTGTACAAATTCAGTTCTTCTATCTGTCGGATTTTTATCAAATATTCTTAAGGAAACTATTGTGGAGGTAATTCTGGTATCTACTGTGAAAGTCACCTCAATACGGTGAATAGTCCCATCCACATGGACTTCATTAAGGTTTGGTAATTCATGCCCTGCTAAAGTAGGATTAGCATTTTCACAAATTTCATGCATTTTATTACCTTCCATGGATTCCGTCTATACTGTCATTATATTCTGAAATACTCGCATCTTTAACTGTAATGCTTTTTTTCAGATTTGTGAAGGCCTTTAATTTCATAGGTTGTTTCTTAGCCTACAAGATTGACTAAATGTTTTTCTTTGAAAATCCATCGCAAAGGTACTGGCATATCATTTCTTGTGTTTCATTTTATACCACATGAATGGACTACTGTACTCTACCATGCAGTCTAGCTTATAGGACAAATACATTCATGGCGATGTGTCATAGTTATCTGGACCTAAAGCACTGAATTTCTCTGAACCAGTTTGAGTTTGGCTGCAAATTTGTACTCTTTGTGATCCAGAGGTCTGGTTTTTATCATTTTTCTGCCCCTGGTTTATTTCTTCGGGCCATATTGTTTATTTATGGGCTTCCCATTGTTCTCCAACTTTGTTAGTCTGTTTTGACTGTTACTTTTTTATTTTTCTCATCTATCACCTTTTGATTTCATCTGCATATTGATTATTACCTGTTGATACAGGTAATTTCAACTTTGGCAAAGCTAAATCACTGTCAGTGATATTCATAGCAGGTTCTTTCTTCTTCTATACTGTAGCATTGTTTGCACATCCTTTCTAGGTTCCATGCTACACCTGATACACTGAGGCTGCTGCATCTTCATCGTCATCCTTGTCGTCATCATTATCATCAGTTTTACTAAGATCTATACAACTCTCTCATTTGTAAATCTGACTCTTCAATTTGTTTTCTTTCATTTTCATAGTCCTTCTCATCTTGAAACAGTGGACCAATTCATATACCATTTCATCGTGTTATATAGCTCTTTCATATATTTAGCTTGAAAGCTTCCTTTTTCATCAAACAGTCCATGAAGAAATTTTCTCAGTCTGCATGTCTGGTAGATTCACCCCCTCTACCATGTGCCTCATCGTACCGCCTTTTCCGTTCTGCACTGTGTTTCCACAGATTTTCTTGGTTTCTGATTTCTATGGCTGAATTGAACTCTGTGGGTTTGTGGTTTCTCTCCTGCTAAACCTGTTTCCTAATTCTTTGACAAGGCCTTAAAATGAGACCTTACCTGTGATAGCAACAGGCCAAAGAACAAATGCACATATTTGACTCTGTAATTTGGAAAGAATTTCATCTTGCTGCTTATCATTTATCCATCCCATTCTAAGCGCTGCATCTTGAAATCTAGTACACCACACTTTCCATGACTCTTTCCCTATACCTAAAAAAACAGGTAACTTACCAATTTAAGTTCTGTAGAAATGTGATGTACTGCTGGAGGTACATAACCCATTTGCCACATTTTGTTCCAAATTACTTTTATCACCGCTTTCTTCATCAGACGTTTCACGTATCCACCCAAATCTAGGTTCCTCCTGCCTTTTAACATTTCTGCTCACGCATTCGTCAGATTGATCTTGGGATCTATTTAACATTAAGACATCACTTGGTTTCTCTGTATGCATATATTTAATGACATCTTTCATCATATTCATTATGATATCTTACACCTGTTAAAACTCTCTGAAAAGGGAGCTGTAGTTCTTACTCTGCATACTGTTGTGTGCAATTGAGCTACAGTTTCCAATTATTTAAGCGATAAGTATCCAACCTGCTTGGATACTGCAATGTGTATATCTTACAGCCGATTTGATCAATCAATCAATCAATCAATCAATCAATCAAGAAAGAAAGAAAGAAAGAAAGAAAGAAAGAAAGAAAGAAAGAAAGAAAGAAAGAAAGAAAGAAAGAAAGAAGAACTCTTCATAAACCAAGTTCTTGTCCAGACCAATTCTTTACATAGTTTTAAGTTTGACCATTGTTCATTTCAAATAGAAGGTAAACCTCAACTTAAATATTGATTTTGCCTATTAGGTCAAGGTCAAAAATTAAATACACAGGATAAAATTATGTGTATCAGATGCGGTACAAACATGGTCCAGTGTTGTTCTAAAGGTCATTGGCAAGTCGATTTGATCAATCAATCAATCAATCAATCAAGAAAGAGAGAAAGAAAGAAAGAAAGAAAGAAAGAAAGAAAGAAAGAAAGAAAGAAAGAAAGAAAGAAAGAAAGAAAGAAGAACTCTTCATAAACCAAGTTTTTGTCCAGACCAATTCTTTACATAGTTTTAAGTTTGACCATTGTTCATTTCAAATAGAAAGTAAACCTCAACTTAAATATTGATTTTGCCTATTAGGTCAAGGTCAAAAATTAAATACACAGGATAAAATTATGTGTATCAGATGCGGTACAAACATGGTCCAGTGTTGTTCTAAAGGTCATTGGCAAGTCAGAGTTATGACCTTCCGAATATTGACAAATATAGAAACTGAAGGTCAAGGCGATAAATCATGTATCAGGTGCAAAACGTCCCTACAAAAGTGTAAAACCTGTCAGAATGATGACTGGCAGGCCCTTGGCATCTCTAAATTTCACGCGTACAAAATTGTTTAAGGGAAAAAAACATTATTTTTTTAAAACGGCCGTACGACGTTAAACATCAAACATGACCGGGTAGCGTATATTTAGGCTTTTATGCGGCTTGAGTCCAGCTATCCATAGAACTCCGTATCACTTGAATCGGTTGATAATTTTTCGGGTTGCGGAAAAAAATCAACATGGCATCCCGATTAAAAATCAATGTCACTAGTGCTATAGTAGGTGTAAAACTCCAGTGTTAGTAACACTCTACAATGCAAAGTCATCTTAGATAGTTTATGAGATTCAACACGTACAGAATTACAAAAACTAAAAACTGAAAAAAAAACCCGGAATTTTATCTTCAAATGACCATATGAGCTTGACCTGAAACTCTCATCCAAAATTATGATATTGTCTGACTAAAAACAAAATGCCCGTGAGGAAACCAAGCTTTTCCATACATATATGGTCTTTTTGACCAGATCAGGGAAAAATTTTCTAAACATAAACTGTACATAAGCAAGATGCCTCCCCATGAGACCAAAATAATAATAATAATAATAATAATAATAATAATAATAATAATAATAATAATAATAATAATAATAATAATAATAATAATAATAATAATAATAATAATAATAATAATAATAATAATAATAATAATAACAATAAATAAATAAGTAAATAAATAAATAAATAAATAAAATAAAATAAATAACAAAAACTACCCTTACCTTCAACGCAAGCGTTGACTGAAGGGTCCGCCATTAGCTCAAATTAGGTCATGGTGACACCAAAATCTAGTCAGTTCATCTTGGCATGATAGGTAAGCACACTGCCAAATTTGAGCAAAATACATTGGACGGTGGACAATCCGAAAACAGAAAGGGTTTCCCCTATGGGGTGGACCCTTAACAAAACAAATTCACCCTCCAAAAAAAGGGGGAGCGTATACACGTGTGAAAGTCTCTGTGCGAGTGGGCTTTCTTGAGCACTCCGTATTGAGCGTGCGCTGTAACGCTAGACCTATATCTTTCTTGCATTTGCTTGATTTTCATGACTATACTTTCAGGTTTTCAATTATAAAAATGACCTTGTTAATCAATATTTGATTTGAAAGCATTTTATCAACTTAATGATATAAGGTCTGGTTTAAAAAATATTAAGAAATATTTTAATAGGTTCAGCGTGGTTACTAAATTCCCACCCGTTAGATGTCTTTCACATTGTTACATATCATATATATGAGAAGATGCATGTAGTAATTATGCAAAATGCCGTGTTTCATTTTGCCATTGGCGTCAGGATCAGGGACATGATTGTCACGTTGTCAATCCTGACACATACCATAATCACTTTCCACTTTATGCAGGTTTGTAAGATAATCACGCATATACATACCTGAAAAAGCTGTAAATAAATACAAGTAATCAAACAAAAAGATCATGCTAAAGCTGAAAATAATATGTCATATCATTTTTGGCGATATTAAGAGTCTTTTGATCTATAATATAGCGGCATTCTATTATTACGCCGCGAGATTGACAAAAATGTAAGAAGAGTCTTATAAAAGCATCACAACAAAGTGATGTATTAATTTATTTTTGTTCAGCTCGTGACCACCAAAAAGGAAATTTGTTTAAAAGCTTTTTTGTTACTTTTTTCCCCATTTTTTTTTTTTTTTTTTTTTTTTTTGGTAAGGTTCAGGAACAAGACGGAATTATTTCTCCTATTTTGTTTGCCGTCAGAGCCTTAATTTTATATCACTCGCATGATATTTCCCACACAGCATCAAACTTATAGTAACTGGTATCATACCGTGGTGTAACATAACATCATAACATCGCCGAGTACGTGCCTCTACCAGGATTTATATATCCTCGCCACATTTTGTCAGTGAAGTATAGGCCAGTGCACACAATACTTTGTACGTTCTAGAAACATCACTTGGAAATTTGTGCTTGCATGCCTGCTTTTCACAAACGCGGGGTCTAGTTTCGCATTCACTCACCAGACTGTATTCTAAAAACATTACTTGGCCAACCATACGACTGTCTGTTTGTCTGTCTGTCTGTCTGTCTGTCTCTCTCTCTCTCTCTCTCTCTCTCGTCTCTCTCTCTCTCTCTCTCTCTCTCTCTCCAACCCCCACCCCCGTTTTTCATCTTCGGGGTGCGGGGGCTTTCGTTGTCATTTGGCAGTCACCTAGACAGAAAGTATCTACCTGAACAAAGCAACCCATTTTTTGTTTTGTGATTTAATTTTAAGGCTTAGTACGTACATGGAATCTTACAGAATAGTAAAAAAAAAAATATTGCACATATTATTTTATTTATTTATTTACTGAAGCTACCCCTTTACAGCGGGGGCGCCTGCAGGCAGGGCAGAACCCGCGGCGCGTCAGATAAAAACATTACATACAATGCAGCAATGTAGTATAAAATATGTACAGTTATTACAATATTTACGTTATGTAAAAAAGGTCGGTTTTACCCTGGCGTGTCTGCGAGAGACTCACGTCGACATTCCCACGCTTCCATCAAATACTGCTTCGAAATCAAATCAAAGACTTTACCCGGGGTTTCACCAAAATCGTAAGCATGTTCTCCAAGAAATAAGCATAGTTTACTTAACCTGGATGAACTACAAAACCTGTACCATACATCAAGTGCTCCTTCTGACCTTAGTTTGCATTCCAGCAGGTTATAATACTTGTTTCGGATAAGCCTAACCCTATTTATGTCGTCATAGGAGGAAAGTATGCTACACATATAACCTCTTAGATGAGCCGCCTTAGATTTTAAATGAACGTTTACATGAGATGTATCAGACAGAGACTGTGCAAAGATAATGCCCAAGTACTTATATGTACATTCTGAGATGAACATGTTGCCCAGCTTCCACCTTTTTTCATGATTAACCCGCTTACATGTAATCATAACTTTTGACTATCTTCATAAAAAGACATGTTCCATTTAGATGCAAATCCATCTGCTACGTTTAACATCTTTTGAAGGTTTTCCTCGCTGTCGCCAAGGAGGCAAACATCATCAGCATATAGAAGACTGGGAATTTTGACGCTTCCAAATGGAATTCCGTCTGGCCATACAACATGTCTGCCAAGTCCAACATTACAATAGAAAAGAGAGTAGGGGATAATATACATCCCTGTTTAACTCCTTCGGTTACTTCAAACATTTCACTTTCTAATGGCCCGAAAATTACTCTGTTTTCAACTTTATTATACAAACCCTTGATGAGGCGCCATGCCTTTCCTTGTATACCTTTCTCCCATAGATAAATAAACCGTAGATCCCTATTTACCGTATCGAATGCCTTGGAAATTTCTAGGTAAGCTAACCAAGTATTCTGTTTTTGCATCTTTCTCAGAGATCAAAGACACTTCAAAGTAAAAAAATTTATCATCAAGTCGGCGTCCTTTACGGCATGCTCCCTGAAGTTCACCTAAAATTCCATTTTCCTCTAAGTAGGCCACAAATTGCGTTTCAATAATAGAAGTAAAAAGTTTATACACATTGGACGTGATGGTGATACCTCGATAGTTTCCAAGACATTCCCTATTACCCCCCTTGTGTAAGGGTTTTAAAAATATTCTGATAGCCTACAAATTATACAATATTAATGTGGTGGGTAATAGCCACTGATACCCGTGTTTTAAAATACCCGTCTGGTGAGTATAACCGTGTAGAAGAAATCCTTTTCCGACGAAGCTTTACACTATACCAGTTAGTGTCCAAAAACACAAGGGAATTTGGAGTTAGAAGTCAAGCCATTCTCAGCCACACTTTGGCGGGCTGTGGCTAAACAAGTAAAAAGTGGACACACTATTCTATTTTCGTGCGGGAGAGTTAAAAAATCAAACTCATTGGAAAAAAAAACAAAAAACAAAACAAAAACAAAAACAAACAAGAAAGCTACGCATTTCAATTCACCAGCCCAGCTACAGATAGGCAAGGTACTCTATTTTGTGATGGATAGCATTTCAATCGTATCTGAATGGAAAAAAAAAGAAAATAAACCCCTCTATATAGCTAGAAGCAACATCTGTTTTTGCATGTGGTGAGCCAATGAATTATGTGGAGAAATCAACACGCCATTGTAGAATCCATGTGATATGAGTGAAGTCGTCTGTTCAAAGAGAAAAAATTGGCTTCATCACTTTTATCTATTGACTTTTTGTATTACTTCATTACTTTTATTTACTTTATATTTTGTGAATATGAAATGTCTGTTTGATATAGTTGTGGTCCATCTTTAAAGTTAGTCGACTTCCATCAAAAGCAATCAGCCTGTGCGTCTCACATTTTCAATTTATTTCTGACCATAAATCTCACCGAATCATGATATGTATATATTTACAACAAATATATCCACACAATAACGCATGACGATAGAAAGTTTTTGAAAGGTTTTATTCATTTCCAACTGTAAGCCATAGGCCCACAGTATTTACAGAGTTTACACCAATTATTATTTAGACATGTCAGATGAAACCTGTAAAATATTATTTTTTCCCTTTCAGATTTTATTGCAAAAGTAGGCTGCTGTGTTTCTTATTACACTTATGTCTGTACTCAGTCCCTGTTTATGCTGCCTGCTAAGGGAGACTAAGTTATGTTATCGTTACTGTGTGGGCGCTCCACTCAATTAGTCTGCCGAACCGCTGCTGGCCGGCTGTCTTTCATCCTCTGCGACAGAAAATTTTCGCAGCCTGTGATAGGTCAGTGGCTTTTAACCCACACTGACCTCTGGGATAGTGACGCTATATTTTCCTCCCCATTTTGTAGGATCAGCGAGCTGAAATTAAGATTGGAATACAGAAAGTTAATTGAGTTATTAGAAGTGTAATTTTCAGTAACGGTAGTTAGCACTTGTCTATACAGTAGCACATGCCATTTGCGACCAGCTGGTCAAAACGACCATTTTTCCCATGAACGGACGTTTTTCTTATGTTAAATGTACTGTCGTGAGCGACCATCTGCAGAAAGCGACCATCGACCAGGAAAATTTGGCAAAACAGACTGCAAACGACCGCTTTTTGACGAGACTCTCAAATGTCAAATACGACCAAAATGTAACAGTCATTCATTCAACTATCGTAATTCTCCTGTGTTTCAAACTTTATTTCAAATAATCGGGATTCATGTGAAGTGCATCGCAACTTGGAACAAAACGGGTTCTCTTTTCTTGGCGTTGAAGTTAAACTGGCCGGCACCTTATCCTTGCGCCTGTGGTGCCGTCCCGTCTACTACCGAGCCTTTCTTTGCATAAAAAACAATTGAATGTCGCCAAAATATTCTGAATACATTACTTACTATCTTGACCTTAATCTGCATCATCAGTTATGTCAAGTTCATTGTTAATCGTAAGAAACCAATTAAAATACGCCCCCGGCACCTTGAAAGTGCACATTTGAATCCGGCATTCGGGTACATTATTACTTCGCTGAAATTCCGTGAACTCCGGAATGACGCACATGGTCTGACACTTGTCGCGAAGCAAAATACAGACATTCACGTGGTGTTGTGTTGCCGTTTATTTAATATTTGATAACATTCAAATTATTACAGGTCTTAAATTCAGCATTGCTTCCATCATACTACGATTAAATTATTGAACCAAGAGTAATATATTCGCGCAACTTCGGTGAATTCCGGACATGCACGTGGTCAGATTTGTTGATCAACTTGACTTGAGCCAAGTCAACCACTGGCAGTCACGTATACAAGTGGTGTTTTGTTTGCTGTTTACTTTATATTTGTTTACATCATAATTATTACAGGTTTTTCAGCATTACTGACATCATGCTATGAGTAAATTGAACCGAGACTAGAAGACTGAATTCGTTTGCGGCCAAACATTTAACCGGCCGCATCGTCAGGCTGGGTGGAGAATGACAACGCTTAGCACAACGGCTTTAAAGATTTAATTTTTACCGCTTGCATTTTGTTTTGACAACAGCTTCAAAGATTACCATGGTTATCAACTGGGACGCTTCTGATCTGTGAACAGATTTAACATACTAAGCGGACTTGTAAAACTGCGCAGGTCTGTCTTTGTAACTGTACTGATTACACCGCGACTATGATTAGTATAATGAAGTTGGTTTTTTTTTTTACTTTGATAAAGTTATTGCACATAAGTAAGAATAATGCGGCCAAAAATATATTTTATTTCCATGCACGTGTGTGTAGAAAAGTCCGGTAGCTGCACCAACACTAGCGTGTACCACACCTACAGTGGAGGTCCAAAAGATACCCGAGCCAATCTCATGGTAATGTACCTGGGGTGAACGACCACCTGTAATATGCGACCGTTTTAGGTTGGCCGTAGAAGTAGTCACACACAGCAGGTACTACTGTATTACTTTCCCTTCGATCTTGGACTTAGGGCTATGGAACTGGAAACGTTTAAGGACATTCGATCAGACACGATTTTGGAACTCAACCTCGGAACACTTACTGCCATGACGGAGCAAACCGCGGCACTGTACAGAGTGGCTGTTGAGAGGCTGGACACCTTGGTGGTTCTGCCTCCTAGCAGTGGAAAAAGTTTTGATTTTTCAACTTTTGCCAAAGTTACTGCCGCAGATTGCCTGTTAGTGAGCCTGATGAAGTTCCACGCACAGGAGCTCAATCGTCTGAGGATATCGTCTTGTACATTGGGGGATGCTTCTGACGATGAGGCTGAACTGCTAGCAGAACAATTTCCAGTTATTATGGAAAGTCCCGAGTCTTGGATCAGGAGTAAGAAGTGGAGGGACATGCCTTTGACAGAGGAGTACCAGAACAAAACGGTCACGTTCTGTACCGGTCTTGTTTCACGCAAAAATACGGTAGCAACTCTGGCCATCTTGACACCTTTGACTGGAATTGTCTGAGTTACCAGTATACCACGTTCAGCTTCCAGTGAACCACATTAGTCCTTTGATCTCCATAGAATACACACGCTGGGCAGGTTGGCTTGCAATGTGCTCACACAACTGTGTGTGGAATGTGACGTCATACAGGACGCTGATTGGCTGGAGCAAATCTCATTAATATTTAGAGGGCAATCAACCAGCCAGCAAAGACAGAGCGATCATTGGCCAGAGTGGCCTGTAATAACATTATGTTGCATGAATTAAGCTAATGCTAATTGCCCCTTCAAATAATTGTGGTCTGCGGTTCGGCAGACTATCCATGGTGCGCAGTCCGACACGTGGAACAATAGTTTGTTTTGCAGACAACTGTTTATGAAAATTGTGCATATTTGCAAGTCTGGGAATGTTGTATCTATCTCTAAGATCGCAATATAAGTTTCATTCCATTAACATATGATACTCACCTTTGCACTTCCGTATATATTGCTCATTACAGTACAGTGAAACCTGTTTTGAGAGACCACCCCTAGGGCAAGCTAAAATGTGGTCAGATAAGGCAGGTGGTCTGCCAATGGAGGTGCAGTAATATAGGAAAGATAGCAAAAGGGACTTTGGAAATATGGTCTTAAAAGGCAGGTGGTCTTTCATTACAGTGGTCTCTAAAACCAGGTTTCACTGTATTCACTATACCTTTCACTTCTACATGTCCCTTTCTGTCTGCCTATCTCAACATTGAGATTATGACTTGCACACTGCAATCTGCTAAGAGCTAATCTATATTTACTGACATGAATGATATATAGATATGGTTCTAAAGTCAACTCCTTTTTTATCTCGCTGAGCCAACTTAATTTACAGGTTTCCTTTTAAGATGAAGTTCACTGTTGTCTTGCAACCTCTTCCAGCCTTAGCTTTAACTCAGTGAAGAATGCCTCAGCATTTTCTACACATGCAATAACCATACATCTTCAAAACCCAGTGTATCCAACAGCTTCCTTATAGAAGTTGCCCATGTGTGTGTCCCACTGTCATCTAATCTGAATAACATTCTGTAGCAATTATAGGGATATCTTTCAGGGTGCATGCCAACCACTTTCATCCAGTATTTAAGACATCTATACATATATGTTACAGATAATGGTAGTCTTCTCAGTTCTCCCAGGCCTGCCACATTACTAGTAGTTGACCCTTCCTTCATCAAATATTTACAAAAGTTTAAATGTACGTTTTCAATGTAGTCTGAATATTCATAGCCCCATATATCTGAACAATAAAATAGTATAGGTGCTATGATATGATCAAATAAAGTGATGTATTAGTCACGTAATGTTACCTCTCAACCACCATTGCCTAGACCTCTGTGTCTGGCATAAGGGCAAAGAAATTTGAGTTGAGTTCACTCACTTGATTGTTCCAAAACCCTGATGGTCCCATGATGCCATCTCTCAGTTCCTGTGGATCTGGTGGTGACTCCCAGTGCGCATGCTGCCCAATCCTCCTTCCTCGTTTGGGCACCATCAATGGCTTCCTCGTTTGAGTTGAAACTCAGTGAACTTTAGTTCAACCTGACTGTTCCAGTGCTTTATGCACATTCCCTTCTGTGGATTTTTTTAGCAGTCTGGGACTCTTCTGAGACCTAGACAGCTAATATCAGTCTTGCAGATACCTCTGAAATAGTTGGGAGTAGAGCTGGTCTTTTGGCTTGAAACCTAGATTTTCAAGATGGAGTGTCAACATACATTTCACAGACAGCAGGAAGACAGTGCACACCAGGCTATCACTGCCAAAAGGCAGCAAGCCGTAGGTGTTGATCCAGTGACCATTTCTCCCACATCCTTGCTGGATAGGGGGCAGAAGCTGGACTCACAGAACCTCTACATGGCAGCCTGGGATGATCATCAGCATTGCTCTGGTTGTCATCAACAGGTGGGTCTCATTTGTTCTCGCAGAGAAATGTGCAAATACTATGCTGACTAGGGAGAAGACAAATGGCTGCTTTATGAGCAGGAACAGAGAAAGAATGACAAAGCATGGTGCAGGCAGCAGGCCATAGCTGCCAAGCACTGAGTTTTGAAATCTAACCGTTGAATCTTCACCTGTGACACCACTGAAGAAGTAAAATGAACCCACATGGCTCCCTCACAGACTCACATGGTTTCCATCTCTATTCCTGACGCCCCCAGGGGAGTAAGGAGAAGAGGTGACATAGTCGCAAGCAGGACAGCAAGAGATCTCTGGTGGGAGATCTCTGGTGGGAGATCTCAATAACCAGCTCGTCCCAAAGACAACCAGTGCATATCTGGCCACTGACCTGAGCGTTGCCTGTACCTTGAAGTCTGTGGCTAGGAGCATACATTTGCAGGCTGATATGTTGCGTGAACTGATCACCTCTTTTCAGCCTGTCTCTTAGGAGTCCCCTTGGAAGAGTACAGCAAAATGCAGGTTGAATCTCTCGAAGTCTTGGTCCTCCAAATCCAAGCCCTCAGAGTCTAAACCATGTACCTCAATGAGGCCAAGATGGAAACCTGTGGGTTCATGTCCAGGCATCCTGGACCTTGGCCATTTCAAGCGCTTAGCTCACACGTCCCACCATCCCGGACCACAGAAGCCATGGGAAACTTCCCAAGCTCCCAGCTCCAAGAGCTTGGATTGTACATCCGGGCATGCTTGAGCTGTGAGATATGTGGTGGTGCCTTCTGCTATTAGTGGGCCTTCAACTCCTGTGGCAGTGGCCCTTCCACTGACTCAAGTGCCACCTTTGCTGCCTCTGGCTGCAGTGCTGGCCTTTCCTCCTACCTTTGCTGGATTTTTTCCAGAGTCAGCAGCTGGCAATCCGGCTGACTCCTGCCTTTGACCCAGGTGTCCTGCCTTCTTCTCTGGAGAAGCAAGCAAAACTCAAGCTCCATGAGGAACAATGCTTGCATTTTGAGACCTTGTCTATTTCTGCTCTTGCTGACACTGCCGCCAAGTGTGAGCAGACTTTTTCAGAGAAGCAACTTGCTGCCTCTGCCATTAGCCAGATTTTGCTTGGCCCTGTGGCTCTGGAGTTCCTGGAACTACCCCAAAGACTCCCCCTGCCAGCAAACTTCTCAGTCAGCAGCAGCTGTGGCTTCTGTCTTGATCCACCAGAGATCCACCAGTTCCTGCAACTCCTGCAGGCACACTCCAACCAGCAAACTTCTCAGTCGGTGGCCGCTGTTTTCCCTGCATCCAGTCTTCTGGAAGCCCCCCTCTCCAGCCCCATATAGGCTGACCAGATGGAGGCAGTGCTTGAGGCTGTGATGACTGCCTGGCATGGTGACAGACCCCCTGCTGTCGCAAGCAGCTACATCATCACCTTCGAGCAATGTCAAGGCCTTGGGTCTCACCACTCCCCTCTCAAGTCCTGAGTCTCTGGACCTCAACACTAAGGAGGAGGATGAGCTCCTTCACTTGAATTCATCTGTCAGCAGGCCCTGGCTATGATTGACTCCTTTACCCTCATGCCACAGATGCTTTGAGCTGCTCAGCCCAGTGGTGACCATTGGGCCCGTGCAACAAGGTTTTTGCACCCATAGATACAATGTTGGCTCTGTCACAGGGCCTTGAACATGTCAAAGCTCTCTTCAGAGCCTGGTGGGAGACCGAGCTGGAGTCCCACCCAAAGAGGAAGGCACAGGGCCATCACAATGTCCTGCTGCGGTTTGTCCCTGGAGGATATACATCATAAGAGCCCTATCCCCTTCTTACCCTTCGTGGCCAAGTTTTATGAGCAGCTCACAGCCAAGGATTATGGTACATGGGTTCCCGAGCTGCCAACACCTGGCTATCTTTATAAAGGGTGACTCCTCCCTTAAGTGAGACATACACAGGCTGGTGGTATTCTGCACCTGAGCAGATTTTCCCGTCCCTTCCGCCAGTGTATTTGCATTGGAGGAGTTTGATACTCAGCAGCTTAAGTCCATCACTGTGTCTTCAGGGCTATAGGAGGCTCAAAGAGGATGCCAGGTGATCTGTCCTTACAGCATCATATTCCGATGTCTCCTTGGCTGCCTTGAGGTCTTCCTGTGCTTATCACAGAGACTGTGTGGGATTGGCTTGACCAGGCATCATTACTTGCGACTTTATTGTCCTGAGCAGTTGACCAACATGTCTTAACCACCTGCACATTAGAGGCGAACCTTTGTTTGTTGTGGAGGGACACCTACCTGCATGGTCAGCAGTCGCCTGGCCCGATATTCTGCAGAGCCAGAACAGGGCCACTCTTGTTAGGAACTTTGTTTGGAGGGGAGATGGAGGAAGTCATTCTCCGTGCATAGGACCTTCAGGCTTGCTCAGCCAATCAGACCTGCACCAAGGCGCTGACCGACTTTCTTCAGTTATTGTTGTCCTTGGCCACCTTAGCCCCGAAGTGTGACACTCAGAACCCACTTACTTGACCTTTGGTGACACGGCACCCTAAGAAGAGTGGACAGGGATCAGAGAAGTGGAAGCACTTCAGCAAAGCCAAGAAGTTGAGTAAGCCTCAGGGCTCCTGACTCTAGCATGCTGGACCACCAAGTCTCAGGATCCCCTATGCCATGGCTTCAGACTGCTCAGAGCACCAGGTCAGCAGCTACCTTCCTGCCTTCCACACACAATGGGAGTCCACTCCAGACAATTCTTTCATCCTAAATATCCTGAGACATGGTTAATTGCTGCCTTTCAGGGAAGACAAGCGTCTGTTAAGCTATAAACCCACATGATCCGTGCTGCCTGCAGTGGAGCTCAAAGCATTGGCATACCTACAGGCATTTCAGAAAAGCAAATGCACCATCAAGCTGCTGGAGAACCACAGTTCTTCAAGCTTCTACAGTCTACTCTTCCTTGTCCCCAAGCGAGATGGAGGCTGGCACCCAGGGATAGACCTGTTGATGCTGAACACCTTCCTGGTAGTCCGGTCCTTCAGGATGGAGACCCCCCAGTTGGTGGCAGCAGCCCAGCAGCCCATGGAGTGGACAATGTCCCTGCATCTCAAGAACACGTTCTTCCATGTGCTGGTATACTTGGCGTGAAAATGTAAACCACACATACTTTCATAAAGTCTCTGTGGTTTGCATTTTCAGGCCAAGTATACCAGTTTGGAGTGCTTCCATTCAGACTTGCCAGAGCCCGTCTGGTGTTCACCAGGTTTGTGCAGACAGCTGCTGCTTACCTCCACTAGACAGCCATATGCATTCATGTGTTCCTGGATGATTGGCTTATCTGGCCGCTAGGGCATCTAGATTCACATCATCATACACAGACCCTCTTGGAACTTGGTCAATGCTTGGGCCTGATTGTGAATCAAAGTAAGTCCAGTCTTCAGGTGGAGCAGACGTCCGTCTTTCTTGGTATACAGTTCAGCCTGGTTGCCTAAATCTGTCACTCCTTGGAGGACAGGTGAGAGAGACTTCAGTCTCTGCTCAAAGCCTTTCTGACTTGCGCTGTTCTCTTAGGGTAAAATGGTGGCAAGCCCTGCTGGGCTCCCCATCCTCAACTCCCAGGTCCCATTTGGTTGCCTTCACCATCGTCCATTGCAGCAGCCACTGTGGGACAGATGGTCGAGGGACTAGGGCTAACATGCCATGGTGCCAGTCCTCCCCAAAGACCATCTGCATCTTTGGTGATGGACCATTCAGGACAACATCATGTCAAGACAGACACTGACTCCTTTTCCAGCCCAGCTTACCATCTACACAGACTCTTCATGGTCTGGGTAGGGAGGCCATGTGCAGAGTTGAATGGTGTTGGGCTTTTATCATTTCACATCTCACCACATAAACTTGTTGGAACTGGATGTGAAAAACTTGGCGCTTCTCCACTTTGAGGACCTAGTGGAGCACAAATACGTCCTTGTGATGTGTGACAACAGGACTGCAATTGCCTACCTCAACTGGCTAGGTGGATTGTGCTCCAACAGGTTGATGGTACTGGCTGGACGCATCACTCAATGATGCTCCAACCACAACATCCACATGCACGCAAGGCATGTCCCAGGACATCGAATGTCCTGGCCAACCAACTCTTGAGAACAGGTCAGCTGGTAGGGCTGGAGTGGTCACTCCACCCATGGGTCATTCAGGCCATGTGGGCCAGATCGGAAACTCCACATATGGATCTGTTTGCAACAAACCAGAACTCTAAAAACTACCCATTTGCAATTGGCCAGTCCCAGACCCCCAGGCCCTAGATGTGGAGGCTCTAGCCATGGGCTGGAGGAACCTTTAGAAATACACCTTTCCATCTCTGCAGATCCTCCCGAGGGTACTGGAGAAGGTTCAGTCATATGACTGTAATTTGCCCTTACTGCATTTACCAGCATGGCCAAAACTTCTGGCACAACTGCGGATGAGCATGTTCCACAGGAACCCTCAAGTGCTCAACCTCCAAGCACTACTTGCAACACTTGATACAGGAGGGCATGTACACCTTTGTGGGAGTCAAAGGCTCCTTTGGTTAGGTTCCCAATCCCATCTGGGCAGCCACCATGTTCCAATTTATGGTGCCCTTGAGGTTTGGACTCAATGCAGTCTATAGGTCAGCACAATTCTCAGTTGACCTCTCATTTGTTAAATTGACCTTATCTTGGACTTTTATTGGGCAGTCATCCCTGCTGTCCTGGCGTAGTTAATGCCCTCGACCCAACTGATGGCTGCCTCATGGAACCATATACTAGCCCCCCCCCCCCCCCCAGCACCCGCCAGTTTCACTACTAGGTCTTGTCAGATCTCCGGTCCAGAACACTAGAAACAGACAGTGTCTACCCATGCAGTTGACAGCTATCATGTTAACAGGCAAACCCTAGGGGGCCCAGTGTGGTCCCGTGCTGGTCGGATAGAGAGGTTTCCAGGCTTCAGCCAGATTCTGCTGTTGGCAGCCTGTAGTCCATGTACTTCTGAGGTTTTCCCTTCAGACATTGCCTCCTCACAGACACCGATGGTTCCTCCCCCCCCCCCCCCCCCGGCTGTCACTCCTGGCGGTCTTAATGTGGTCAGTATGCCGGTAATGTTACACCCTCCACCTTTGCATCTGTATATTGGCAATGGTGATCAAGAGGTAATGTTACGAAACGTGATTTTTTTAGTTTTTTCGGTATTAGTAAGTATACTTACCTCTGGACCACTAGGAGGGACCATTGGGGAGCATGCAAACCGGTAGTCACCACCTGATCCATAGGAACCGAGAGATGGTGCCACGGGACCTCTAGGTTTTTGGAACAATCAAGTGAGTGAACTCAACTCGGTTTTCTTGGGCTTTATGGCCAGACACAGAGGTCTAGGCAATGGTGGTCGTCAGGAAGGTATACTTTCTAATACCGAAATTACTAAAAATTTTACTTTTTAAATCAATGTGACGAACAGAAATGAACTGTTTTCAATTGAACATTGCTTTTTTGGCTTGTGCTGCCTAGCACCTAAATATTTATAGTTTGACACAACTTCTAGTCTCTGTGCTTTATAATACCATTTCTCATTTAGCCTTACTATACCACCCCTTTGGAAGACCAGTATTTTTGTCTTATCGAAGTTGACAGTCATTCCATATTTTAAATAAAATCAAGTAAAACATCTATCTGTTTTTGCAGCCTTCCTACTGTATCAGCTACATTAGCCATGTCATCTGCATATAATAATAGAAAGACATTCTGAAAGGTATCATCAATGTAAATTCCCTGACAATTAGCAATCTGAATCATATTCACATGTTCATTTATAAAAATCAGAAACAAAAATGGACTACGCATACAACCCTGCCTTGTCCCAACTGTACATTTAAAAAACTGGCTTCAACCTCCTTGTCTTAGTACCGTACACAAGATGTCATTTGTTCACACAATGATTTCAACACATTAAGTACCTTTGAATGTGACCCATTCTTCTGCAAAACATGAAACGTACATCATGCCTGATTGAATCAAAAGCAGTTGAAAATCAATAAAGATCCAGTAAAATCTACCTATCTTTTTGGACAGGCACTTTTGGGCACAGACATATAAATTAAAAATGTTATCTCTAGTGCTATATCCTTGTATATAGGCTGCTTACCCTTCAAAATATTTTCTCCGTTCCATAGCCCAATTAACAAGTCTATTTTTAACCATTTCGGTAAATATTTTACCCATCACATTAAGTAGGGATATACCACGACAATTTTGTTGCTCTTTATGTCACCTTTTTATGAAACATACATACAATTGCCTTTGACCAGCATGTGGGGGAAGTACCCATTCTTAAAATGTTATTTATCTTTAGATAAGGTATTAAAATTTGCCCTTTTTCAATTTTTTTTTCTATTGATAACCCATTTAAACCATGGGCTTTAGCCCTTTCGTGCTTTTGATAACGCTGTGTATTTCACATGCAGTGATTTTTTAATCCTTATCTAGATCCTCAGAAATGCAATTTGATAAACATGTATGATATACCGTCTATTCCTTGACTTGCTCATCAAAGTCAGGATCCCCTGCAAACCGAGAATTACTTTGTAATGATGAAAAGTGTTTAACCCACTCATCAGCTGATATTTGACATGTTTTTTTTTTCCTTTTTTTTTTTTTTACACGTGTTACCCTCCCCTCCCCCCCCCCCCCCAGCTCATTTGAGTCTGTCCATCTTATCACCACATTAGATGTGTTGGGCTATTAAGATTCTCGTTCTTTCTTCCTGCGTAGCGTTTTAAATTTCCTCTTTGCCTCTGTGAATTTTCTACGAGACTGATCATTTCCCTCTGTTATAAAATGGATTCAACATGCCACACTTATGAAGCATGACGCTAAAAGATATGTATCTCTCTGAAAGACTGTGCTATACAGCCAAAATTTGTCACAATCGCTTGCTTCAAACAAGCAAGTTAAAACTTTTCAACGTGTACAAAATGCAGCTCTTTATTAGGATGATGTCTTTTACTGAAATCAGACACTGTGACAATGACGTACACACATTAAACATCATATCCAACGTCTAAAACTTTGATGATCGAATTCTGCCGACCTAATCTCACTTACATCTGGTTGTAATGACTTGCTGTTTATAGGTGATAAGGAAAAGGCACTATGGCGAGATAAAAGGCCTCTAGTTGGATGAATTGGATTTAATTGACTTGAAACTTTATTTTCACATAAATATGTGCAGTCAATTGCATAGGTAATGAGGCCTCCCAGAAGAGCGCAGCTTATCGAGCTGAGCGCCTGAGTGTGAACACACACACACATATGTATATACATATGTACATGTATATATATTAGTACATTGACTCGGGACCCGGGGACCCGGGACCCCTCCCCCCCCCGGTCAAAATGTCAAAAAAAAGGGTCCCGAATCCAATTTTAATACCCGACTACTTTCGATATAAATGAACAAATTATAGATCTGTGTGTATTTCTGCCTTTTTCACTGTAATGTTCTTTATTTTCTTATCTTTCTTTCTTTTTTTCGTTTTCTTTTTTCTCTCAGGAACAGGCAACTTGTCGAATGGTGGAATTATTATACTGTACCTGAGTAAAAGCATGTTAAAATATGTTTCTGTGTATCATTTCAGTAAGGGTTTTTGCCACGGGTACCTGTTGCGGGTCCCGGGACCCGACTTTTTCCCTCTCTCTCTCTCTCTCTCTCTCTCTCTCTCTCTCTCTCTCTCTCTCTCTCTCTCTCTCTCTCTCTCTCTCTCTCTCTCTCTCTCTCTCTCTCTCTCTCTCTCTCTCTCTCTCTCTCTCTCTCTCTCTCTATATATATATATATATATTTGGGTCATATATTACATCGGCTTAAGAATAGCTCATGATTTTTGTGTCGGGTACACATGATGAGATACATAAACAATATAAATCAGACATAAAACTATGCCAGTTTATCATACAATTGGAATTCAAAGATCATAAGATTAATTTATTTATTATTTTCAGTTCTTTTAGTTCACTTTTAAACTTTGCACGCTGTGATTTTAGTTGCAGGTAAAGAGTCATAAACAAGATACTCTCGCGGGTTTAATATCCTCTGCGGTCATCACCTGTATAACAGAATACTTTAATTACAGCATGATTCATGATCTACAGCTGTACATCTCGAAAGCCTGACAAACTGGAAGGCTTTCCAGATTAAAATGGATGCACAGTTTTGTGTTTGTGTGTGTGTGTGTGTGTGTGTGTGTGTGTGTGTGTGTGTGTGTGTGTGTGTGTGTGTGTGTACGTGTGTTCGTGAGTATGTCTAAGCTTTCCTGTCTATCACTTTGAACATATACTGGAAAATGATATATTTCTACAAAATTGACCTTTGTCCACACGTACACTTGGGACAAATCTGTGCTGACATTGTTGCTAAATGTGCATTCGTCGGAGCCATACAGTACTGTTTAATAATACACACATGAATTATGGTATTTAAAAAAAATGAAACTCTTCAACGTATGACTGCCTACCATTATGTCACATGCAGGACTCCGGGCTTATATTACCACAGCCCAGCTTTACCCAGAAAAGGGTCCACGTTTTTCTCTGAATTTCGTGGGTTTTTTCTCTGTTCATTTTTAGATGCTTCTACGTTTTGCATCTGCCATCAGTTTATTTGATCGCTGGAAATTACCAAAACGGTCATAAAATGAAAGGACCAAATGTGAAGCATGAACAATCAAAATTATAAACTTATTCAGACATTGCTGTTTGGTGGATGTGCACAGCCTTCCGATTTTGCATTATTAGAGAGACAGCCACGCTCTTTCAGCTTTGACCTGTTTCTGGATCTCAGCTAGACTTGCACAAGTCCCTGGTGCATGTCCCTATTTTTCCATCCCACGGTCCCACCCAGAAGGGCGATACATTTTCCCCTCCTCGAAGTTAACTGTATAGTATTATCCCAACTACATGGTGTTATTAAGTCGGTCCTACTGTTTTTTTTTTAAACTGGTCGACACTGTCGCCGTGCCGGTTTCAACAGTATCACTAGCAGCAATTGAGTCCTAGTCAGTTCTAATCCCATTATCATCGCGATAAGGCTGAAGGCAAAGTGGTCTTCAAAGGAATGCATGGCTAGTCACTGGCCAGTCAAGCGAGACAAAGCGCGAGACAAAGCTGACCGTCTCCCTCCGGCTGCCGACGCCCTCCTCCTGACGCGCTGCACTGCAATCAACCCTTCATTACACAGTAGCTCATTTAACAGCTTCTTATGAGGGGTGCCTTATGACCGCTCGCTTGTCTGTGTGATAAGAAACACAGTGCAGATCGCCCGGCGCTTATCAGCTGGAGTCAATGTTTTCTGGTTATAGACACGTTCCACACCAATTAGCTAGGTTTCAGGGTCTACCTGTATTGTAACAGAATAAGGCTACGACGTGTGTTTACTTAAAATTTCATTTTGCAATGAATTTGATTTTAAATAAAATACGGAAGACAGTCCAGTGAGACTTGAGCAAGTCTAGATCTCAGCCCTAATTTGGAAAAAACAATCGCCATGTGTAACTTGAAGTGCTTGTGAGGCATACTAGCATTATATAAGCTACCTTATGTACTTCATAATTTGGAAAATTTATATCCAACATGCTTTATTACATGAAGGAAGCCATTTTAGCAAAGGTCTGCCTTTCTTCCTCCTTAAATATCATAGATGAGCATTTTCATATTTACAGCCACACAAAGACAAGGTTTGATTCATTTCCCCAATTGGTGTCACTTAGTATATACTTCACTGAACATATTGACAAATCAATTTTCAATACAAAATACTTCATAAAATCACATGGACCTAGGTTTGTGGCTTCATTAGACCTGCAGAGGTAGGTCTTGCTGAAAATGTGGCTTATTCCATGCAAAAATCACATGATAACATGAAAACTGTACAATATGCAGGACAACACACCCCCCTTTATTTATTTATTCACATACTTTTAATGTTGCATCCTTATAGTCTCACCATATCATAAATACAGTGAAACCTGTTTTGAGACACCACCCCAAGGGCAAGCTAAAATGTGGTCACATAAGGCAGGTGGTCTGCCAATGGAGGTGCAGTAACGTGGGAAAAATAGCAAAAGGACTTTGGAAATATGGTCTTAAAAGGCAGGTGGTCTTTCATTACAGTGGTCTCTCAAAACAGGTTTCACTGTATATCAAATTGGAAGTATTGACTGGCAGCACCCAGTTCCTTAAGAGGCAAACATGCCTGCTTCTGGGCATTATCAGACACTGGTAGCTGAGTTTGACCCACCACTCAAGCACATGCGAACCCATGCAGAGCATATTTGTGTAGAAGTTTACATCATCTGGGCAGAATTGTTCAATGGCAAGACAGTCGCAAGCAATTCTGGCTCAGCCCTGATACCACAGATGCTGTCACTCTGCATGCTGTGGCCTTTTGTTTCTAAAATGTACCACATTTTCAGGTGTATGAATTTTCATTGTTGTTGGATTTCAGGCCATCAACACAGGTTCATTTGACAATTTTGGACATTTTCCAATTAAACCTGTTAAATAGTATTCTACTGTCCTTAATTTTCATGTTTCTACTGTGTCATCAGGGAAATGGGCAAAATTAAAAATAGTGTGGAATGAAGTGGAGTTGCAATATGTCTTGACCTGTCAGAAGAAAATCATTTTTCAACTTTATTACCTTGGTGACCTTTAAAAAGTAAACCAAGTTGACCCTATATTTACACAATTTAATCATGATCTGTCACTTCCCGTAAATTTGAAAATCCTGGTTGAAAATATTTTTGACCTCATTGTTTATTTTGTAGTACATACAAAATATCAACCCACCTTGGCACGTGACCATGGTGTCAAGGTTCTTCATATTTCACAATTTGACCCTTGACCCAAGATACATTTGGTGATGCTATGCTCATTATAGAGATAATTTACGATGCTAAAAAGTTCTAAGGAGTGTCATACATAGGACAACCAAATTTTCAACATACCAAAATCTTTTAGGATACAACTCTGATATTAAATGCATACATGTCCACAATAAGACCTGCAACATTCTGCATGCTAATATTAGGACATGATTGGAGTATCCAAAATAATATTGTAGTCGATATCGGCTTTTGGCTTTTCTTGCTTTTTGAATTATTTTCAATTGTTCATGCTAAACTTGTTGAACAATTTACAAGGTGTATTTTCATGTGACGTTGTGGTTTAGAGTTTATATACACATTTATAGATTTACCATCTTTGGTATATTCTGACATGAGTTTTCAAGACCAGTTCACTGCTCTGATAATGGGCTAGATGTACATGTTTGCTAAAATGCAAAATACAAGTCAAAACACTCAGAATAAAGCATGAACAGTCTTATTTTATTTACATCTTCATTTCAAACATGTCACAACTTTGTCTACCCTACAGCACCAACTCTGATGGTGTACATCTTGAAGAGAGTTTTTTTTTTTTTTTTTTAAATTAAGTCCATGATCTCAGCTGAGAGACACAGAATTAAATTTGACCAGCATATGCCTCTCTGTGTGGGTAAAGTGCTGGAGTTAAAGAGACAGATTAATATAGCAAATGCACAGGTATATCACCTCTGTGTATGATCGTTCATGATCAGATCCACTTTCCTCTGTATACGACACCACAACAATGTGACTCACCACATCTACAACAGTTCTTTCCTAGGTCCATATTTGAAACTCATTGGGTATAAATGATTACATTTCCTTTTAGTATAATTGATCTGGGAAGAGATGTCAGTAAAGTGACACCCACAACAGCTAGACAAGTGTGGTCATGGGGCTGAATCAGGTAGAACTGATGTGAACCAATACAATTGTCATTAAGTTTTTCTTTTCTTTTTTTTTTTTTTTAATTCTGTTTTGCTTATACATCACATGTGCACATACAGTGTATTTGGTTACTGTCCCAGCGTCCAGTAACTGCCAATGAATCCACGTTTCTCATAATCTAGCTGTGATGTTAGGGACCAAAACCTATTGCGTGGTAAATGTACCAAGGTAACAGTAACTGCATCTATGTAAGCCACTGACATCTAACCTCATAGCCATAAAAAATATTCATATCTTGTCATCACACTCTTCTGGAAAAAAAAAAATTCTGTAACTACACCCATAATATAAGATCACCTTTCAGTTGGTACAAAATTCATAACACAAAGATGATGTCAAATTAAGTATTTAGCCTTTCTTTCTTGCACTTGTTGAGCCAGCATCTTGCCTGGTAACAGGTTAGGAAGTAAACACTATGGACAACTATTGACTTTGGGCATGCTATCCTGACTGGTCTCATCCCTGGTGCCCATTGAACACTTACATGTGTGATATTGAAGCAAACCTACAAGACGACATCTTGCCAACTGTGACTGCTTGAACCCTTTCTTGCTCAAACTGACCAAAAGCACCTGGATGTAAATTGTTTTCTCCCTGAACTTTATTATTACTTAAATGTCTTGTTACTAAAAAACATGTTTGAGGAGATTTGTATTCTTAATGCATGCTCTCGGTGCAATTTACCCAACCCGTGCCGAGGAAAGCTACCGACTCCGTTGTACTCTGACCAGGAATGGATTAAAGGGGAAAAGGGTTTAATGGTCCTTGACCCTTTCCCTTGAATAATGCCCCACCAGGCCAAAAGAAAGCTGCTGACCTCTGGCATGCAATCTTGATAGGTCTTTTCTATATTTTTCATTCGAATTGTTCTTCGTTTATTGTTGATAATTTGTCAAAAACAGTCAAACAGACCTCTGACCACGAGCTGGTTTTGGCCAGTTTGAGGAGGGGGGGGGGGCACATAAGCAATTGTATTTTTTTCTTTAATAAAACTTTTTCAAACCACACTCCGAGTCAGAACACCTTTACATTTCTCCCTCAGTATATAAGTATATGTGCATCATGATTATTTTCTTTGTAAAACTTCTGGCTGAGAAGTGTCATATGTAGCAATGCATGTGCAAAGGCTTCACAAATATTGCATTACCTTCCAGCCAACAAGCATGCTATACTGCCTTGATACAGGTGCATAACACTGTTCAAATTTCAGATGGTGGTTTTTGTGGCCAGAGTCCGAACAATCTGTCAACTAAATAGATTGAAAGCACAATGAAAATATTCCCCTCTCTACGTACCATGTGTGTTTTTCCTAACTACTGTCAAAATCCCAAAATTAGGCACAACAAATTTTGACTCAACATAAAACTACGTCATATTTTTATTAAATGAAATGAAAACTGTCCTTATCAGTCATCAAGGAGTATTATTGTTTCTTGAATTTTGAACAAATGCTGCTAAATTAACTTTATACCTGTGATACCTACCAGATTATCCCTTACCATGGTGCTTACAAAGTCTTCAAAAGTTACAGTGAGGTGCAATTACAGAGCTGTATTTGGTATATCATAACGGACTTAAACTTAAAATGTAACGGTAAACTATGTCTGATTTCAAATACTTGCCTGGTCTTTTCCTCACAACTGTAAATGTTAGCAAGAAAGACCCTTGATGTTTGTACCTGTCCAAGCTGTGGGTAGACAACACTGTCTGTGATCTCCTGGTTCATTTTACAAGACATTGTACTCAATGGGTTCATGGTTGGCAGAGTACGAACACACTTGCTTTTAACCACTGCAATCCAGGTTCAATTCTTGGCCCAGAAAGCAAGTGGAAAGAGTTCCTACGACTCTGACTGTGCAAAGTGGTTTTCTCAGAGTCCTTTGATTTCCTCCTCATCACAATCAGGTAGGAAAGTATACACGACACTATCTGTGCCATGGAGAGTGATCAACTCATTCCATACCAGTCCCTGATATTTCCGTATATATTTACCTAGATTTAAGACGACAATTGCATATTAAAATTATCCATGAAAAGAGCTTCCGTTCAAGTACCAACATGCCTATAGTCTTAAGTCAGTAGTTGTGGCACTGACTAAGGCCTGTGACCATAGTATGGAATGAGTTGATAAAGGCTTGGCCTGCTTTGCAATCCATGTAGAACGTACAGTTCTTTATCCCATGTTTCGCTTGCACTCCCTGCAAACACCAATATAATACAACTACATCTGCTTCCTCCTATTACATAGTCATACACAAATTAGCCATGCCGTGGACATGAATAAAACATGTTTTGAAATCACTTTTTTGTGCATTTACATCACTGTAAAACATGGGATAAATACAAACCATAGCTCCTTTGGTTATCTGGGCTCACAGAACAGACTTGTCTGTTCTGTGAGCCCAGATACCCGCACTGGCTATAGTTTGTCTATATACACTTTACTCATATGTTCACACAATGGACAGCATGTGTCTACATGTAACAACCCTCATGTTTAGTTCACACATTCTACTGCAAGCTGATTGGACCATTACGCACAATTCAAAGTACTGTATATATTCATTCAATACCCAGAGCATGCCTTTGGTTCAGGTCCCTTAATAAAATTGTACACAAATATTATGCATTAATCACTTTTAGATAAACTACCAACATACTTTAAATCTGAATCAAATTCAACACCTTTTTTGCTTTAAACATATTTCACTGATAAAAAAAAGCAATTGGGAAAAAGGCAAAGCCTATATGAATCCCTCTTGCTTCTTTATATTTTTCAAGTATATAGGGCTGGTACTTGTATGTATATGCATTGTTCTCAAAACATTTCCCTCCAGTTACTATATTCTGTACTTTTGGTTCTACCAAATGTACAACAAGACAGTATCACAGCCATGGTACAGACATAGGGTTTCCCTTCATGCTCATACACACAAATTTTCGTACAGGCCTGCTGCCATTTAACACCAACAAACTCTATACATCAATAGACCCAGTACAAGTGCCTTCAATTCTACCAGACAACAACAATTATATCTATTGGGTGGTTACTTACAATCATGGCATATAGGTATTGTTATTGGGTGGTTACACCCACTTATGGCATAAAGGTATTGTTATTGGGTGGTTACTTACAATCATGGCATATAGGTATTGTTATTGGGTGTTTACACCATCTTATGGCATATATATATTGCTTAAAAAACTTACTTCAGTAACTGCCCCCTCAATGATTTTCCTGCACAGCAAACCTTTCCATTAATGTTTTTGGTGCAAGTTGCCTGTACAGCAAACACTGCTTTAGTGTGGTATTACATCCATTTAACATATGACCACTCCAGTTAAACCACCATCTATTTACATCAGACTCCTACATGTAGACATCATGTGAAAGCACAGCTTAAACACAAAGACCACAGTATTTTTGTTTGCCTTTCAAACTAATTATGGCTCCATCATATATAGATATTTATTCTTCGTCACTATACATACATACATACATACATTCAGTATAATGGGCCTAATTTGGCCATAATTTATAGCATTACAAGTATAGGGATGAGAAGGCACTCCATACCCCCATAAAGAGGTAGCCCAGGCCCATGAAGAGATAGCCTCCTAATCACAATGCGCAGTGATCTAAAATTTCACTGCCCAGCAGTGCAAATGGGGCCTGGAGCAGGGTTTCCATCTGGAAAACCTGCTGCATACTGATGGCTGTTCAACAAGTGGAAACAAAAGCTTTTTCAATAAAATTTTGCAAGATGTTAATTTTTGTAAATGTTTATACAGTCAGCCCTTGTTACAATGACCAGGTTGGTGCCAGCTATTTTTTTGTTATTACAAATTTGTCGTTGTAATGATCTAGACATTCATATAAAACAAAAAACAAGTGAAACAAAAGTCAGTGTACATACCATTGCTTTATTATCTGTACTTTCCAAATAAGTAAATAGTCCACATAGTCCGTATAAAATCCATTTAAAAAAAAGGCAAATATTTCCAGCATGTAGCCTAAAAGGTCTGAAAGTTTAAAAGTTTAGAGGTCATTTGTTCAGTCTAGTTAAAAAAATCCACAATGTTCGTCTGTACACAGTTAGCCGTACAGGTATCTAGTAAATGCAAGGATCGCCACAGAGAGTCTAAATTGCTAGAAGCAACAGATGGGTTTTGTTAAAAAAAAAAAAAAAAAGAATTGTCTTGGGTAGGCACTGTTTTGTTTCCTTTTTACTCACAGACTCACCATTCTCATCATTGTGATCTTCAGAACATTCGTCATCGCTCCTGTGGTCAGACACCGTGCGAGATACCAACTCTCTGTTTTATAGCAGATAACTTCTTTCTTCTCAGCAAGCGATAGCTGGGTCCTTCTACGTTTTGTGGGTGCTGTTTATGCCATGGCTTGGTGGCACTTGTGAAGTCTGATCAATTACGTGGCGGGGCAAAGGGATTAGACACACTTGACGCAAGATTGCATTGTTATGCTAACTGGTGCCTAATTGTGCTTGTGTCACTTTTGGCTTTGTCAGTATAAAGAATGATAAATGCAAAGAAAATGCACTTTTGTTCCCGGGATTGACTGTTGGAGTCGTTAATCAAAAATTCCGGTGTATTGGATCAAATTAGCACTATGCAGATTTGTTTCCACGTTTTTATCGTCTGAACCCAAATTTTCCGTTGTAACGAATGTTGTTGTAAAGAGGGCTGACTGTATATGAATGAAAATCTGAACTGGGAACTCCTGGTCTTCATGAAGAGAGTGGGTGTTCTCTATATATTTGCAGTAATGCACTAGCATGCATTATGGCATATGTAGAGAACACCCATTCTCTTCATTTCGCCCAGGAGTTCCCAGTACCTTTGGTGCAAATTAGCTAGTGCTGTGAGCTACCGCTGTAATGCAGCGATTGTACCCCCGTTCTCCACTTGGCAACTGGCCTTTCTCAGTTGCTGGGCAGGTCACTCTTTCTCGGCTTTGGTTTGTTGTGCATTGTTTTTCTGCAATCTTCCAATTGTTATACGGAAATAACATGGGCACTGGATGTTCTGGTGTCAGACCTTTACCCCCAATAAAATGTCTAGAACAAATTCTGTCAAATTTGCCTGGTTCATAAACTTCTGGTTTTCTCACCACATTCAACCACTCCCGTAGTTTCTATTTGTCTCTCTTTGGAGGAAAACTGTGGAAAGTTATGCCATGCATCCAGGGATAGTTATCCAATTTGCCCATTTTTTGTGTGTCTGACTTACAGTCAGGAAGTTTGCAATTGCAGACTGTCATTGTAGCTTGTGAGTATTCCTGTTACATGCTGGTTCAACTTTGGCAATGTCTTTTCCCTGTACTGTAACTATGGTGCAATATGGCTGCTATATTGAAGCAACCTAACGTGCCGCAATGTGCACCAGGAAATGTCTGTAGTGACTTAGCCCTACCGGCGGTACTAGCTAATTTGGACCTTAAGAATTGGCGATGTTCATTCCTATGATAATACACAAGTCATAATCTCATTAAAGGCAAATGAAGTGTAGTGACTGGATAAAGGTTGTTTTCCAAATTTTGTACAATACAGTATGAAACCTTAGTGCTGTGTCATGGTGTACAAGATTTGTATACCACAGTAGGTCAGGTATTAAAAATTTGTACCATAGCAGCCTCGTTTTCATTTTGAAGCAGATGACAAGTGTTTGCGATGCAAAACAAGCGACGCTTTGCCGATGAGGAAGATTTGGCATTAAAAATATAAGCATTGATACATCACAACACTTTAGGAGCAAACAAGACATCTGCCAAAGTATTCAAGACTTATTTATCTGAGGACTTTAATATGAAATAAATTGTCATAGCATGCCAGGCTTCATGGTATGCAGCTTGCTTCAGTGGCCAAATCTTGTGTACCATGGCTGGGCATGCCATAACTGATAATGTTGATGAAAAAACAGTATAAACAAATGTCCACTGGATTTCACAAAGGCGGGGGCAAGAAATTCAAACCAAAACTAAAGCAAAGCAAGAAACAAAACAAGGTGTGTCACATTGCAAAAACAATGTTTACAATATAAGTACACAGTGTATACAATGTGTCATGATGCTCCATCCTGTTTACAGTCCAGCTGTTTCCTAAGGAGAAATACAACTCATGTACTGCATCCCTTTTCAAGTTGCATGTGTGTTCCTTATCAACTAACCACTTGTACTACAGAATCAAGCAGAAGTGCCACCTGTGGGCTATCTGAAAAACTATTTTCTGAGCACACAAGAAGAAAAAAGTCTGTTTTAAAATCAAAAGGCCACCAGACTCCCATCTGTAAAAATCTTTGAACAGTTCATAATCTAAACATTGAATACCTGGCATATATTGTAACACCCACATTAACAATATTGATGTGTATGGAAATCTGACATGGTAATTCTACCCAAACACCAATATTCCAGCAAGTGATTTCATTGATTCATGTTCTTCCATTTTTGAAACTAATGACACGATAACACAGGTGACCAGTCCATGATGTGCCATTTTGCATCAACACAAAAAATTCAAAGAAAAATAGCATCTTTAACCTGATTGTGTTTTGAGGACTGGTTTATCAACAACCGACAGCATGCAAAACATGAACATGCACTTATCAACCTTTCTTGTGGTAATGTTATTAAATTTCTTAAAATAAACTATGACAAACATGGCAATTTAACAAAAAAGATGAACTTTAAATCCTTATGGAAAGTTTGTACAAAACAATCACTTAGTCAGACAATTATACCTTATTATTTATGCATAAGACTAACATAGAAATACATCCAAATCATTGACAATTTTCATCATTTGGTCTATAATGGTCCCTCTTTTGACAGAACACCCCCCAGGGAAAGTCAAAATGTGGTTCCTTAAAACTAAACTGTCCCTCGGTATGCATACAATAAGGAGATATCACTATAAACTGGCTGAAAAAATTGCTGTTGCACCCTGTGGTCTTTCAAAAGAAGCATATACATGTACATATTGGTACACAGTATCACATCTACACTAAGGGCTTCTACCTCATCAATCCAACAATATATTCCAAGAAAGGATGTTGGTGCATTATTGTAACGCCTGGTTACATAATCTATAGTAACTTAAAACACATTCCATTCACTGGATCTGGTTTCAAGGGGGGGGGGGGATTGAAAAGCTTTGTTTTTTTGTCACAAATATTGATATTTGAATGCAGCTTTATGTCTGCAATCACAAAGTTACAGTAAACTTCCATAATTCCCCATGAGAGTTCATCTGTAGCTATATCTGCAGGGTTTACAGTTGTACTCCCACAGTCATCAGGTCAAGTCCTACGTTTTGAGTTGCTACATCAACAACAATCTATCATTCTCACATACATGTACATAATCATTATACGTACATTTAATCTAATGCAAAATTTGAATCAAGACAACCCATATAAAACAAGATATCAATATCCTGTACATGTACACCATTAAAGCTCCGCATCCTACCAAGCCACGTTGAAATGTAAAATTCACAACAGAATCAGATCACTTTATACAGGTCTCATCTTGTCAGAATATCATCAACAAAAAGGATCAAAGTTTCTTGGTAACAAAATAATATACATGTACCTACAAATGGCACATTTTAAACAAAAGATAAAAAGCACTTGTTTTGACTGACAAAGTGGGTGTGCAATATACACCCCACATATTTAAGGATTTCAACTTTCTCTGAAAGAAAAATAGTGGAACCAAATCCTTGGACTACCTAGAGGGATTTCATACATGTACATAATTTATATGGATGTAAATACATGTAAATATTTGTATCTTATAACCATATGAGGCTGCAACCCAAGATATTTTTCTCCAAAACAGACCAATTTTCATCTTTCTTCATTCTGTTCACAGAGTAGATAATAAAGTAGAAGGAACTAGAAGCCGATCAGTGACTGCAAAACCCCTCGGCCAGGACAGAGGGACAGACAGACAGATGGACGCGTAGGTGATGACAATACCTCTCCAGTAGCTCAGGTTACTTTTGTTTAACCTAATGACAAAGCTTTGGTGCAAATGCAATGAGCAGAGATATCATGGCAAGGACATTTTTCTTCAATGCAGTACTGTGACCTAAATAGGTGACCCAGTGACCTAGTTTTCATTAGGCACCTGAGGCATCCTAATTCTCCTCCAAAAGCTTACGTCATATACTTTGGTTTGTTCACCTCTGGGGCTACTAGGCAGTGCCAGGCAAGGCTGAGAGAGTGTCCACCAACCATATCAATGATGTAGTCCTACCCGGCTTCTCAGTGTGGCCAGTCACTTGTTCACCTCCAAATCTGCTAAGCCTTTGGAGGTGAATAACCAACTGTCATAAACAATTGATGAAGCTACATTCATATCTTTTTAGATATTGTGTTAATGGCATTTTTTTCTTCAATATAGTACTGTGACCTAGAGACCTACTTTTTGATAGGCACCTGAGGCACCTCAATGGCCTTTTGTGATAAAAATTTGGTCTCTGTAAAGTGAGTATTTCTGGACATATGGCGTGACAAGGCCATTTTTTTCAATGCAACACTCTGACCCAAATATGTGACCCAGTGACCTAGTTTTTACTAGGTGTCTGAGGCATCCTTAGGACCAACTGTGATAAATAATTGGTGCAGCTACAATGAGTAATATTTGAAGATATCATGGTATGGCCATCTTTCTTCAATGCAGCACCGTGACCTTAATATGTGACCCAGTGTCCTAGTTTTCAATAGGCATCTGGGACATCGTTAGGTCCAAATGTCAATAATAATTGATGAAGCTACATTCTATACTTTTTTAGATATTGTGTTAACGCCATTTGTTTTTGTTTTTTTTTTCCAATGTAGTACTGTGACCTAAAAATGAGACCTAGTGACCAACTTTTCCATAGGTACCTGAAGCACCTCAATAACCTCTGTGATAAAAATTTGGTCTCTGTAAAGTGAGTATTTTTGGAGATATGGCGTTAACAAGGCATGGATGGACCAACCAACCGACCGACTGAACGACGGACAGGCGTGTAGGTGATGACAATACCCCTCTGGCCTTATTGGCCGAGGGGTAAAAAAACATGGAACAAGGTTTGTGTAGCAGGCAACAAGTCGGCAAGTAAATGATCAAACCACTCTATTCTCAAACTGGACTCTGTCTTGTAAACTTAATTCATATTTTCAGATGCATTCAAATCTCGGTTGGTAAGTATTGTCCAACACAGTTTTAGCATTTCATGAAAATTTATAAAAAATAACAATCACAGGACCATTGGGGCTGAAACCTGGCTGAAGTCCATCTTGACAACAAATATAAAAATAAGATGCCTCGAATTTTTTAGCAGCATTCAAAAATGTAAAGTTCAGAGACAAACGGATGATAACAGTAACCAATGGGTCATATTAGTTTTACTGACAAGCCAGATGTGTCCCTGCATGATTTTCAAGTAACACTCTAGTTTTCAGTTCTCACACTGTTAAGGGAAGCCAATGACCAAAATGACTTAAAAATTAAAAAACAAAAAACAAAAAAAAACAAACAAAAACAAAAATACAATTAATCAATCAACCAATTAATAACCCTGGGCATCGTGTTATTCTTCCATATATTTTGTCTGTTTGCAAAACTCAAGGAATGAAGCTGACAAAATTTGAATCACAGTGATCGGTTGGTTTTGGCAGAAAGTATTAAAGGCACACATTCAATGGATCATTTGATGGTATTTATACTTGGACCATTCATCATCAACATGATAAAATTTCCTCAGTTTACACTGATGTAGGTACCATGTATACACTGACGTAGGTACCACATGTACACAGCTGGGGAACCCAGAAAAAACCTACATTGCCTTAATGCAGCATCATATGATTGAAATATACATCACAGGTTTCAGACAATATCAAAATATGAGTACAGGTACACTGTACAAGTAAAAGTAAAATGTGAAAGTGGAATCAGTAAAATGATTGGAACCTGGAAAAAAAGTAAATCATAAGTAAAATAAATAAAAATTGACACCTTACAGTCACATATACATTCCAAATCATTGATGTATTCTCAAAGCCATTATTGACACTTAATGTAATCCCTGAATAACTGGCTTTGGTGAAAAAATCACACCAAAATATTTTATCAGATTGAGCACAACTAGGACCTTGAGATGAACAAGTCATTCAGTCTGGCTGAGAAGTTTTGTCTGGCAGTCATGATAACACTACAAAACTACACTGAATTATGACATCATCATGAAACCTGGCTGAAAGCAGGTGTCTGTTCTTGCAAATCAACTTAGCAGATATGTGACAGCGTTGTTATTTTCTGCAGGAAACGCTTCCTTTCAAAGAAAGTATATTTGTCTGAATTCTTCCCAGACATGAACTCTTTGAAAATTTTTTTTTTGTTTGTTTGAAGATATATTCTATTTTATGTGAAATAATGCTTGAACTCATTTGACAATCTGGCATACATATAAACTAAATTAAGTTCTGAATCAATATATCTGATGTGTTTCGTGTTACACATACTACATGCTGACAGAATTAAATATGTATTTTTATACACTAACAATATAAGCTGGAACTTGTAAGCACAGTACCTAGACATTTGCAGCGTATATTTTTTTCTCTTTTTTTTTCAGTTTCAGACAGTGATTCATGCATGCATTTTATCCTATGCTTAGTATACAAGAGGCTACCATGAACATTAGAGTGCATAATTCATGTAAATCACGGACTCACTGTTTCTTAAAGAGTAACTCTTTCTTGCAGGGTTTCCGCCACGGGGTATTTAGAGTAAAATACCATACCCTTAAAAATGTTAGGGTATGTTTTCCTACCCTAAAAGATCTACTGATTCCTCAATATGATAGCCTTTATCCCCTATGTAAAACTTTTCAGCTTCAAATATACACTTTTTCAAGAGAATAATATCCCAAGACATATCTTTCACATTTTCCTACCCTTAAACAATCTTCTGGTGGAAACCCTGTCTTGGAAGGCCTCTTTTGCCAACTGCAATCTCATTTTAAAGGCAATTCTTTCCTGCAACATTTATGGATTTTCTACTGTACTGTCCTCTTACAATTTTATACAGTCACTTTTTTTTCTGTCCTATTATGGGCAGACCTTATAAATGGTGGCATTTATCTTGAGCCATTTTCCCCTGAAAAAAAAAAAAAAATACATAGAACAAAAACTATGATCCCCATGCGGAAAATGTGGGATAAACACAAACAATCCTTGCTATGGAATGCAATACTCATTATGTGATCTTCATGTTTCTGGCTGGAGGTAAATCATTTTGTTGTCTGCTGTCTTGATTTATGGCTTGGAAGCATTTAGATCAAATAACCAGCACTGTATCACTGGTCAGCAGCTCCCGGGGTTTATCTTCCTATTTCCTACTCTTGCTCTTTGAGCAATTTCTTCTTGATTCTCTGTCTGAATGTCAAAATACATACAGCCTCAGCCAGAATAACCATGATGACTGGACCAAAAGCACTGGCTAATGTAGGTTGCGGACGACTGCGGATGATGTCTCTGCGATTATTGAAGTCCATGAGAACTCCATCCATTTGACACAGCGTACACAACATGATGCAGATGTGAAAGCACTGGTGGCTGTGCCCAAAAACGTCGCAGCTGCCTGGCCGGTATTTCTGAGGGATGTCTGAGGCAAAGAAAATGCCACCAGCAATGAACCACAGGCTCTGTCTGATATGTGTGGCACTGCTCTCCTCACACAAGCTACCAAAGGTGTAACACATGAACAACTTGTGCACAATGGGGGACATCAACACTACGTAGATGCCCAGCACTGGGGTGATCTGCCAGATCTTTCTACGGAACGGATATGGACGTTTGTAGATTACCTTGGCCACGGTGCAGCAGAAACAAATAAGGAATGCCAATATCCCCCCAAGAGGCACAAGGAAGGAGTTGACCGCATAGTAGAAGTCATCTTCACTGCAGTATTGTAGATGTAGGATGACACTGCCCAGGCCATACAGCCCAATGCCTGCATAGTCCACCATGAACGATGTGTAGTGGACTAGCTCGGACTTAGACTGCATGCAGTGAGCCCCACTGCTACAGCTGTACAGTAGTATACCACATACAAACCCTGCCAGGAATGGCCAGGAATAGGGATCGTGTATAAAGTCCACTTCCTTGCTGAACTGGACCAGTTTGTTGGTCATAAGTACCAGAGCAAGCAAGTGAGTCCACACATTCATTGACTCATTGTGAAGCTGAAATATACTGAGCAAGTAGTAGTACCATGGTTGATGCAGTGCACGGAATCCTGTCTCCACATGTGGTTCTCGGAATAGCAGTGGCACTTCTTCTTTGGTCTTGGTAGGCACCAGGGCCAGCATTGATGCACTCTTCTTCATGCCTAACCCTTTAGTCCCTGCAAATAAAGTAGATCAGCATGTTATCACTGACAGACTGAATATGATCCAAGTACAATAACTTGAACAAATGATATACATGTAAATAGTATATATGAATATATGCTTTTCATTCCTTTTCAGGGGGGGGTGTTTGTTAGGCTTTTTTGGGGAGGGGGGGTTAATTCTTAATTGTTTTTGAGGGGGGAGGGGGAGAAGTATTAAAAAGAATGAAATTACATTGATCACATAAATTAATTAATACATCCATTCTGCTGACAACCATGATAATTTCACTTGTCACATGCTGTCCTGCAATGCATTGTACTTTGGCCCAGTTTTCAACTTAAAGCAAAAAATGAACTCTGCAAAAAGGTTGTTTAATTTAACAGTGTATGTGCCATAAATTCAGCTTTCAATGACATGACACCTTTTAAAGCACTTTCAATTTTTGTAGACATCCCATCCCTTTTCCAAATTTTGTGAAAAGATGGACAAGCTTTTTGATGGTGCTGCCACCTGTCAGCATCTGGATTAAGTACCTCCAGCTTGCTTATACCATTCAACTGCAAAACATTATTTATATGAATGGCAACTTCCATCATAATCTCAACATTTTAAACATAAAAAAAAACAACTTAAATTGACCAGTTTGGATGTGTGTATCATAAATATAAATATCTTAAACCAAAGTTTATCTACTCTCTTCTTCACCACATAAAATATGTAAATTTTAGACAAAACTATTGAAGCTTAGCTGCAGCAGTGGGGACCAGACACTCGGTAAGATGCCTAATGATACCATCACAATGGCTGACATACTTCTCTAATTCATTTTCATTTTGGTACTCTGGGAAAGTACTTTACCTGTCAAATACAATCTAATGGTCCGAAAAATCTTTCTCTCTTCCCCATCCCAACCAACAATTTGTGCAGCAGAATAGTACTTGACTGTTATATACATGATCTACATGCAGTCACAACACTTTTGCCAACACTTCAAGCAACTGTAAAGGCATTTAATTATATGCTGTATTTAGTTCAACAAACTATGAGAAACCTTAAATTGTGTAATTGTATACCCCAAGGAGAAACTCAAAAGTATATAAAAATATTCTACACGTGATAGAACACTGTGAAATTACACAGGCCACGCTGTGAAAAATAAAATAACAATTTTGTGCAATTAAAGATCTGTGAATTTGTATTCTTTTACAGTATTCTTGAATCCCATTGTCCACATCTGGATAAGGTTCCCACAAAAAGATCCACAGGAAATTCCTAGACAAATTAGGATGTATTATGTTCAACCAGGCAATTTCACTTTTGACTTCATTATCATAACATCAGGTAGGATTTATAAAAAAACATGGAATGCAAATTTCACATTTAATGCAAAATTGGATAGTCTTGACCATTCATCTCCTATCTAGTGCACTGGACATTTGTTCAAATTGATCAGTACATTTGGGTAAATGGCCCTGCATAACACTGCTGTATGGCTGTTTAACAAATATGCTACTTGTTGCACTTAAAGACAGCTCTTTGGGTGCCCTCTTCAAGCACCACATACCTAACAATGGGTTTCCTTACATTCAGCTACAATTAAAAGGCACTTTCACATTTGAATAAATTTGTCTTAGAAAGAGTTTGAATTCAAAACACAACATACCTGGTCTCTCAGTCAGTGGTTTCTGTCAGGGTAACAAGACCACAATTTGGCAGGCAATGCAAAAACCACTGCCTCAGGCATTTACCAAGACAGTATGGAGTGAATTAACATTTTGAAAGGAGTGACACCTTCCAATGCAACTTCACTGGCATAAATTAACATTTTATAAGGGGTGGCATCTTTCAGTGCAGCTAAGACCACTGCACACATGCGCATTGCATGAGTTACTGTGAACGATGACAGGTAAATCAAGTAAGCACAAGCTGGGTTTGACATTTATAAGGGGAGCCTTATTATTCCAGACAAGTGAACTGTCTATTCGAACATATGACATGTATCATATTTTGGAAATCTAAGGATATTTAACTCATGACTTGCCTCTGATTGTACAAAAATGATATGCAGCAAAAAGCCTCAATGTCAAGCCCCGAGAAATTGTTACAGTTGTTATATATTTCAACTAGCTATCGGTTTGACTGAAGTGGGGGCAAGTGTACACCAACATGCCTGTGCTCAGGTGGACCACTCAGCTCCACTGTTACTCTAGTTTAAGTATACAGTTGTACCAACACAGCCTGGTGTGTCAGCAAGACTACATGTACAGTGAAACCCATCTTCTTGCGAGAGGGATCCATATAGGCTATGCCTGTTTCCCAATCGTGCTTGAAATAAAAATATGTTTCAACCAAACCCATCTCAAAAGACCAACCCCAAGGCTGTCCAGTGTGGTCTCTCATGACAGGTGGTCCTTCATAGGAGGTATGAATAAGACGGACAGTACTCAGCAAAGTAATCTTAAACAGGGGAGCAAGGCAGGTGTCTCTCATTGGAGTGGACTCTTAAGACCGACCACTGTATTAGCAAGGCAATGTTTTCCCCACATTATACGCTCAAAGGTGGCCCACCTTTCATCTTTTCTTCACCACCATTCACCTTCTTACCACCTTTCTCCTTTTTCAATAAAAAGTTGGTTATTTTAGTAATATTTATGCAACATTTGATCAATATCTGTCCTTGAAAAAGAAATTCTAGGTTGCCATCAGGTTCACCACCTTTCTGCTCTCCAAAACATGGGAAAACCCTGTAATGGGTCATAAGGTGCAGGGTACAGAGAAATGAAGGCAGAACTGAACACCTTGTTTTGGCAAAATGGACTGATTGCCAGGCCATTGTATGAACATTTTATTCCACTACATGTATAGCCATGAGGCCATAGTCCTCTGACTGTACAGAGACATGCAGGCCTGAAATATGGGTTGGTTCTCCCACAGCATGCTTTACCACCAGTCTTCAAGACAAGACACAAACAATGTACATGTACATGTAGCCAATGGATCTGGGTTGATTTTATGATTGTTGTCTGTATATTGAAAAAGTGGTGACAATTCTTCCATCATAAAGAACTCTGAATCTATAAAATCTCCAAAAGGATGTTTATATTTGTATAGGCCAATACAGTAGTACCCCTCTTATAAGGCTACCCACACACATCACAACTGTTGCCTTATATGAGCAAGGGTCTAAATTAGCAGTAGCATTGGCAGCATTTGCTACCAACTTTTATGATCTGCTACCTATATTTGTTGTGCGGTAGCAAATCTTTGCTGCCAAAATTTTGCAGGTCAAAAAACACAAAATCGGTTTCTGTCAAAGGGCCTCAGAGTGCATCAATTCGCATGCTTAATTTCAATATTTTCGGGGAGGGGGGGATGCCTCCACACACCCCAGGTGGGCACTTGCTAAACCCTCCTGATTTGCTACTCTATTCTCAAATTTGCTACAAAAATTAAACTTGGTAGCAAACCCTTGCTACTGGTTAAAGTCAGTTAATTTCTACCCCTGTGAGAGGGGTGGCCTCCCTTCTGGGGTTAAATTAAATGAAACTAGAACAGACTGATTTTCCAACAGAAAATCAAATGTCTCCCGGTGGAACACTTATGTCTCTGAATAAGCTACAGGTGATAACAAATTACAAATGACCAAGTTTGCTTGAAAATTACAATCCTATTTTAGCTCTCACCTAGATACATTACTCTAGCAATTTTCATCAAGTTCTTCAAGACTTATTGCAGAGAAACCAATTTCACATAAATGACCCTGTGACCTTGAAAATTAGGTCAAGTTCACCCAAACACAATCCCAACCTTGGTCTTACCTTGATACATAATCCTACCACGTATCATCAAATTCCATCAAGTTCTTCATGACTTATAGAAAGGAAACCAATTTCACATAAATGACCCTGTGACCTTGAGAATTCGCTCAAGGTCATCCAAAACAATCCCAACCTAGGTCTTGCCTAGATACATAATCCTGCCAAATTTCATCAAATTCCATCAAGTTCTTCAAGACTTATCGCACGGAAACCAATTTCACATAAGTGACCCTGTGACCTTGAGAATTCGCTCAAGGTCATCCAAATACAATCCCCACCTAGGTCTTGCCCAGATACATAATCCTACCAAGTTTCATCACATTCCATCCTGTTCTTCATGTCTTATCGCACGGAAACCAATTTCCCATAAGTGACCCTGTGACCTTGAGAATTCGTTCAAGGTCATCCAAATACAATCCCCACCTAGGTCTTGCCCAGATACATAATCCTAATACGTTTCATCACATTCCATCCTGTTCTTCATGTCTTATCGCACGGAAACCAATTTCCCATAAGTGACCCTGTGACCTTGAGAATTCGCTCAGGGTCATCCAAATACAATCCCAACCTAAGTCTTGCCTAGATACATAAGCCTACCAAGTTTCATCAAATTCCATCAAGTTCTTCATGACTTATCAAACAGAAACCAATTACACATAAGTGACCCTGTGACCTTGAGAATTCGCTCAAGGTCATCCACATACAATCCCAATCTAGTCCTTGCCAAGATACATAATCCTACCAAGTTTCATCAAATTCCATCAAGTTCTTCATGACTTAATGAACGGAAACCAATTTCACATAAGTGACCCTGTGACCTTGAAAATTAAGTCAAGGTCACCCAAATACAATCCCAACCTAGGTCTTGCCTAGATACATAAGCCTACCAAATTTCATCACATTCCATCAAGTTCTTCATGACTTATTGCACGGAAACCAATTTCACATAAGTGACCCTGTGACCTTGAAAATTAGGTCAAGGTCACCCAAATACAATCCCAACCTAGGTCTTGCCTAGATACATAATCCTACCAAGTTTCATCAAATTCCATCAAGTTCTTCAAGACTTATCGAACGGAAACCAATTTCACATAAGTGACCCTGTGACCTTGAAAATTAGGTCAAGGTCATCCAAATACAATCCCAACCTAGGTCTTGCCTAGATACATATTCCTACCAAGTTTCATTAAATTCTGTCAAGTCCTTCAAGACTTATCGCACGGAAACCAAGTGTTGAAGAACCTGAACAACAACAACAAGAAGAAGAAGAAGAAGAAGAAGCGGAAGAAACGGGCACTAAACCAATATGTCCCCCGGCTTCCATCGGGAGACATAAATATCATTCTTACCCCATGGACAAGCGGACTCTGTAGAGGGAACGGTATATCATCTGAGGATCATATAGACCACGGTCCATATTCAACAGTTTGTGTTTGCATTATTTTACTGCATCTATGCAATGGAATATCCTGAAGAGACAGTGTTCAAGCAAAATTATGCTGGGGAAACAAAATAAACAGCACTCAAGGATGTACTTAACATACAAATTGTCCTAATTTGGCAGAACACGGTACTCATGTACATGCATTACAGTCTGAATGCCACAAATGCATTTCATCATGTTCACAGAATATAGATGGAACCTTGCATACTTTTTTCTCATAAAAACTGGATAAACACATAAGACCACACCCAGAGTGTACCCTGGTATCACGTTCTACCTCATTGTTACCTTGGGTCTTTCGCACTTTTGTTTCCAGTGTAGCATTTCCATTGGACACATATGGTCCCACTGCTCCATTCTGTTCCTGAATAGTAGACATACCGACCGTAACTGGATAAATGAAGACCTTTCCAGGAACACCACTTGTTTGGCAGCTGTTCCGTCTTCTGTCACCAGATGACTCTGTTCTTCATCAGCTCTGGTGAACCACAGTCAGCCCTGCAAATACAACACATTGACAAATGTATTTACTTCAGCATGAACCTAATTTATGTACTGATTCATGTATTTTACTCCTTTCCAATACAACACAAAATCTTATGCATTAAAAAGTACAACACATGTATAATCATGTTATTCATGCATTAAAAAGTACAACAATGTATCATGATGTCATTTATGACATCATAACTCATTATGTCCAAGAATTAAGGCTTATACCACTAGGCATCTGAAAAGACAACATGTTATGCATATGTAAAAGCAAGTCACACTGACAATTGACACAGAATATCTTTGCACTCACCTCTTATAATGGTCAAAAAATCACAAATCAATGGTGTCTAAGTAATTCTGTCCTTACAAAAATGTCCATTGAACACCATATGAGGGCAGGCAGTGAAATGGATTGACAGTAACAAGACTGTGGCATGTGTATCTACACAGGCCCACTCATGACTCATCCTGTCTTGCAGGCTAATTCTACATGTACATACCACTATCGGCTAGTTTTACATGCAAAAATAGGTCCACCCAAACTCTAATATAATTGTATAGTCTTCTCTCTCCCTTTTTTTTATTTTCATGCACAGACCTCATGCTAGCAAGTCAGCAAGGGGCTCCAGGCTCTCCTGACTTTATGTGGTCAAATACACATGTCTCAATCTTCATAGATTAGGCTTTCAGAAAAGGTTAACTGCATCAATATTTGTACAATTTTCCAATGGCCAATAAACACATATAAATGCTGTGGATACATTTCATTTCTTTAACTGTATATATCTTTTTCACGAAGAAATACTCATGTAAGGTGCCTGTGTGAATGCCTGGCTGAAGAGCCAATCAGAGGGTACATGTAAAGACTTCTAACCTGCTTAACCCTTTCTGTCTTAAACCAGCCAAACCCACCTGGGAGTCAAATGTCGTCTGCTTCAGCATATTTGACTAATTTCAACAGTACTACTGAAAAACAATTTGAATGAGAATTGTAGAAAAGACCTATCATGATTATAATACATGACCAAAGTAAGCAGCTTTCCTTGGCATCATGTGGCCACTTAGCACCCAACCTATGTCAGGGAGAGTGCTGACTCAGTCTTAATTCACAGGTCAAAGGGTTATGCCCCTAGAACTGCCAGGATGTCAAATGTCATCTGCTAAATTGTTTTTACTTTCAAGTTTCCCACATGCAAAGTATTTTAAATGAGAATTACAGATAAACTATCAGAGTGACATACCCAGGGTTGACAGCGTCCATTGGTACTGGTTGGGTAATCAAGGTTCAGCCTGCACCAACAAAAGCTGCAGACTCTGCCTTATTCCATGCACAGAAGCATTTGGAGTCTCTAAGCACCTCTCAGACCACCTAGCAGTCTTACGAGCTAAATGCCTTAGGAAAGCTTGGATGCTGCTCTGGTTACTGGCTTCATTTTGGACAGGCTTTATCGTCACCAGATAGAATGACCAGACACAAAGCAATTAAATGTAGCCATGTCTTCAGGCTGAATCCTGACCCTCAAGGTAACATAACAGGTGTATACAAATATACTTATGGCATCTTAGCAAGTTCAGGCTAGCTGAAGCAACCACCTCTATCAGTATTATGGAATCACTCAAACAATATTTGCATGTTATAATCATATTCCAAATAGTTCCATTAAGAGTTCTACTTTCTTGAAGGGGCCATTTTGACCCCTTCCCTTGGGCAAAACATAAGGCATGTTTTACTGTGTATTTTTTGTTCATGGACCTGACAGTTCACCGTAAATAATAAACAGCTCTCTCTCTCTCTCTCTCTCTCTCTCTCTCTCTCTCTCTCTCTCTCTCTCTCTCTCTCTCTCTCTCTCTCTCTCTCTCTCTCTCTCTCTCTCTCTCTCTCTCTCTCTCTCTCTCTCTCTCTCTCTCTCTCTCTCTCTCTCTCTCTCTCTCTCTCTCTCTCACACACACACACACACACACACACACACACACACACACACACACAAACAAACCCATAAACAAAAAATCAAAATAGAAACAATGGGACATGATCATTTGAAGCAGCTTGGGTGAGACTCGCTTAAGGTACATCACCACCAAGTTTGAAGAGGATCCAATCAACTTTTTTTGCTAAGGACAAAAATGTAATTGTGAGCGAATGGATGGATTATAGATCACCACCTATGACTACAAGCTCAGTCAGCTGAGCTAAAAATTTGAGCCAGCTGTCTGCTTACTGGAAGTTTAGCTGAGTGGATATTGGCTTGGCTAAGTTGTGCTCTTCATTAATTCTCATACTGAGCATGTTTTAAAAGATTCATTTATCAAAGTAATCATTGAACAAGTTTTACTCTACCTGACTTTTCTACATCTATAAGAGAAAACCAAAAAGTCAACAGCTGGAGCAGTTCCTGCTGGCAAAATAATCTGAAGTTTTACTTCTGGTGGGCTTTTGACCTTGAAACTAAGAGCCAAGACTCACTAGTCCTGCAACAATACTGGAGAAGTTCCTAAACAACCTTGATTTGTGCCATAAACTTCATGTTGTTGCATCATTTCCATAGGGAGCTTGATATAATTTGCTGACAATGGAAAAGTGATCATCTCATCAGGTTTGTAGTCCATGTGTAAGCAAACCACTCAAAATTATTCTGATTGGAGGTGTTCCTATCAACATCACCTGGCATCATTCCTGTCTGTTGAATTCTGTCTGCAAACATAAGGTTACACACTTGTGCCCTTGAAAATAGCTGAAGGTTAATAATTTAACCCTTCTCACTCAAATCACACATGCCAAATATATTTTTTAAATTTCTCAGCAAAAAACAGTTCCAATGAGAATTATGGAGGAGAAATATTCATCTAATCAATGATAAGTAATGTAACGTGGATTTTGATTTCCCTCATTCTCCCTAACTGCATGTTAGCATACATATATCAAAAACACGGTCAAGTTCCATGCCAATTTCTACATCCAACCAGCAGATCCATTCATATTGCTTAAATTTGAATAAATCAAAGAATACTCAAGCTCTGTCACTGGCTGGAACCAGAGCAGTTGTTGCCGAGAAACTGGACCCCACCCCACCCGACCCCACTTTGGGGTGCACTCGCATTGGTCTGGTGACCTTGAAACTGGTCACCAAAATGAAATTGATCATGATGCAGCCTGCACATATATGGCAGATCTCACTGACACAACACAGACTGTAACATTATGCAAACTACTCTACTTATTTTAGTCTCTGAACATAAGTTTTTAATGATAATGTATCATTTTTTGGAAATCAAGTGAAGCATGATTTCATATTTCATAATAATAGCCCTATGTGACAGGATGATCCATTTTGTAATACAGGAGTCAATGGAGCAGACAAAGAGTTATCACAGTGTAATCAAAAGCAGTTCAACTCTGCCAGCGTTAAAATGTCGTACGTTATGCCCTTCACAGGAAGTTTACAATTGTAGATTATAAGCATGTATATATTGATGATGATGACATCATCAATAATAATAATACCAAAGCTCACTCTATTACATCCTATAGGCACCCGAGGCACTCACAACATTGCAATGGAATAAAACTTCAATAAAACTAGTTTGACTTTAATTTAGAACCCCAGCTTGACTTCAGTTTAGAACCCTAGTTTGACTTCAATTTAGAACCTTACTTTGAGCATTGTAGATAAAATAGTTTCGAAAATGTCATTAATGTGTAAATTTTGGTCTGATTTTTGATCGTTCAGATTCCAATGAGGTTGGGAGCCCTTATTAGAACACAGCCCTCTATTTGGACTGAATAAGGTCTAACTAACTTCTGGCAATTGCTAGCATATGTCTAGTCAAATTTTATTGTGACAGAAAGGAAATACGAGTCTGCAGGTCTACCAACCATGATCTGCCTCATGATTTATTTCCAAGCTTTTCATAACAAATCACCTACAGCTCATTTCTCATTACAAATCATCATTGCCAATGCCATTTATAGGATGGTGATTTCATAATCATATACTTTCACCACACTCAGTTCTAATTTCTTCTTGATCTGTTTACCTATGCATTGCGAATTGGTGCACTGAATGTATTTGATTAGGTTTACATCAGCAGTTCTTGCACTAGTTTTCATAAACATGATTAAGCTTAACCCTGTACATCTAAAACCTACCAGAACCCAACACATTCCGAATGTCACTTGTGCGAATGCTTTTCTTGCATGTTCAGTTAACAACAAACCTTCTGAAGGAAAATCAGAAATCACACCTATGAGAAATACCCAAGCTACATGAGTAGCTTTCCTCGACATGATGTGGGTGTTTATTGACAAATCCATATCAAGGACAAGTGGTGACAAGGGCAAAGGGTTCATTACTTAATCTGACCATGTGCTGTCATCATTTAAAGCTCCATACCTGCCCTCATTACACTGGAACATGGTCCTGTCATGAAGACCCCTTGGCATGAGAAACTAATCTGCTTTTTAAGACCACCTTGTCAGATACATGTTCTTGACTTTAATTTGCTCTCAAATTGACTTTAGTTGAAGACCACCTGCCGAACAAGACCACGTTTGGCTCGGATAACACTATTCTTACATAACAGGTACCATCGCAGAACGACAAGCTCAAAATGTGCGATAAACAGTTAAAGACAAATTGTCTAATTACATTACCTTTATGCTTTGACCTGGAGAAATTACTCAATTTCACTTGTTGATGATTTATTAAACACACAGGGCATGGTGACTGAATAAGCTGAAAAACTGATGGGGACTCTTGACAGTTTATGGATGGGACAACTGGGACAAGATGTTATTTCATCAAAAAGCCGAATAATACAAACTTATTTATTAACATCAAATCTTTTCATAATCAAATATACTGTACATGTCATTGTCTCAGTATGACACTGTTGTATTTATCATGGAAATCTGCAGTGCAATAATGATGGTATAATACTGAGTTAATGATGAATTACCTTCACACATAATTGACACAATCAACAGTTCTAACTAGTAATTATCCAAAGAAGTCAAATCAAGCATGTTTGATATATTATTTAACGGTTTATTACACCTGTATGTGTGTTGAAGCTTTCATATTCAAATCATGTTCTTTACAAAGGAAATCAAACGTACAAAGTCTAAATCATGCGACAAATGTAAAAACGATCAATTATAAAAATAATGTATACTGCAAGAGAAATATATGAATAAAAACCTTTCCCATTGTGTGGTTGAAGTCCAGTAGTACAAAGACAATCAATAAATGTAGGGCACAGTTCATATAATAATTGTGCATTCTGCCTACCAAATAGGCAAGTCAAATACGTAGTATCTTGTTTCAGGTATCACATAATCTAACTTAATACAAATCATTATACACAATAGAAACACAAACCTGTCTCTTTTCTGTCTCTTGATCATGACCAGGAAGAGCCCTCCATGACCTGAAGATGACACTTTACATGGTAACCTACTGGCCCATAATATTTTATTAGAAAAAAAAATAGAAAAAAGAAAAGAAACACTCACGCTGTACTGAGCTCCACATTATCTGATCATGTACAAAATAATTTTTTATCTATGCTCATCCATTCCTAATAATTTCTAGAAGGTTACAGGTCATGGGGATCTGGGAATGGAGCTGTCAGGTTCTTCCATTCGAATAAGGCAGCTTTGAGAGGCAAGGACATGTAGTGATATGGGATGTGGGCGTAGAACAACAACAGGCACAGTCTGTGACGTAAGTACAGTGTTTTTCATTCAGTCATCTCCCTTGATAAGTTTAAGCTAAGGTAACCAGCAAGCACTCAACATTCCACAAGGTTATGTACCTCAAAGCTGACTAATCTAGATTAGGCCTTAGATGCAACTCAGGCATGTCTTCAAATGTGGTCTCCTTACCCAGTGTGTCTTCAAACCATATACTTACAGGCTGTGAATCCATCTTCAGTGATATTAAGGGGCCAGTACACTTTCATGTAGCAATATGTAATTATTTCGTTCGTTTTTCATTCAAGGCTATCAAAAGCATATATTTTCTGAAAGAAAAACGTCTGTCTAAATTGAAATTTACAATTGAATTTCAGATTTTACCATTTCAATTATTTAAATTTGATTATAATTAAAATTTGCAAAATTTACATAAAATAAAACACAGCATGTTCAAAAATGAACATACAAGTTACCTTGTAATATCAAATTAAAGCTAGCACCTGTGTCTAAGATATTGTATCTGAGATTTTTTAAAAAGGGCTTAGGTATTTTTTTTTTCGATCAGTCAAATTCTACTGTTATTTTTAAAACATGAATAAGATTTTAAAATCTTTAAAATTTGAACTAAACCCTTTATGAAAACTTTTAGATACTGTTTTGTAGCCAACAATACGCTCTGTCTATTTTGAACAAAACCAAGTACATGTAGTCTTTCATGTAAGACTACTGCTTGGGACTAATCTGGACCTGGTTCACATTGTGTTTAATTGATGTAGGGCTACATGCTGTATTCTGAGGCTCCCTTTATGATCTTTGACTCCAAGAAGATCAACGGATGTGCATAATAAGTAAATTTCAATACATATAGCATCAACATGTGTGCTGATATCATGAATATGGTTTTAAAATAGAAACAATGGCCTGGACTTAGATACAGACAGGAGCCTGACCAAGGAAAAAATTCCCTGAGAGTATCATATAAAATACTCATCCTCTGTGAAAAACAACATTTGAGTGGGTGAAAAACGTAACTTTCTTTAGAAGTTCAACCAGAAATCCAGGAATTTCTGTAAGTCTACGAAGCAAAATTCCCTGAACAGGCTCATCCCTGCAGATAGGTCTCCAAATTTGATTAGGATGGTCTTACATGTGTTCTGTCTGTACTTTCAACATACACTTAATTAAGAGTCATTACAGTGAAACCTTGTTATAATGAAACCATTTGTTCTCTGTAAAATGTGCCAGACATTTGAGTATGTCACATAATCAGTCACAGAGCGAAGTTATTGGACTGGGTCCTCAAAACTTATGCAGTTAAGTGAATATATTGGAAATCTGAGGGTCATCATAGTAAGGCTTCACAGTGCCCACTTTCAAATTGTCCCCTGTAGCAAATTTTAATGAACTTCTATCATAAAATAAAATTTTCATACCTTCTGTAAGCACTTAATTTCCATAAATTACCCCACAACAGAATTCATAGAGCATATTTTGCTGAGTTGAATTCAACATTATATAGAGATTAGAGGAGCTGCAAATGCCAGTGTACTTGTGTTCACAGATATGTCTCTCTGCCCCAGGTTGTGACACCTCTCAGTCAATGCATCTTACTTTATGATGGACTGATGTGAAAGCTTACAAAAAGCTTCAGTCTTTGACCAATTACTCCCAAAAACTTGAAGCATTTTCATTGCTAAATCAAACAGGTCACAGTCATGCATGAATAGGTCAAAGTGACCTAAAAATACATTCACTTCATCTTAGCATCATGAGGTATTTATGTCTTGGTGCAAATCCACACATTTTGTTTTTCCAAGAAGTCTCTCTCTCTCTCTCTCTCTCTCTCTCTCTCTCTCTCTCTCTCTCTCTCTCTCTCTCTCTCTCTCTCTCTCTCTCTCTCTCTCTCTCTCTCTCTCTCTCTCTCTCTCTCTCTCTCTCTCTCTCTCTCTCTCTCTCTCTCTCTCTCTCTCTCTCTCTCTCTCTCTCTCTCTCTCTCTCTCTCTCTCTCTCTATTGCAGACAGACACAAAATTCCAATGTGCATGTATAGGTTTGTGAGACCCACTAATATAATGGTCAGTTACTGAAAGTTGTAGAATTTTAAATTATGCTAATTATGGGTATTGAAAAATTTAAAAGTTGAATATCTACAAAACTGTTATAGATAGAGATGCCATTCCACCTTCAATTTGTAGGTTTGTGGCAAAGCCACATGCAATGAACATGAACCACAGTTGCAGAATTTTAATTTATGCAAATCGTGTGAATATGCAAAATTTAAATTTTCACTAATTTCAAAACTAACGTACATAGAGGTGCCATTCCACCTTCAATTTGTAAGTTTGTGACATAGCCGCATCTGATGAACCATGAACCAAAGTTGCAAAATGTTCATTATGCAAATTAGGTCAATATACAAAATTTAAATCTTCAATAGCTTCAAAACTATTTTAGATAGAGGTGCCATTTCAACTATACTTTATAGGTTTGTGACATAGGTGCAATGAACCATGAACCAAAGTTGCAGGATTTTAGTTTATATAAATAAGGCAAATACACAAAATCTTAATTTTGAATAACTTCAAAACTATTAAAAATAAAGGTACCATTCCAACTTCAATTTGCAGGTTTGTGACATAACCTTACTCAATGAACCATGAATCAAAGTTGTAGGCTTTTAATTGAGGCAAATACACAAAATTAAGATCTTTGCATAGCTTTGAAACTATTATACAAAGTGGTGTCATTCAAACATTACTTTATAAGTTTGTGACATGGCCACATCCAATGAACCAAGAACCAAAGTTGTAGCAATTTAATTTATGCAAATTACACCAATACACACAATTTAGATTATGTTGAACAATGGCAAAGTGTAGCATTTCAAACTGTTCTCATTTTGAAGGCACCCAGACAGATGTGTTGTGAAGCAAATCTTCTTGTCTAGTTGTATATATTGCATTTGAGCAAAATCTGTGCAGGCATTGTTAGATATTATGATTACAGACAGTCCCCAGACAGAAGGATAGACATCCCTCCGCCCCCCCCCCCCCAAAAAAATGAAAAATCAATTCCATGGCCAAATGCACTTTACTAAATGCTCATATGACCTTTACCTTCAATATTCAGGGACAAAACAAATATAATGATAAAATGCCCTTATAAACTACTTATCTATAGAAGTCACTTTGTGTAAATGAGATGTCAAATTAGAAGAAAACAAGTGCACAGTGATCCACAGGATCTATGTCCCCCGCCACAATATACAGAAGAAAGCTATACAATGTATACAGCATGTCTGGATGCACAAAAATGATATGTTCTTGGGCTCTGTGACCTTGAAAATAGGTAAAGGTCAAAAGCATAATATGACCCATATGCCCTTGGTATGATGCATCTCTGGTATAAATTTCATTATTCTACTTAAAGGGTTGTAGAGATATGATGCCAGACACATGGAAATGGATTTGTTCTTGGGCCCTGTTTTCAAGGTCAAAAACAATACACAGCACACATGCCTGTGGTATGATGCATCGCTGGTAAAAATTTCATAATTTTATCTCTTAGGGTTCTAGAGATATTCTCTCGGATGGATGTCTCTAGTATGATACACTTATGCAGAAAAACATGACCCATATTCATAAATATCAAACCCAACAATGACAGCATAGAGATTCCAGAGTTACCAAAGCATCAACATTCATCTTCCAATACCAATGTGAAGAAACACATTTCACTCCTGACTTGAGACAGGCAGTCACCCACAAAAGGCAACTGATGGTTTTAAACCAGTCCTGTCAACCTTTGAAATATTCTTCATTAAATACACACTACAGTGTTTCCAATAACGGACGGACGAAAACGGCCCCTATCCCTACTAGTTCTACGTTCCCCTATGCCACCTTCGGTGGCTGGGGACAAAAACACATTTTCAGGTAAGTAGGTCATGACATGAGAAATGTATGACTTTCATCATCAACATTTTAGAATATACTGTTGACAAAGAAAGATGTCCACAAGCTCTCTAAAGAACTCACTTTTGTTAAAATTAGATGTGACTTTTTTCAAGTTATGAAGAAAAACAAGTTTTCAGATGGCATGGATAAGTGAATCATGACCCCAGGAAAGTAGGTTATTGGCACTAATAAAATATCAGGTGCTCAACTTCATTAAACATGCTAAAGGTTTATTACTATGACACAAGGACACCTGTGTGGGCCAAGCTGACTTTGACCTTGGAAGCACTCCAAAAACTTTATGTATGCTCACCACCAAATCAGTCACAGTGATCCAAAAATGTAAGCAGTTTGTCTCGCCGAATGAGGCACTTGTGTACCACATTTGAGCTAATCTGTCTGGGCATTAAACCTAAAGTTATAACTCCACCCTCTTCCCTTTCCAAACAGATGTATAAAGTGAGTTATATCATATACAGACAAGGTATAGTATCACAAAAAATACTTATTTCCTAAACACAAGGATAACAAGATAAGTTATTCTCTAGATTTATACAAAAGTAACATTGATAATCATGTACAGTAACAACACGTGGAAGTCAAATGATTATATATCTTGTACACTCCTTACACATCAAGGTCCAGGCATGTATAGTACATTTATGTATATAAATTCACAAAGTGTATCAAAAGCTACAGCCTTTAATTTAATATGTAATGCAACAACTTTGGGGGTTTCATGCTGCAGCCAGTCCATAACATTACATTTTTTGATTTGCACACACCAGAATACTTTTGGAAATTGGTATGAGTGTACAACGATACCATTATGATTCCGTGTGTTCATATTAGCAGTGATAACAATCCACCTACCGGTACTGCTTTGCCATAATATGAATGCACCATAACGTTATCTCAACTTGCGAAAGGAAACTGCCTTTTCCTTATTAACTTTGTATGTAAAAGCAGCCCTTACCTGTTGCATCGGAGCTTTCCTGCAGATTTATTGGATTGACAGCTGGTTTTGTACATAGTTTTGCACCCATTTCTTTGAAATATTTAAAAGATTTGCACCTGCAGCCTGATCTTCGGTTGTTATCGACAACCTTCTTGTAATCTGTTTGTAAGCTCTTTGTTTTCGAGCGACACTGCTTTAATGATCTCTTGTATCCCTTTGTCATAAGTTGATTGCTTTTGTCTTTGTAGATGGCCTTGTGCTTCTAAGGAGCTTTTTAATTGCAGTCGTATATTTTCTTCAGCCACAATTTCTAACGTTATGATGCTTAAGTTTTCTGGTGGGACCACATGTGACCTGTCATTTTGTTAAATCATGCAAGTCAATGCTGACGAATATGCAGGCTTTTGGGAAATGCCTCTTCTGTCTTGACCTCTGTCCTGGCCGAAAACCACAAGGTGTCTCATTATTACCTATATAATGCTGTGGCCATGTGTGGGTTGAAACATGTGGGTTTCTTTACAAGCAGAGTGCTGTTTGATGGCCAATCAGGGCATGCACTATTAAATAAATAGCACCAGTGAAGTTGACTGTTCTGTTTTGGTCTGTTCAAATTGGCTGATGATTCCGTTACCATAATGTTTCTGCAGACATATCAAAATCAAAACTACCTATGGAGTAGGTTTTCTTTTCGATTTATAAAAAGCTGAGTATAACGGTTCGGAACCGTTTTGACCGATTGTAATATGAACAGTCCATGCTGACATTTGCACAATATGGCTAAATACCGTTACCGTTCCAATATTTGGGTGTAGTATGAAAGTCCCCTTTGACTTATTTAAAATATGCCTACTGTGTACAAGTTAGTCTTGCATAGAATTTCCATTCACATGGCTCTGTCTATAATACCAAACAGCTGCTTCCATGATGAAGTGAGAAAAACACAAGGATAAGAATTCACCAAACATAGCCAATCAGGATGTACTTGTATTGTTAAAAGTACATGGGCTAATTACACATTGTCAAAAAAGTACTGCAAAGCTGAAAAATCACTCTGTACATAGACTGGCCAGCAGTGGTCATGTAACATAGACTGTTTAACTACCCAATAATCTTTTCTTTTGCTGCATGTTCACTGAAAGTAATATTGTTAGCCTTAAGGGAGACTCTTGTATAGCTTAAAATTCTTTCCTTTTTGAAAAGTATAAACTGTGCCTATGTCTCCCTCTGACAATAAGGCCAGACAGCTAAATACCTTTCACTGTTTCCTATTACAATGTGTACTGTATTTTGTCATTATCTTTTCATTCAACATTGTGATGGTATCCATAACAGATACTGTTGTGTAATTTTACAGTAGAGAGCTGGTCCAAGGTGGCAAAACTCTTTTGATTGGCTATGAGTATCCCATGTTTACAGTAAATTTGATTGTCATTGGAAACCAGTTACCAGGCATCTCATGTTTAATTTTACTTTTGTGTAATTCTAAAAGACAGTCTGAGTTTGGGTTTCATACAGGCGAGTCATATGTGTACTGGTAAGGTAAAGTAGTTACAATTTCCTGCCTACCCACATCATTGTAAGTTGTTCCATATTAAAAAGTCTGGAGAGAAGTTTGTTCAACCTGATATCTTCAGTGTGCTGATTAAACCTCCTGACAACATGTTGCCAAGCTATGGAGGTATTTGCCAAGCCAAGCTTGTTTGCTGCTTCCCAGTTAAATTCCCCACTGCAACATCCAATACTGTTTTATCCTACTTCCATGCCAGTACCAAATACACTAGTGATCGTCACCTTCATGCAAAATTTGTCAGATATCTGAATATGTCAGATAAATGAGTCATATAGGAAAGGAATTTGCCTTTAGTTCTTCAAAACTTGTGTCACTGACTGAATATGTTGGACATCTGAGTGTCATTATAATGTTGTTTCACTGTATCATACAAGTCCAATATTCCAAAATGATCCTTCTCATAAAAAAACAAGATGGCTGCGTGAACAGCCCATGCTCAGCTGACCTAGATATTAATCATACTTGTGGCTTTGTGAAGTGAATAGTCAATTTCATGTCAGTTGTTCTGTGACCTTGAGAATGAGGTCAAAGTCCAAAAATCACTGGAGCAGGACCACTTGCACAAAATAGGTACACACTTATTAAAGGTACATCCCTACTAAGTTTGACACAAATGTGGCCAAAATTATTAAATTATAACCATTACAAGAAATTCCCGTGTGAAGCTTTCCTATTAAAACTTTTTTTAAAGAATATCCAAATTTCAAACAAAAACAAAAACAAAAAAAAACAAAAATGACCATTCATACAAACTTGGTAGAGACCCACCCAAGGTACATTGCCACCAAGTTTGAAGTCAATCTCACTGACAGTTTCTTCTGAGAACTCCAATATGTGAATTAGTATTAGAATGCCCATTGACTTGCATAGTGATCAATAGGAAAGGTGCATTTACCGATAAGTACCCAAATTGAAAAAATCTTTAAAAATCAGGAATCTGCAGCAGTGCCACCTATGTGTGACTCTCTCACAAGGAGCATGTCCACCACGTTTCAGCTCAATCTGAGTGAAAGTTCTGGAAAAGGAGTAAAAAATTGGGAAAACACACACACACACACACACACACACACACACACACACACACACACACACAAAATACAGAAATATTGCAGTGCCACCTGGTGAACAAAATAAGAACTAGGAGTCCCTAGGAGTGTACCTGTGTGATATTAAAGCAATTAGTGAGTGGTTTCGGAGCAGAAGATTTTTTAAGATTTGCCTAAAAAAGAAAAAAGAAAATAAAAAAATCCAAAAGTCAGTTGAGTGTGACCATTTGAACAGACTTGGTATACATCCACCGAAAGTACATTGGAACCAAGTTTGAAGTCAATCTGGATCAAGGTTTTGGAGAAGAAGTCGAAAATGTAATTGTGAACCGAAGGACAACAGATCATTCAGCCTCCTAAAAGTTCAACCTGACTAGTCAGTGAGCTGAGCTAAAATTAATGAAAAGACCCCCCCCCCCCAAAAAAAAGACTAAATTAAAAAAAAAGGACTATTAATATCTCACCAAAAACTATGATTATATGGAATCCCAACCTTGACATGTGGTCATAAAGCAATCTGTGCTCAAAATAAGGCCCTCTCAGCCAATTTAGGCCACATAAAAAATGTCCTGGTTTATCATTAGTGGTTTTCCCAAAAAGTCATGAGGGAGGAAGGGTTTTTTTTTCCTTCCCTGCAAATAATTTTCTGTGGTAAAGCTTTCCGCAAGTGCCCATTGGCCATGCATTCATTTATTCATTCAGAATGCATTTCATGCTCATGGGCGTTGCCTTTGTATACCCACAAGTAATCCTATTAAAATTTATAGTTAAAAATGTTCTGAAGGAATTAATTGAAGCTTTGTCAGCAATTTTTTTTCACAAATATTTAAAGATAACATTTTTTTAAAAATTGGCGTGGCTCCAAAAAATGATGCAGGCACTGATGATAAACTGAGCTATTTTTTTTCATTCACTTTACGTGTAAATGTGTGCTGTAAAAACTCCTTATTTCTGCAAGAAAATGTAAACATGTATCTGATAGTTAACTTTTTGGAATGACTGACACAGCTCAGAAATGAATGACAAGTTTTAAACATGATATCTGCTTACCTCCACACAAGTTCCTGGGAAGCACAGTACCAGTATCACCATAATGCTGGCTGTCACTTTGAACTGGAGGCCATGCTTTTATACCACTGTACATTTATATATGAATGTTACAAACTGTAATGTATTTAATTTGCTTACCTTGGTTTACTGTGCTCCACATCATGCTCGAGTAGCTCTTATTTATTGCTATGCTGATATAAAATGTCTAACATAAGCAGCCAGTCTTTCTGGTTAAGATCAATAGTGCTTTGGTACATTCATTGTAGCTTTGTACTCAGTGTACATGTAACATATGGAAGAATATGGGTGGGGGGGGGAGAGAGCTTCCATTACTATATGTTTCATGTCTTGTGACATTCATTGGATGTCAAGGAAAAGTAACATTTAACATTGTATTGTTTTTAATAACAATTTTATGCGATAAGAACTACACCATGTAAAAAGTTTGGTGTATCATACAGAAACCCTTTTCCCCCATAGTCAATTAGGATGACTGTAATACAAGCTGGATCTCCCCACCCTTATATAACTTATCACAAGCATTAAAAGGTGTCATGGGTCACAGCTTGACAGCAGATATATTAGAAGTTTATTGATACATACATTGTAGTTTCTTCATCCAAACAAATCTACCAGTCACAGGTCACAGTGTACACGTATATACTCTGTAAGTTTAGTGTTTGTCTTTTATATACATGTACACAGTGGCATATCCCTATCAGACAGAAGAAAACCAAAATTGGTAGGGGTTTTTTTTTGTGTCATTCTAAAATTTTGGTGGCATAGGTTAGCTTGATACACTGTCCATTAATTATTGATATTTAGAAGCGATGTCTAAGCTGTAAAGTACTTAAAAATAAGAAAACATAAGTAGGATTTGCCAACTCCACAATCAGCATGCATTTGTTGACAAACTGACACAAAGCCTGCCAATAAACTGATATACATGCATTAACAAGTGCATGTACATCAAGGACACACTACCTGGCCAGAAATAGTCCTGCTGAGTCAACCCAAATTCTATTGTCAAATCAAGTTGATCAAAAGGCTGGGAAGCTCTTTGAAATCTAATTTCTTGCAATGCACACACACTAATGGGGATCTCAGCTTGCTACAGCTATTTTTCGAGTTCTATATCTCAGATTTTCTTCACACAAAAACTAACTTAGACATTAAAAGTTTGAGAAGAAACATTCATCAGCAATTCTTTTCCAATGATTTCCTGTGGAAGATATCAGCAGAAAAAAAATGAAGAAAGTCACTCTCTGTCATAATCATCAAAAAGTGGGTCGATCTACAACTTTGGTCCCTTCACAGGAGAATGGAGGCATTAAATAACGCGAGGACCGTTACAGTGATGTGCTCTGCTGACTTTACAGCAATGCACAAACTAAAGTGGTCCTGTGAACTTTAGAATGAAAGCATTACCGTGTAGTGGATAATTTGGTAGAGATCAAGTTCAGGTACATTTCAAATAGTTTGAAGAGTATCCAACTTACAGTTTGGGAAAAGAAGTCACGCGAAGCAAAAATGGGCTAAATAAATTTAAAAAAAAAAAAAAAAAATGAAAAAGCATTACAGCACCACCTGCTAAACAAATTAAGAGCTAGGGTTCCCCAGAAGTGTCCCTATGCAATCTCAAAGGAATTGGCCAAGTAGTTTTGGAGATTTTTTAACATTTTACCAAACAATGAACAGCAACAACAACATAAATCATATTCAAGAGGGTTGTGTGAACAGTTCATGCTCAGCTGACCTAGAGATTCAGTCATGCTTGTGGCTCTGTGAACTTGGGATAAGATCAAGGTCACCCATGTACTAAGCAAGTCTGACCTTTATGGAAGGACACTAACATGTGCAACATCAAGGTCCCAGTTCAAGCAGATCTCAAGTCATAGTGAAGAGTAAAATTGAAGTATGTTGCACTGTGACCTCAGAATTGAAGTCAAGGTCGACCTTCATAGAGAAACATTAACATGTGAAACATGTAAGCTATCATGTGAGCTTGGGAATGAAGTCAAGCTCTAAAAATCACTGGAGCATGAGCACTTGCACAAAATAGGTAGACACTCATCACAGGTACATCACTACCCAGTTTGACACTAATCTGGCCAATATTATTTAAGTTATAACCATTAAAAGAAATTCCCATGTTAAACTTTCCTATTAAAACTTTTTCAAAAATCCCCCCCCCCCCCAAAAAAAAAAATTAATGGAGCATGACCATTTGAACAAACTTGGTAGGGACCCATCCAAGGTACATGTACATTGCCACCAAGTTTGAAGTCTCACTGACAGTTTCAAACTTTGTTTGACCCTTTCACAAGAACTATATCCACCAAGTGTCCTTTCACAAGAAAAATATCCAGCAAGTTTCATCTTAATCTGAGTGTTCTGTTTTGGATACTCAGAAGATGTCAAAAATAGCAAAAACACAAAAAGTCATTTTAAAAAATTAAAAAAAATTTGCAGCACCAGCTGGTGAACAAATTAAGAACTAAGAGTCCCTAGGAGTGTTTCTGTGTGATATCCAAGCAATTGGGTGAGCGGTTTTGGAAAAGAATTTTTAACATTTGCCCCCCCCCCCAAAAAAAAACAACAAAAAAAAAAACAAAAACAAAAAAAAAAAAAAACAACACAAAAAATCACTGGAGCATGACCATTTGAACATACTTGAAAGACACCCACCCAAGGTATATTGCCATCAACTTTGAAGTGAATCTGCCAAGCGGTTTTGGAGCAGAAGTAAAAAATGTGAATTGTGGATGCCAAAGGATGACAGATGACAGACGGACCGACGATGGATGCCTAACCACCACATAAGCTCTGCTGTGCTGACTGACAAGTGAGCTGAGCTAAAACCTTGCAGCAAGAAATCAAACAAAACAACAAAAATTTAAAAAATACTGGAGCATGACCATTTGAACAAACTTGGTAGAGACCCACCCAAAGGATACTTCCCCCCAAGTTTAAAGTGAGTCCTGTCTACTCATTTGAAGAAAAAGTTGAAAATGTGAATTTCCATTGCATTCACTCCAACTTAATAGTGATCAGCAGGAATGCATGCATTAACAGACAAGTACCCGGACTGAAAAATTTGTTAAAAATCAGGGTTCCACAGTATCAGTACTTAGTGTGCAACTTTGTTTACCCCTCCCACAAGCTACATGTACATATCGGACCAAAACCTTCACTGAAATTTTTCTGAAACATGGTGGACTATCCACTATGTTTCAGAACAGTTTCAGTGAGGGTTTTGGAGAAGTTGAAAATAAGAGTTAAGACTTTCCTTTTGACAGCTGGGCCCCTAAGAGAGGTGGCATTGGCACATGGACAGCTTTGATTGTAGGTTTCATGAAATTTGTTACATTGTATTCAGCTTCCAGTGCATATAACAAACATGGTCTCACTAGCATGACACAGGTTTTTCACAGTCCAAAAACAAACTTAGGTTTCTTGTTACATTGTAAATAACCATGTGTGGCCCACCAAATGTGTGTGTGATACATAGACCTCCATGCCTTTATGCACACTATCATTGTTATTTCCTGGTAGCAGCAAATATATGACTTTGTTTACTCATTATGTTTAGTCTGTTATGCCACATCATTAATTCCTCATGTTAATTGTACTATTGGGCCATCCAGTTTGACATAAATATGTTTAAACTAAACTAATTATATTGTTATTTTCTACGTAAGTACATGGGTGAGACCAACTATAGGGTGTGTATTCACAATACCGGATAATGGAACTGTGATGTTGACTTGCATACATGTGCAAAGTGTAAACAGCTATGTCACTTTTTAACTGAACTTTCCCCTTCTTTTTGGCCCCAGATTAATAATATTGTTGCATGCTTACTGACAAAAATAAGGAAGTGGTCCCTAAATACAAAAACCCATTTTAACACCTCTGATTACAAGAACACTAAAGGGGCTGCCAATGTAAGAAATTGAGCTCCCTCAAAACAAAATATGGAGTGAAAATTAAATTTAAATTTGAAGTTCAGTCTAAACCTTTGAATAAAACCCATTATTTTTTCACCTTTTGCATTCTAATGGCCAAACCCAGCTGGTGGTCTAATATGATCAGCTTAAACTTTCTTCAACCACTTTATTTTATCATCAATGAAAAATAAATGAATGAGAGTTGTGGATAAATCCTTGCAGGATAACATGCCCTAAGTCAACAGCTTCTATTGGTATGGGTATTCAAGTGCCCAACCTACACCCACCAAAGCTGTTGACTCAACTGTGATGCATTGGAGAAAGGGTTAACACAAAATTATGTCAACTAGAAGCACATTTGGTACATTTATAAAACACAATTTGAAACATTTTTTTCATGGCTTTTTTCCATCCTTATCAGAACATGACAAAATGTTGACGTGTGCACTAACACAAACTCGGACTGACAACCTTACATTTACTACCATCCTAGTCTCAGAGTCAGCAGACTTTGGCCATACATCCATGCTGGGTTCGAGGACTACATAAATCTCTGTCCATGTACTAACCTGCCAGGCTCTCCACCTTGCAAATTCCCCACTCCAATGTACTGAGTAGTCACAATTACTAGACAGGATACGTATGCATGTACCTGATCACATACACTTTACACAGATCTGCAAATATTTGATCTACAATTGTACATTGACCTGTGTCTATGCCACAGGCATATTTAGATCATATGGTATAACTAAATAATTGTTTGATCTACAGCATTTACATATTGATATATATCACACACATGCATGCAAGCAAACACACACACACACATATGCACATATATAGTGGTCTCGTCTTGAAAGATCCTCCCAAGAGAAACCAGCACTTTCTCAAAATACCAAATATGGGGATAATTTACTGATAGCACTTCTCGTGATACTTTATAAGAGAGTTATACAAACTGTCACCAGTGGTGTTTCTGGTTGGGAGGAAATGATCCTGGGCAGGTAACCATCAGCAGTGAAGCAGTGAGTGTTTTCCTTGCGCAGAATCACTGAGTCCCAACCAGAAACACATGCGAATGATGGTTTGTATTTATCCCATAAAGTTTCTATGGAATATTCTGTTTAAGTAGACAACAAACAATAGTTATTAAGCAAAAGAGAGGCCAGAAATACATAGAAAAGCATAACTACCCAAGATTGCCAAGCGTAGATGAATCTGCCTATTTTTCTAGAAATGTAATGTGGTACTATGTGATATGGAACAGCAGACATGATAGCCATAACACATGCTTTTATTACCCTCCCAAGGGCCACATTATGGGATAATATCTGAGATCCCCTACCTTGAGGTACATGTATCACCATTTGGTGATCCCAAGGGATGCAAACCTTTCTTGATGTACATGTGTCACCATTTGGCGATCCCAAGGGATGGAAACCTGCCTTGACGTACATGTGCCACCATTTGGAGATCCAAGGGGATGGAACCCAATCTTGATGTACATGTGCCACCATTTGGAGATCCAAAGAGATGGAAACCTGTACCTCAGAAACCTATCTTGAGGTACATGTACCACCAGGGTTGGAAACCTATCTTGATGTACATGTGCTACCATTTGGGGATCCAAAGGGATGGAAACCAATCTTGATGTACATGTGTCACCATTTGGTAATCCCAAGGGATGGAAACCTATCTTGATGTAGATGTGCCACCATTTGGAGATCCAAAGGGATGGAAACCTATCTTGAGGTACATGTACCACCAGGGTTGGAAACCTATCTTGATGTCCATGTGCTACCATTTGGGGATCCCAAGGGATGGAAACCTATCTTGATGTACATGTACCATTATTTGGAGATCCTAATGGATGGCTTTCAACAACCTTGGAGTCTACGGCTAGGAATGCACAGATGCAAGTGGATGTATTCAGGGCCCTGATGTCTCCCTCTCAGCCCATCACTTTGGAGTCCCCTCTGAAGAGGCAGGCTAAGCGCCGTTTAGATCTGGCGAGAGCTAGGACCTCTGGGTCTGAGCGCTCTGACTCCAGAACATGTAAGTCGGTGAAACCACGATGGAAACCTATGGGTTCTCATCTGCACATCCCGAAACCCTGGCCGATTCCCCAGGCACTATATCCGAGTGCTTAGATCGTAAGTGCAGATGTCCAGAAGCACCAAAGTCCTGGACTATTCCCAAAGCTATCAGGTCCGACAGCTTGGAGCAAAAGTCTGGGCATGTCAAGAGCACAGAAGAAGGTACCCAAGTCTGTGGTGGGGTCTTCTACCTGTAGTGAGCCTTTGGCTCCAGTGGTGTGACCCCTCCATGACCCAAGTGCCTTCATGGGTGTCTCTGACTGCCCTGCCAACTCCACCTCCTGCTATCCCTCCCTGGATTGAGCAGCCAGCGATCATACTGACTACTGCCTTCGAGCTGGGTACCCTGCCTCCTGCCCTGGAGGGACAAGCTGAACAAGGGGCAGCAGCTGCAGAGGGAGACTTCTTCTTCATCTGCCCCCACCGGCACCCTTGTCATGCCTGAGCAGACCATTTTGGTTGAGCAGCTGGCTGCCTCTGCTTTGAGTCAGCTCTTGCTCCTCCAGCAGGCTTAGGAGCTCGTGAAGCTCCAGTAGGTTCCTTCCGGCCAGCAGACCTCTGGGTTCACAGCAGCTATGGCCCCCGCACTGAGCTTCCTGGAGACTCTGCAGTTCCTGGAACTCCAGCAGGTGCCCTCCAGCCAGCAGACTTCTGAGTCGGCAGCAGTTGAGTCCTCCAGAAGTCTCCCACTCACTCGCCCCACGAGGGAGAAGTAGAAGCAGGCTGCGATGGCGGTTGTGACAACTTTTATGGAAGTCCTTGCAACCCCACTGTGAGGCTTGATGACGGATGTGCTTCTATTACAAGGGGCCACCCCATCGCCATCGAACAAACAGCTGTTCGATGAGGCCTCTGGTCTCCATGCCCCTCTTGCGCATGGGAGTCTTCATACATTGACACCAATGAGGAGGATGAGCTCCTGCTTTCGTATTTGTCTTTTAGCGGGTCCCTGCCACCGGCTTTCAACCAACCTTCACACCGCCGTAGTTGTTCCGCACAGCCGAGCTCCATGACATGGCAAACCTGTATCTGCCCCCATGTATACCCCCCCCCCCCCCCAGGCTTTGAACATCTCAAAGCCCTTATTCAGAGCCTGGTGGGTGCATGGCCTTCGCCATGTCCTGCTGGGGCCTGTCCCTGGAGGATGTATGACACAGGACTCCCATGCCCTTCTCGTCCTTCCTAGCAGAGTTCTACAATCTGCTGATGGCCAAGATTCACAGCACTTGGGTCTCTGTTGAGCCGCCAACTTCTGGCTATTTGCAACAAGGGTGACTCTTCCCCTAACTGGACGTCCAGGGAAAGTGGTACTCTGCGCCTGACCATATTTCTCCCTCACATCATCTTCCAGTGGCTTTGGATTGGGAGGAATTTGACGCTTGGCAGCTGAAGTCCATCTCCACGTTCGCCAATGCCTACTGGAAAGTCAAGGATGCCAGGGGCTCTGTCCTTATGACATGACACTTGGATATCTCATTGGCAGACTTGAAGTCTTTCTTGGACCTCCAGGGCTCTGCACAGGTCATGGAGGCAATCCAGGTCTGGTTTAACAAGGTGACTTTGCTCACAACCACCTTGTTGAGAGTGACTGATCACCAGGTTAGGAAAACCTGCATGCTCGAGGCAAACTTGCATTTGTTACGCAGGGACACCCACCTCCCCAGTGAGCAACTGGCTAACCCAATCTTTTGCAGAGTGTGACTGGGGCCTCTCTTCTCCGGCATGCTGTTTGGAGAGATTGCAGAGGTAGCTCAATAGATGCAGAACCTTTGGGCCTGCTCTGCCAAGTATACCCAGACAAAGGCTTTCACCGACTCTGTTTGGTCGCTGTCATCCTTTGGCCGCCGCCTTCCCTAAGCATGGCTCTTAGACTGCATCGACCAGAGGTCCCAAGAGGAGCAAGAAGCAATCCAGGTAGGGCAAGCAATTCAGTGAAGTGAAGAAGTTGGGCAAGCCTCAGGGCTCCTGACTCTTACTTGCCAGACCCCCAGTCTCAGTCTTAAATATTGGACACAATCACATGGATGTAACCCAAATTAATTGCATATAAAAGCTTAAAGGAGGATTACTCCCAGTTCTCTTTATATTATAACTGTTGGATAAAAAATATATACATGACACTCTACAATGTACTGATATGCCAGAAACTAAGGACTAATTTTGGTGGAAATTGTCCCCACAATACTGTTGCCAAACTAAGACAAAAATTGTATTTCACATATGAAATCAGATGGAGAGAATGTATTCATGCTACCGGCAGAAATAGCGGAAATCGGCAGCATTAAGTTGCGCTCGTAGACAGCTTTGAAATTTAGCCTTATTTTTGCAGAAATTTCAATATTGAATGTCATGAAATAACTTTTCCAAACTGACAAAAGTGCACATACTTAAGTTACTGAATCTGGTCAATATACTAAACCAAAAACACCAATTGAGTTGAAAAATTATTTAATCTGTGGATCAGGAGCTACTGAGGATGAATTTCATGTAGTGATAAAATTCAGTAAATATCATGATGCTAGAAATGACTTGTATGTTAAGCTGCAGAACTTAACCAAATCTTCTGGCTTCAAGTAATGAAGTTTATAAACATAATGAGAATGAATAATTGTCATGATACGTGCCAGCAAGTCCTTTGTAAATGCATGTTAATACTGGAAAGGCACAAATTTTCCCAGGCATTTAATTTCCAGAATCTGTTAAAATTTTAAAAAATCACTGTTTTTATTTTCCCGAACAGCAAATCTAGTGATCACTGAAAAGGTAAAAACTATAAATCACTTCAGACATGCTTGGACTGATTTGACACGGTGGCCTTTTTTTTTAGTGAAATAAAATATGAAATAATGCATTCGTTTGGACACTAAAAAAATATGAAATATACATTTGTTTGGAATTTATCATATCTTTATTCGAATTTATCTAGGAACCTTGTAATGAATTATTAATCATGTGAGACCTGGTTCAGTTGTACTTCTGTACACTGCATACCACAGAAATTTACTGGTTTTTATTTTCCCGACGGGCACCACTCGGGAAAATTTGGGAAAATAAATACCGTGGTAAAACTTGTGCTTTTACAGTAATCGGTTTGAAACAAGGAAACAACAAATACGGTACTGACCTGACTGCCTTATTGAACACATTTGTACACATCCTCAAAGATGCTGTATGTAGGCCTATGTATAATATCAATACCTGGGTTGCAACTATTTTATACAGTGTAAAACTAATTTCTCTTTGTCTTTGTTGTTACGACCATAGCATGTTACTTGGTGTATGTCAATAAAGTACATCTATTATATATATCTTTATATGCTGTAATATCTAAATTTTAATCAAAATATTTAGATAACAATAAACAAATTTAGATACAAGGCTAACGACATCAAAATACCAGGGGTTGACATTTGAGATTGCTCTATTGCTTGGGACAAGTAAAATTAGGATAAGGACAAGTAACAAGAGGGCTGTGTGAACAGCCCATGCTCAGCTGATCTTGACATTCATCACACTTGCAGATCTATGAACTTGGGAGAGGATCAAGGTCACCCATGTTCTGAGTAAGTCTGACCATTATAAAAGAACACTAACATGTGCAACATCAAGGTTCAAGTAGTTCTCAAGTTACAATGAAGAGTAAAATTCATGTATGTTGCACTGTGACCCCAGAAACGAGGTCAAAGTCATTCATGTACTGTCTGAGCATGACCTTCATGCAAAAACATTAACATGTGCAGCATCACAGTACTAACTCAAAACAGATCTCAAGTTATCAAGTAAACAGTAAATTTTGTGTCAGTTGTCCTGTGAATTTGCACTAGAATGCCCATTGACTTACATAATAATTAATAGGAAAGCTGCATTGATCGATAAGTACCCGAATGGAAAATACTTAAAAATCAGGAATCTAAAGCAGTGCCACCTAGTAAACACTTTGTTTGACCCTTCCATAAGAACATATCCATCACATTTCACTTTAATCTGAGTGACGGTTCTGAGAACAAGTGAAAAATAACAAAACCATATAAAAAATTCATTAAAAAAAATTGCAGTGCCACCTGGTGAACAAATTGGGAACTATGCATCCCTGGGAGTGTCTATGAACGATATCAAAACAACTGGGTGAGCAGTTTCAGAGGTGAAGAGTTTTTAAGGTTTGCCCCCAAAAAACCAAAAAAATTCATAAAAATTCCAAAAATCTATAGAGTGTGACTATTTGAACACACTTGGTAGAGATCCACCCAAGGCACATCCCCACCAAGTTTGAAGTAAATCTGGCTAAAAGTATTTAAGTTATAACCATTACAAGAAATTCCCATGTTAAAACTTTCCTATTAAAACTTTTGTAAAGATTTTTGAAAAAAAAAATCATAAAAAAAACATAATTCATTGGAACATGACCATGAGAACAAACTTGGTAGACACCCACCCAAGGTACATCCCCACCAAGTTTGAAGTTCATCTGGATGACGGTTTTGGAGAAGAAGTCGAAAATGTGAATTAGCATTAGAATGCTCATTGACTTCCATAGTAATCAATAGGAAAGCTGCATTGACCGATAAGTACCCGCATTGAAAAAGTCGTTAAAAATCAGGAATCTGCAGCATTCCCACATAGTGTACAAGTTTGTTTGACCCTTCTACAAGGAACATATCCACCACGTTTCAGCTTAATCTGAGGGACAGTTCTGGAGAAGAAGTCGAAAATAGCTAGAACACACAAAAATTCATAAAAAATTAGTAAAAAATTGCAGTGCCACCTGGTCACCAATTAAGAACATTGAGTCCCTAGGTGTCTTTCCGTGTGATATCAGAGCGAGTGAGTAAGCGCTTTTGGAGAAAAAGATTTTTTAAGATTTGTCCAAAAAAAGAACAACAAAATTCATTAAAAATCCAAAAATCACTGGAGCATGACCATTTGAACAAACCTGGTAGACACCCACCCAAGGTACATCCCCACCAAGTTTGAAGTTAATCTGGACGACGGTTTCGGAGAAGAAGTCGAAAATGTGAATTAGCATTAGAATGCCCATTGACTTCCATAGTAATCAATAGGAAAGCTGCATTGACCCATAAGTACCCGAATTGAAAAAATCGTTAAAAATCAGGAATCTGCAGCATTCCCACATAGTGAACAACTTTGTTTGACCCTTCTACAAGGAACATATCCACCATGTTTCAGCTTAATCTGAGGGACAGTTCTGGAAAAGAAGTCGAAAATAGCGATAACACACAAAAATTCATAAAAAAATAGTAAAAAAATTGCAATGCCATCTGGTGAACAAATTAAGAACTAGGTGTCCCAGGGAGTATTTCTGTGTGATATCAAAGTAATTGGGTGAGTGGTTTCAGAGAAGAAGATTTTTTAAGATTTGCCCAAAAAAGAACAAAAATATTCCATTAAAAATCCAAAAATCAATGGACCGTGACCATTTGAACAAACTTGGTAGACACCTACCCAAGGCACATCCCCACCAAGTTTGAAGTGGATCTGGCTGACAGTTTCGGAGAAGAAGTCGAAAATGTAAATTGTTGACGGACGACGGACGGAGGACCATAAGATAAGCTCAGCTGACTGACAAGTCAGCTGAGCTAAAAATTAGGAAGTCTCTCGACACATGAACATTAGACTTGCCCACATTTCTTCAAATGTTTACAAGAGGCAAGTCAAGAAAAATCTTAATGTCAAGCCCTGTATACGAATGTCCAGGGTTGTCCCAAGAGCCTGACAAATTGTAGGGCTGTGATCCTGAAATTAGGGATGTGACTTAGGCAACTTCGCATTAAACGGTATGGGAAGATAAAGCTGTAATTCTTGAAATTTGCTCAAATTTGGTTAAATATGGAAATCCCACTACATTGCTAGGATTATCTGAGGAAAACCCTGATGTACATATTTTTGTGTTGTCAATCATACTCTGTCATAAATACTCTAAATATGTGAAGATACCTTCTGACAAACATACTTTCCAGTGTATTATTACCACAAAAGTGAAGAAGATAAAAAAAAAAGATAAGTGTTACCTCAAATTTTGGGACAACTTGATCCAACTATAACCCTGACTGATCAGGATAATGTCAGGACCTAGCCTGAAACAATTAGTCTTTATCTTTCTAAAATGCAGAGAAACAGGAATATTTAATTCAAATTCACCCCTTTGGACAGTTGGTGTATGGGGCCATGTCTTAAGCTGAACTATCACAGTTGCTATAATAGGTGTGGTGGCCTCTTGTTTTATGGAACCGCAATGTTCTGCTTCTGTCATAAAATATAAGACGTGACTTACAAGCTGACATGTTCATGACCGTTGGTTGGTTCTGTACAGTACAGGCACACATAAAAAACAACCAGTCACAGGTTGTCTAACAACATCAAGACACCAATACATTTATTGATAATTTGGTAAAGCGGTTGATTATTATTCACTACCATTATATAAACCTACATGTTTAAGATTATAGGTAAATGCAATTGTTTTAGTTGTATAGACACATAAAACTGGAGGCTGATATTGTTATGCTATGTCCTTGAATCTACAGATGCATTTAAAAGAGCTCATCCTAACGAGAGAATTTAGAACAGAGCTGACCTAATAGAAATACATGAGAATTTTTCACCCACATAGTGATCTCTGACTTGAGAGACCAGCTCCCTTAAAAGACCTCCTTTTCATACCGTTCGTTTCGTAACTTTTCGTGTATTTTATACATCCTATGACAGACCACCTGTCTTAAGAGGCCACAGTTTGGTCAGTCCTATGCTAACCCTTTAAGACAGGTTTTGGTGTATGTGAAAAAATCCAAGCGACAACCAACTGATATCTAACACATGCAAAAAATGCTTTGATTTTGAATTTATATACACATGTAACACAAATGATATCTAACACATGCAAAAAATGCTTTGATTTTGAATTTATATACACATGTAACACAAATGATATCTAACACATGCAAAAAATGCTTTGATTTTGAATTTATATACACATGTAACACTAAGTGAAAACTACCTTGAAAATAACCTTATAATAAAATGTACAAGAAACATGGGGGGGGGGGGATAATTTTGTCCAATTTGAAATTTTATATCATTTATTTTACCACCTGCACTAATAAAGAAAGACCAGCATATGCAGCTTTTATTTGACAGCTGACTTAAAAAAAGGGATGCGGCTGGTATTTGCATTATTTGTATAACAACTGTTCAAAATGTGACTGAAACTCCAACCCTTTTTAATATATTTTTTAACACATCTTAAGGTAGAAATTTATAATATTTCATTATTTTAGCAGTATTGAGGTCAGCCTCTTAGGGTATGTGTGTGGAGGGAGGGGGTAGCATAGTGTTGGGGGGGGGGGGGGTGTCCTTTTGGACATTCAATTTCAAATTTGAACCCAAAAATCAGGATTTTACAATGGAATTAATAGGAAGTGCACGTCCTTATATCATGAAATCTGAACAAATTTGGCATTTTGGACACAGAGTTCAAATTCTGACTAACAGCCTGGGGGGCAAGGATACTAAAAGTGTGTAATATGGTACTTTAGGTACCAAATTCCACACTTTTGGAATACCACTTGCACTGTTTTGTGCCAATGTACACCATGTCTATAGCTGAGTCAAGATCAAAAGCATATGATCACCACTATCTTGTATAATTTTTCTGCATGCATAATAACAGACTACAGTTTGTAAACAATAAACTTTCACTTATTAATTAGGATCTTTTGTGCTCAAGTTGCCAATTTCCTAATACCAGACTACCTTTCCTTCTGAATACGACTGTGTTCAACTACTTGAATGACTCCCATGGTATAATAAGGTCTCTTCAGTCCTTTATATATTTAATGGAAGCTGATAATAAATAATGCCTTTTAGAAGTGCAACATTTTTTGCAGTTGGTTAAGGTTTCCCAAATTACAATGCAGGGTGTACTGAGGCCTTTTTTTCAAGAGTGGTATTTCACAGAAATTTACCAGCCAAGCAATGCATTCAGCTTCCAAGACGAAGCTCTCGTATAACATGCAGGTGCACTTGAGCTTTAACATCCTATCTTCACACTTGAAACATAAACTGTTCTTACCTTACAATGCTCTCTGCTCAGACAGATAAAAACAGTAAAACCAATAATTACCTGTGCACTGGTATAGATGTGTATTGACCAGGTAAACTGTCAATTAGACTGTTGCCTGGTCTGCACTGCAGTTACTCAGTAAATAGCACGTCTTGTACATACACAGTGGTGCCTTAGTTCCTCAGGTTCCTGGTTGGTGGAGACTGATGCAAAGCAATTACATACTTTGACCTGCCATGCCAGATCAACATGGAACAACAACGTGTGGACTCATCACGCAAAAGTTTGTTATTCATTTTCACATAATCTCTCATGTCAGCTGGTGTTCAAAAGTATTTTGTTGGCTGATAACCATCCAGAGTAGTAAACTATCTCACATATATAAAGCATGCATGTGCCTGCCCACCTTTACTGATGTACCCTGGTTGTCTGTTACACTGAATGTGTACAATTTCTCATATTTTCCTGAGCATGTTTCCTCTTCTTCCGAGGGCAGATATGACAATATAAACTGGAAGGTCTTCCCATGTCTCATGTTACATTTGCTTTGACTTGTTTATCCCTGCTGAACAATTATGAGGGTTGTGGTGAACCTCCTATGAAGTCAATATGATTTGTGATGCCTGCGTGCACTATTTGTTTAGTGACGGGGGGGGGGGGGGGAGGGAATGACCCTTGAAACAGCAACCTTTCGGCACCTAGCTGAAAAGGGGAAGCAACCTCACTGTAAATGGAACATGCACATGTCCACTGCATCGGATCTCCATTCCTAAAAAGAACAGTTCAATAATAGCAGGTATGTGTGAGTGTCACAATCGACATAGCCCAGTTCATTATGTTTAATCCAGTACATGCATGCCTGAAGATGTGCATGGGCACAGTGCTGTTACATAGCATATACAAAAAAAAAAAAAAAATCTAAATGGGTTATCAAACAGTTTCTTGTGGATAATCATCAAGGATACATGCAGCAGCCCTACCATTGAGACACCAACCAACAGACAGATCCAAAAGTAGCTTCACAAGAGAAAACATGGTCCCTGAAGCCAGGTGGTCTCATAATGCAGTGGTCTCTGTAACTATGGATTACTGTGTATATTATATAAAGTACCTGGATATAAATTAGTACCATGAATTGATTATCCTGACATTTTCACAAACCAATTACATGTACACTGTATCCTATAAACTAAACAGCAAGGCATTCATCAATAAATTATGAAGATTCATGGCATTTCAAAATAAAATGTGTAGGTTGAAACTGTATAAATTTAGGAACAAAATTAATGGATATTTATAAATAGAGCTGATTCCCACTTGGACATATAGAGTTTATAGTATAGGTTAGATGCCTGACATTAACATGGTTAAGGTAAGAGTTGGAACACTGTCCTCAGCCAGACTTCACCCTGAAAATAGATACATCTACCATATCTGATCATGTCCAAAAAAAAAAAAAAATGATACACCTGTGGTGCTTTGCTCATATTACATGTAACTAAATTACTGTTCCTACTAGAGCATGGCTGAACCCATGCTTTTGTCCTCAACTCAAATCCTTGAATCTTGCAGTTTTACTGAACCCATATTCAAACGATGTTCAGATTTTGAAGGCTGAATTAGAACTCTATGCTGTAGGCATAGTAGGGTCAGTATCACAAATTAAATGAAGAAACAAACAAACAAAAAACAAACAGGTTGATATAGTATCTACTAGTTACTTTCTTTATGATTTTATTGGATGCTTACTTTGACTTAGACTGAGCAGAAGTTTTCATTACAAATATAAAACTGTAACTGCGCTTCAAAGACCAAGTGTCATACTACACTGGGATAAATTATGAGTCTTCCAAGTGAGCAATATTCAGTACTGCCATATCAATATGCTGAAGCACCAGACAGGGTCACTATACTTACATATATATATATATATATATATATATATATATATATATATATATATATATATATATATATATATATATATATATATATATGCTATATAATCAATAACTGGCTATGTTTAGAACCATATGCACATGTCATGTCAAGGAATAGGGAACGAACACTGGTCAAAGAGCTTGATAAAGTTGAATGGTATCTATTTCAATAAAATAATGTAAGTACAGGTTTTTGTGGCCAGTCAGCATGTTGTACACTTCAATCGAGTTGATTACCTGCTGCATAATTAATGAACTACAGTTAGGAGCGTATTTCGGGAGCCATGCAGGAATAAACAACCAATTTGCATTCTTCGGTTGTGGAACTGAGTCTTTTCAGGAGCCATTCAATAGTAAAATGCCAGGGACAATTCCAAGATATACATCATGTTGAATTTGAATGCCTTCACTTCTGAATTACCAAACCCGAACCGAACCCAAAGTCCACGATTCTGTAGATTCAGATTTGGTTGACCTCTAGTTCCTACTTTATTCAAATTGGCTACTCCCTCCCCCACATATTCTGCCCACATCTTATATCTGATTTTAATTTAATTTGATAAAATAGATAGTCTCTGTCAATGACCATACCTAGTATTTGTCCTTGTATATATGAATCTCAAGCTTTAAATCCATTTGACTGTGTGACTAAGATAAAATAAGCCAGGGCCTCAAAGTCCACCAAGTAAACAACTATTCCCAGGCTGCACTTTCCCAGATTTTTGGCTGGATAGTGTCCTCTAAAAATTCCATTCCCAGTCTCTACTGATTTTTTTTTTTACAATTTGATTAAATTGTACCTTAATTAGTGAATTTTTAACCAAAATTTCAATACATCAGGTGAGTGATGTCAAAACTGGACTTCTGAAAGATTAAACATTGCATTGATCACTGGATTATTGGGTGTTATTTGACTATTTTTGGCCATCATCTCAAGCCTTTATAGGAGAAACATTTGATCAAACAGTGGCCTTAAATTTAAGCAGCACATACCCATCATGGCCACAAAAGGAAGTGCCCCCTACCCTCCCATCCACCCTACCCCCTGGCCAGTAGCATACACGTAAACTTCAAAATAAGCTACATGTATTTCTAAATGTGCATGTTGGATATGTGTTTCTTGCAACATAAAAATAAGTGTAAGTTCCTATTTAATAACTGTTTCGCTGCATAGATTAACATAGTGGCTCAAATTACATGTCATTTTCTAAAATGCAGTAGTTTACGTGTTCAAAGAACAAGGGCCAAAACAGTGATGTAGTGACCACAAAACATCACTGTCAGCATATTGCTCCCATGTTGTCCAAACCACAAGCAAGTTACCTGGGCCACCACAGTACTCAGTACACACAACTTTCACACCTGTCCAGAGGCACCTGCCTCAATCTTGCTCATGTGGCACTGATTGGTGATTAAGATAAGACTGTGCTGAGGTCACATGATGAACCCATAATGTCACCTGTACATGTGTACCGAGTGGTCCTTTATGCTTTCCCCCTAAAACTGTCCAAAACTGACTGGGTTCAAATGTCGTCTACTTCACTGTGAATGAGAAATGTAGAGGTAACTTATGAAGATAACACATCCTGTGTCAACAGTTTTCCTTCCAAGGTTTGGGCACTAAGTGCCTAACCTATGCCAAGGAAAGCTGTTGACTCAATCTTAACCTCCACACCTGGACAATTCTTTTGAAATAGATACCTGTCCAAGAATGACAATTAAGTCTTCCAATGAATTTATAAAGCATAAGCGAGAACGAAAATAAGGAAGTGTGTCCCTCCTAGACCCCAGGGTCTAACATCAGAGATACTACCATAAGAATCAAATTCAAGATATTGAATCTCATTCAGATCAAAACCAGTCCACTGTTGTCCCTGGTTGGAATCAACATAGAGAGCATCACAGAAAACAAGCTTTATTTTGGCATGGAATCTGGAAAAGTAACAATTCACCTAGAACTGGGTTGATAGCAGACATTCAAAACAGGACTCGTGCTAAGTATCATTATGCTTTAAGATTTGTATAAAATAATAAAAATATGTGTGCCGCCAATCAAGTGGCAAATGCTATGACAAATAATCACTGTAAAGATTTCTGGACTGATGTAAACAACATCAGAACTAAAACAAATTGATGGGTCAGGTGTCATCAATAATAAGCTGAATCTTGATGATATTGCAAGTGTTTTTAAAGATAAGTGCGAAACGTTGTATAATTTATTATCCTCTGATATGAATAAAATAGATGAGCTAATGGTAAAAATTAATACGTAGATTGAGAGTGATCACAAGTGTGACAGTAAATCTTCTGTGCTTACAGTGTCAGTTGAAACAAGTAGCCGCTGACGCTAGCCATATCCCCCACCCACAGTAATCATGGTGGACATTTTCAAATTGTTTTTATGCACACCTACTACCTAAGGTCTACCCACCATAAAAAATTCGAAGAGGTAGCATTGATAATGTAGAAGATATGGGCCAGACAAAATTTGCTTCGGACGGACGGACGGACACATGGACGGTGCCCATCACCATATCTACCAAAGGTCTACTAGCCATAAAAATTTCAAAGGGTTGGAATTAATAGTTTAGAAAATATGGCCCGGACAAATCTTGAGCTTGCTTAACGAACTTTGTTAATTAATCAATTAATGAAAGTAATTAGCTACAGAAAACAATCCCTATGCACACCTACTACCTAAGGTCTAGCAACCATAAAAAATTCAAAGGGATAGGATTAATAATTTAGAAGATATGGCTCGGACAAAATTTTGTCTTCCTTAACGAACTTTGTTAATTAATTAATTAATGGAAGTTATTAGCCACACAAAACAATTCCTATGCACACCTACTATCTAAGGTCTACCCACCATAAAAAAATCAAAGGGCTGGCATCAATAATTTAGAAGATATGGCCCAGACAAAATTTGCATTGTATCTTGAGCTTGCTTAATGAACTTTGTTAATTAAGTAATTAATGGAAGTAATTAGCCACAGAAAACAATGCCTATGCACACCTACTACCTAAGGTCTACCCACCATAAAAAATTCAAAGGGCTAGCATTAATAGTTTAGAAGATATGGCACATAAAAATTTTGTCTTGTTTAACAAATTTTGTTAATTAATTAATTAATGCAAGTAACTAGCCACACAAAACAATCTCTATGCACACCTACTACCTAAGGTCTACCCACCACCAAAAATTCGAAGATGTAGCATCAATAATGTAGAAGATATGGGCCGGACAAAATTTGTTTCGGACGGAAGAACGGACGGACACACGGACGGTGCCCATTACCATATCCCCTCCCCCACTTCGTGGATGGGGATAAATATTCAATCTGCAGAAAATATTTGAAATTAGGTAAACATGATGGCAGCCAGGGGCACTACTCAGATCATGTGGTGCACAGGACTGGAAATATACTTATTCTTACTATCAATGATTATTAGACATGGGTATTCGCCTGATGCATTCTTTAAAAATTTCTTTGAATTTAATACCCCAAAACAAGCATACATCATTGTGTGATTCTGATAACTATAGAGGCATCACCCTCAGCAGTATTTCAGGTAAGTTATTGGCCTGGGTTACCTTAACTGAATATAATGATGTCTAAAATTCTTCAGAGCTTCAATTCGGTTTTAAAGCTGGAAGTTCTATTTCACAGTGCACATTTGTTTTGAATGAATGTTCTCAATACTATAGTATGAATAATACAAAAGTACAGATTGTATTTCTAGATGCCACATGAGTATTTGACAAGGTACACTAAATCAAACTCTTTAACTTGTTGTGAGATAGGGGTATTAGCTCAGTGATAGCTAGATTAATATGTATTCTCAACAAAGAGTTAAGGTTTCCTGGGGAAGCACTGTGTCGCACCCCTCAAGTGTACCAAAAGTGTAAAGCAAGGTGGCATTCTCTCGCCAATTTTGCTCAGTATCTGCATAGATGAGTTATTCATGCACTTGAAAAAGTCATGTATTGAATGCTATATTAGTCATATTTTTACAGGAGCATTGGCATATGCCAATGATATAGCTCTCTTAGCTCCGACCTCTGTTTCTATGAACAAGATGCTGGCAATCTGCTTACAACTTGACAATGAACATATAATGCCCTCTTTAATCCTTCAATATCCAATGCATATCCTGTTCTTACACTTCAAGTAAGAAAGAAGGAATCTAATTGGTTAATAGCGGTGAGACATTCGTGTCATGTGTCTCTGCGAGCACCCTTGGTAACAGTCTACATTTTGTCTGATTGAGGCCCGCTGAGACTGAGGCTGACTTGACGTCACATATTGACATACTTAATTAACCATGTGCGACTGTTTGGCAACATATAATGCAAGGACACATGCATTATTTGGAGTGCGTAGTCCTACGTACTTATAGAAGGCTCACTGAATATGCTGAGTTAGGCTTACTTTCACTATAATATGGGTGTAGAAGGATGATATTGAAACAGGACAATTAAGCTGGAGTGATCTATGTGAAACCCTCTGAATTTTGTCTGTGACTTCCAGTGTAAGAAAATAAATGTTTCATCAGATTATTCTCCTGTTAGAAGTAAAGTAAATCAATTTGAGCAGCTTGGCAATATTATTGGTAAGAATGCCTCTACTGACAGTATTGACAACTGACTCCTGTCCTAGAACCAGCCAAGCATGCACTTTCCCACTTTCACCTGACTGGAGAGGGCATTGGGGGGCCAAAACATTTCTCAGCACGGGAGAATGCATATTAATGGCACCAAAGTTGCCTGTAAACAACATACTTATCATGGCAACCTTAACATCAAACATCAAAGTCTTGAAAGTACACATTAAAATCATTGTTACCTGAGAAACTTTGAGTTTTAACTGGTAGGATAGTTTTGATAAATGAAAATAATTAGAGTGTTTCTGTAGTTTCTGTGTACAGGACTTAATTGCCATTGTTATCAGAGTGCTATCTGACATTTCTAGTAGAGAAAGGATATCTATGAGTGCACACAATGAAAAAATTACAAAGATTTCATGGATATATAGTCTGAACTATGGAACTACTTGAAAATACCACCAAACCACTCACAGACAGACACAGAGATTGAGACAGACAGACACACAGGCAGAGTGTCTAAACCAACAAGTATACTAGGAATTGAATGTAACAACTTATATGCATGAGTTTGCAAATGATTTTGAATTGAGTGAATCAATTATTATTTCACAAACTATACAAGAAACTTGCTACGAAATGGGCTGGTGTGTTTCATAACCTGTCAGCCTGCCAATACAACCGTGCCCACCTTAATGACACGGTCATATTCCATTTAAGGACAAAAATAACCCTTCTCAAACTTCTATGGTAGATCTAATTCATTATGAAACTGGCACAAAGGAATGCCTTTTCTATAAATAGCCTGACCTGTTTTTAATTTATAGATGATCTGTAACAGTAATTGTTTGGTGTATATTTATACTTTACTGACAAGCATGACAGGTCCAAAAATCCTATGTTGTTTAGTATGCTTACATTTCTAATTTATAAGCACTATCCAGTGACATAATGTGCTGAATGCTCTACTGTTAAGACAGGGGAATAAAACTAACACCTTCAAGATGTGGCTGTCTTTATTTCATGCATGGGGAGAATTGATTCTGACACATTTGAGTCAATTAATTGCATAGTTTTTGACAGCTCTGCACTGAGTACATATTGGACATTGACGGAGGAATGTCTGCTCGCTATCATGCAGCAGCATATTTAACAGTGGCTACTTCCAACTCAATTATGCATGTGCACTGGCCATCTCAGAACAAGGTTCTTGCTAACATTTCACTGAGGAAATGGAGTGTATTTTCCCAAAATTGCCCTCATTTACCGTTATAAGTTTTACCTTTTCTCACTATTGTGCAAATACTCTTGCAGCTGACTTGCCACTTTCTTTTCACACACAGAGCTATCTGACCATGTACTCATATTTTCCCATCACCTGAAGGTTGTTCCTGGATAGATGCCCATATTAACAGCATACAGGCAACCCCCCCCCTCCCCTCGATTCTTTTGTGAATAAGGGCATGTAGGGGGTCCTGAGTTGCATCCGACATTTTCAAATACAGGTAAACATTTTGATCGCTTAGTTTGGTAAAGTTTTTGCAGACACTAGGTATCAATTGTTCAAAACATAAAAAAGTTCCAAATATTTTTTGAGATTAGGAAAAAGACTTCAGCCATTCAATGTTATTAAAAAGCTTAAGGATGGTGATAAGGTAGTATATGATGATGGTGATATATTAAATGTAGCTTCTACTTTCTATGAAGAATTATATACAAAGAGTAACTGTTCTATTAATGATGTAGACAAATACTTGCAAACGGTCTCTGTTTAAAAAACTGTAGATGAAAAAGATAAACAATTTTGTGATGAGTTAATTTCTGAAAAAGAAATTAAAAATGTTATAAATAACTTAAAAACAAATAAGTCACCTGGACTAGATGCAATTACACCAGAATTCTACCAGAAATTTTTGGAAAATATTAAAGATATTTTTTTAAACATGATTTCAGAGACTTTTAATGATGCCGAATTGCCAGACTCTGCCAAAAAGGCTGTTTTAGCATTAATATTCAAGAAAGGAGAGAAGGATTTTTTGAAAAATTACGGACCTATTAGTCTTACAAACTATGACTATAAAATATTTGCATTTGTTTTGTCTAAACGTTTACAAAATATTATTCCTAAGATTATAAGTACAGATCAGTCTGCATACATTAAAAAAGGTACATTGCTTACAATGCAAGACTCATTCAAGACTCAATTGATTACTCAGATTTTTACAATGAAAAGGATGCATCAATATGTTTAGACTTTGAAAAAGTGTTTGATACGGTAAATTAGGATTTTATGTTTAGGGTGTTAAGAAAATTCAAATTTGGGGATAATTTTATAAAATGGATTAAGATTTTATATAAGGATCCAAAATTGGTAATTAAAAATAATGGCTGATTATCCAAAGAGGTAAAATTAACCAGAGGAATTCATCAAGGCTGTCCTATTTCATCATTACTGTTTATTCTAGTTGTTGGAAGTTCTAGCTATTGAGATTAGAAAAAGTAAAGAGATTACAGGGTATAAAATAGACAGGAAGGAAGTTTAGATCTCACAGTATGCTGATGATTCAACAATTCTATTAGATGATATTGATTCTGTGCCTAGTGTCATTAGTATCATTGAGAAATTTAGTAATGTAGCAGGACCAAAGCTAAATGTAGATAAGACAGAAGGTCTTTTATTAGGTTCATTGAAGAATTTAGCAAGTGAATTTTGTGGTGTAAGATCTACAAATCATGCAATAAAATGTCTAGGTATTTACATAGGTCATAATAAAGAAGAGTGTTATCAGAAGAACTGGACTGAAAAGATAGAAAAAATGGAAATACTGTTAAATCAGTGGAAGAACAGAAAACTTTCATTATTTGGAAAGATACTAGTGGTTTAAACACTTGCACTTTCGAAGCTAACTTATGGATTTAGTACATTGAATGTGCCTCAGGATGTTATAAAAGAGGTCAAAAAATGTATTTTTTAACTATATTTGGAATAGAAAAGATAGAATAAAAGGTGACACTATTATAGGTTCACTCAAAGAAGGTGGTCTCAATGTGGTAGACATTGAGTGTAAGATTGCTGCTCTCAAATGTTCTTAGATAAACTGTTTATTATATGATAAAGGTAATTGGAAAGTAGTTTTTGAAGAACAGTTAAAAAATACAGGTTTTAGTTTAACAGATTTAATTCGTTCAGACTTTAGATGACTTAATAAACTTCCTAAAAACTTTAAGATAAGTTCATTTTACAAGGACGTATTTATTTCATTTAATCAATGCAAAAATTATTTCTGTCAAGAGAAAATGTCCAGTGATGATTTTTTATCTCAACCTACTTGGTTGAATGAATGCGTTCAAGTTAACAACAAATGTCTTTCTTTTCAAACATTGGATTAAAAGTAATTTAACCCTATGTTTTTTAAAAAAATGCAATCCCTGAATTTGATTTCTTCAAAATATAAAATAAACAAATACAATACAATCTGAAGAAGTTAAAGTTAGATTTTTGTTCAGAGTGTATCTACAAGAGTGTAACTTCAGCATTTGGTCATACTGTAGAAAATTTATGTATTGCACAATTTGTCAGGGAACTCTGCCTGGCTTGTGAAGGTAAATTAAGCACTGTTTTATCATGGCAAAAGCTCTCTGACTCCATCCATTTGGTATGTACTAAGCTGTAAACCTCACACCACTTGAAAATATGTAAGCACGAACTGTTGTATTAGTTAAGTAACATTATCTCTCGACCACCATTTGCCAGACTTCTGTGTCTGGGTCGAATGCCCAAGAAATCGAGTTGAGTTCCCGTTACAAAAAAAAAACAGGCAAACCCAGTGGTACATAAGAATTGGAAAAAAGTGAATCAAAAATATTGCAACTAGTTTCGCTCATTCCTGAGCTCATCAAGGAGTAAATGAAACAGTGTCAAAAAATGCTGTCTTTATGTAGCAACGGGCAACATTGTGAAGAGATGTTGAACAACATAAATTGATGTTAAAAACGATGGTTGTTCATTTAAGCTGATCTTCTGGCCTAACCTTCAGCAAGACTTGGTGACCATGGGAATTTGGTCAAGGTCATCCATCTTCTAAGCTGACCAAGCCCTAATTGAGGAATATAGCCATGTGCAGTATTGAAGTCATAACTTACAATTCTGAGATACATGTACAATGCAGAAACCAGGTTCACTAAAGTCACCTTGTGACCTTTGACTTTACGTAAAGGTCACCCATCTTCAAACTTGACCTAGATGTGGTTAAGGACTACATGTAATATCCTGCGCAGTATACAGTTATTATCATCAAAACTTTTTTAGTTATCATGTGGAAACCAAAACTTACTACAGTACCTCCGTGACCTTGGAAATAAGGTCAAAGTCAACCACCTTCAGTGTGTGTATGGGTATTACAGTGTTTGTGTAGCAGCAGAGGCTCGTAAGCACTTTTTACATGCACTTATATTTGGTTGCCTTTGATTTGGGCATACATATGTACAATTGTGGGGTACACATAATATACCTGGATACCCACATTCAAAACTTATTAATCTGATTTAATAAGATATTATAATAATAATATTAATAATAATAATAATAATAATAATAATAATAATAATAATAATAATGACAATGATAAATAATAATAAATGTAAATGACCATTTTGTCTCCACATGTCAAACTATCTGCGAAAATTCTTGCCAAGTCAACATAAAAATTCCAATAATGATGGCAAATCATTTCATCCCTACCAGAAACACTGCTCATGACAGTTTGTATAAATTAGGTATACTTTGCATATTAATAGGCTCTTATAAGAAGTTTCAGAAGACTAACATTACAATGCAGCACTACCACCATATGCACATATGTTTTTGAATATGAATAGAATGTTGGCATATATATATCACTAGTAACTTGTTTCGGCATTAGTGGGTGCGTTTCGGCGTTTCCCGGCGTTACACAGCGTTAGACGGCATTTGCCGGCGTTACAAACGCCGGCAAACGCCGAAATCCAATTAAGCCTTTTGGGGCTCGGCGTTTGCCAGCGTTTGACACCCTTTCAACGCCGGCAAACGCTGTGAAACGCCGGCTAACGCTGGCAAACGCTCTGTAGTCCTCTCAACTAGCAAACTCAATGGGATACATGTAAAATTTGAATTCAGTTGAACTGGGATTAGAAGGATCCATGGAAATTTGTGTCTTGTACTTGTACTCATCATCAATATACTTTTATTTTTTATACTCATGGGCAAAACAACATAATTATCTTTAATATTATGATGATGATTTATCCATTGAGGTGTATGTGTATTGAATGACTTTGCTCATGATCACTGATATATATATATATTTTGGTCACTCCAATCTTGGTTGCAAAGTAAAGACAAACAACCCTGTTTTCAATTTTATTTAAACACAGCACAGCAATTTTTCATTGTTTGTACCCCACAAGTCAGCAATGCATAGCTTTGTGCTAGCATAGATGTGAATCCCTGTGACTATAATACATGGAATTTATTATCAAATCTCATGTATTATATTCACCCGGAATCTATGCTAGCCCATACCTGTCAACATTCCACACCTCAAATAGGAAGATTTTTGTAAATTTTAGTAATCCATGGGGGAGATTTGTATTTTAGAATATAATAGAAAATACTAAATTTTTATGCAGAAGATTCTGCCAAATTTGCAAAATTTTGCTCGTAAATAAAAAAATTGGGGTGAAAAAGTGGGAGATTCCCACCTTATGGGGAAGACTTGACAGGTATGCTAGCCCAAAGCTATACATTACTGACTTCAATATAATACATGGAATTTAATAATAAATTCCATGCATTATATTCACAGGGATTCAAATCTATGCTAGCACAATGCTATGCATTGCTGACTTGTGGGGTACAAACAATAAAAAAAAAAAACATATTTTATTTGGAAACACAATTGGCTGATATCGGACCCGGCCCTCTGGTAATTTCTGACAGTATCGGATACAGTACTGGATCCACATATCCCGTGCACATTGTCTGCGGTACAGGGTCTGGCTCCGTAGTCACTTCAACAACCAAAGCCAGACCCGGTTCAGTAACCATGTCCTAAATAAAACAGAGTGGCTATTAGTAAGGGCACATGTCTGCTTCCCTTTTTGCTATTCATACGGCAATAATGAGAATTTCAAGAATCCAGCGAGATGGTGTGTTGACCTCTCATGCCATCACTCATTATGGCAACTTTGCAGGAGCCAGATGTGTTCGAGTCATTTGCCGATATAATAAAGGCTATTTTGGAATTCCAAGATGCAAATTATGTGCAGTTTTATATGGGAAGTTCCAGAACTATAGAAGCGGCAAAGAAAATAGCTCCAAACAAGACGTGGAAAGAAGATTTAAAGTTTTATGCAATATACTACATTTGCATACCTGGCATCTCAGTAACTTGTGATGAATGCAAGCGTAGAATTAGACTGTGTATACATAGTGTTGAAGAGGACATTGCTGTTCTGACGTTTTCCGAACGGGCTATCTGAATTTTGTAACACACTGTCTTTTTTAAACAAACCTACAGAATGAAACTTTTATAAAACTGGAGCTCTTTGTTGCTTACTATATAATTAGAGGTTTACTGTCAGAACATTGTTGTCAAGTAATATGTTTCTCATGTCTCAAAAGTGTGCTTACGAAGCATGGTGTTGTTGTCACTAACCCCCCCCCCCAAATATGGTAAGAAAGACTCATTAATAATGCATAGATTTTATTAGTATGTGAGTTATTTTTATGATGTCCCTGAGTATTTGTAAAGTGTCACTTTATGAACACTTTTTCATATTTCAAAACTTTTTCCATATATATATATATATATATATATATATATATATATATAGTAGCCATACTTATTAATACAGCAGTCCTCCAAATCCATCTATTTCCTTTGAATTCTGTTTAATACATGTATGATTGACGTATGAATAAAAATATCCATTTCTAATTTCATACGGTAGTCTGTGAAAGTTCTTCATTTCCTCTGAAGTCTGTTTCAATATGATTGCTGTACGAATAAGAACATATATTATTAATACGGTATGACATACATACATATGTACATATAGTGGCCATACTGACATACATACATATGTACATATAATGGCCATACTTATTAATATGGCAGTCTTCCAAATACACCTTTTACCTTTGAAGTCTGTTTAATATGATTGCCGTATGAACAAGAACACATACTATTAATAACTTAGGACTGCTGTACATATTGTGGCCATACTTATTAATATGGCAGTCTTCCAAATACATCTTTTACCTTTGAAGTCTGTTCAATATGATTGCCGTATGAATAAGAACATATACTATTAATAACTTAGGAATGCTGTACATATTGTGGCCATACTTATCAATATGGCAGTCTTCCAAACACATCTTTTTCCTTTGAAGTCTGTTTAATATGATTGCCGTATGAATAAGAACATATACTATTAACAAGTTAGGACTGCTGTACATATTGTGGCCATACTTATTAATATGGCAGTCTTCCAAATACATCTTTTTCCTTTGAAGTCTGTTTTAAATATGATTGCCGTATGAATAAGAACATATACTATTAATAACTTAGGACTGCTGTACATATTGTGGCCATACTTATCAATATGGCAGTCTTCCAAATACATCTTTTTCCTTTGAAGTCTCTTTAATATGATTGCCGTATGAATAAGAACAAAAACTATTAATAAGTTAGGACTGCTGTGCATATTGTGGCCATACTTGTGAATAAACCTCTAGATAGACACTTCTGTCTATCCAACCATTTGGTGGCTGACCTGCCATTAACCATCCAGATTTTAGGACACATCTGTATTCCACCTCGGCTGTCACGTACCATGACACTCATACTTGAGTAAGAAAGTTAATGGACACACCAGTTGTGCACTATTGAACCATTTGGGCCTGAATGTTATGGGTAGATATATTCACTTACCAAGTCTTATGCTAAAATTGGATGTTCTGAGTTTATCTACCATCACATAACCTCCAGTCAACGTTTAATAAAGTTGACCTAGGGACACTGCTAAGCTTCTTTGATATTGGCTATCATTCTGATACATAAGATACATTGCCTACTACATGTACTAGTCTTGTAAGGAATAGTGTTTTCCATTTCACAGCTAAATCAGACACACATGGGACAGTATGACATGTGTTTCTGGTAACCAAGGACTGGTTACTCCTCACAACATCCTCATTTTTTTTTTTTTTTACCTACTTACCTGTGTCACATGCAACAAACAATATGTGGGGCAAACGATGTGCCCACTCAAAGACAGATTGCGCGAACACTTTCGTTACATCAGTAACAAAGTCATTGCACAGCCACTGGGCAGACAGTCTGCCCAAAATGAGCACCATGGTCTTGCTCTAAAAGTGCACATGTTAGAGTATATCCGCACTCCCCCCCCCCCCCCCCCAGAATGCACTAGACAGTTGTGTCTAGACAAGGAAAGGCATTGGATGCACCAATTGCGCTCCATTGAATCTTTCGGTCTCAACATCATGGGGAGATGAACTCTCTTGCTCGGTCTAATGCTAAAATTTTATGTTCAGAGTTCATCCCTCCATGAGGTTCTGCTTTGGGTAGCATATTACCTATGCAACTCATTGGGAAACCGCACACATGTACCTACACTGTGTTTTTACACACAGTCCTAAGCTCCTGTGTTCAGGGCTTTGTGGTACGGTAGTACCACCACCCAGAAGCCTGATCAATCACACTTGCTGACCCCCAGCATTGTTCCTACAGCAGTCTTTTATTTTACTGGCCTGCCGGGATTCAAATTCTTTTGAATCTAATTCACCTTGACATAACGTCTTGGTAGAACCGAGATTCTGTGTTACGCAAGCACGATAACGTATTTTACGTGGCAACAGAAAGTTACCCCTGGATATCATCACACGTAACATCAGTTAGCCCACAGTTCCTGATGAGTTGTGAAACACAACGAAACCGGTCGCACTTCTTCTACTTCTAGCTATTGTGACCCTTGCTCGGTCCTTACCAAATATAGCTTATCCTCATATTTATGACACGTCACACCAACCCGCCAATTTGGACGACGGACTGGTAGCTCAGTTGGCATCGTAACATACGACCGTTCATTACGTTCAGCTAATGTTGTTAGCAATGTTACCCTTGGGTATATAAGCAGCGGTTCATGGTGTCCCCAACTGCCACTGATGAGAATCGCTTGATTTGAAACCGGTCTGACACTTTCTCTTAAGTTTTTACCCGTCATGGAAGAGAGAAGAGATTTAGAAAGGAGATGGGAGAGATAAGAAGCATTGTTTCCCTTGTGCCCCTTGTTTATGGGAACGAAATATGGAACCTTTGATTTTAGGTGGCAGAATAAGCCTTATATGGTCACTGATCTAGCTTAATGTTTTTATCATATACTTGTAAATACGACAGTCCTCAAAATGTATCGATTTCCCTTTTAAGTCTGTTTAATATGGCTAACATATGAATAAGAACATACATAGTTAGTGGTAAGACTACCATAGGCCTACACATAACTGCATAACTAGCCCATTCATTAATATGGTAGTCTTTGAAAGTACTTCCTTTCCTCTGAAGTCTGTTTGGATAGGATTGCCGTATGAATAAGAACATAAATTATTAATACGGTAGAACTGCCATACATATAATGGCCATACTTATCAATATGACAGTCCTAATAATACATGATCTCTTTCCTCTGAAGTCTGTTTAGATATGAATAAGAACATATATTATTTATACCGTACAACCCCTGCACATATTGTATCCATACTTATAATGAATCTAGGACTTTTCGTCGAAATCAACATCGTCGGAGGCCAACTTTGCCGAAGGTTAAATCTGGTTGAAAAGTAATCTCCTCACTATACAACTTCATCGATAGTCATCATCGCAATGTAACATCGGCGAAATCAACTCGGTCAAAAATCAGAATGATCAAAGTGATGTTTGGTCGAAAAGTAACTTCATTGTGAGGCCATTTCGCTCTAAAATTGGTAGTGATTGATGGTGGCCGTATAATGATCATGTGACTGAACACAACCTGCCAACTTTTTACACTCTCGTTCGGTTAAAAATATATCTAAACTGCCACCAAATTCAGCCAAGCTGACTGGTCGACGGTAGAGAGCAGACTGAATTGTCTTTTCCGTCAAACCGAATGAACTTTCGTCGAAGTTGATCGCGACAAGATGAACTTTTGCCGAAGTTGATCGCGACCAGTTTGACCAGAGGGCCAAATTGATTTCGACATATTGTCATCATGGCCATTCAGACAGTCGACAATTTTAACCGCCGACGAAGTGAATATACGGCGAAGTTGATTTTGACGAATTGTCCGATAACCACCTATAATTATGGTGGTCTTCAAATCTCTTCCTTTGAAGTCTGTTCAAATATGCTAGACGTATGAGTATGAACATACATTTGTTATTATTAATAGGCCTACAGTACGACTGCTGTACACATACCAAGCCCATATATTTATATGTTAGTCTTTGAAAGTCTGTCCTTTTCTCTGAAGTCTGTTTATATGTGGTTGCCTCATGAATAAGAAGATAGGACCGCTGTACACATAGCAGCCCTGTTTATTAATACGGCAGTCCATGAAATGCATCTTTTTCTTCTGAAATATGATTGATGTAAGTATGAATAAAGACATATACATGTAATCAATATGGTAGTACCCCTGCACACAAAACTGCAGCACTTATTAATACGGCAGATTGACAACTGTAGAAATGTAATAAAGTGGTACCAAAAAAAAAAAAAACGCCCCCCAAAAATCATTACTGATCCCTCACATATTACTAAGACTAAATTTTAAAGCAGGCTACTGTTGTAGGAACAACATCCATGAGTACAATTATTACAGGGTATATTTCACCTTCCAACTAAAGCTGTAAGCCAGGTCGCTTCTCGGAGCCTTCCTGATTGCAACTTCCAGTCACACTTATCCCCCAGGGGCCCCAAAACGCCATGTTGCCAAAGCCTGTTTAAAGTGGTTTTGGACAAAAAGACACAAATACAATAAATAAATTGTATTGGTTGGTCTTTCTAATGTGCATCCAGTCTGCGTTTAAAAGTATTCACACTTGATGCTGACACTAAAAAGTCCAGTAAACTGTTCCAAATTGCAACTACTCTAACAGTGAACTGTATTTCCTTATCATTATGTCTAGTCTTGCCCCCTACTAGGTCTTAAGTTAAAAGATGTTTCCTCGGGTTTACAACATGCATGCCTCAAAGTATGTGCAAAAATGGCATTTTCAATCCAATGACAACTATTTTGATCCTTTGCATACCTGTCAAATCTCCCAAATTTGGCGGGAGTGTCCCACTGCTTACCCTTCATTCTTTTTTTTTTACTCTGAAATTCTGCCTGGCTCTGACCCCTGGGCCTATTCACCGTTTCGTCAATCACCCTCATGAAAATCCGTTTAATTTTTCATTTAAAACGACACAAATCACAACATCCAATTAAATTCATTCTTGGATGAGAAGTTTACATTCTTTCAAATTACTCACTCAGAACCCATGGACCCATCACACAGTTGTCACTTTAGCCAAATTTGCGAAGAACTTCCGAAGCCGGTGTCAGTCAGAAGGGCGCAGCCATATTGACAAAGCATGCTGGGAATATAGTGGTTTCACAATTTTCTTTTTTTTTCTAAGTTAGCCTTATTCTTATTAGTAAAAAATTTTGATGTCCAAATTAAGAATTTGAATACATGCTAATGATTATTCACTAATTTTATGGTGACGGGAAAACGTGCTCTCGGAAGGGTGGCTTTCCATAAAACGTAACTTCCGCCATTTTCGACGGGGGATTGTCAGGAAGCTGTCGGTGTATGAAAACATTTGTTGTGGACTGAAACAGATTATTGTGTAACCTACAGCGAGTGCAAAAAGAGAAAATACAGAACAACTGTGAAAGTCACTTGGGTAAGTCATTATTAGAGTATTGCATGTAAAGAAAGTCTATCGTTAAAGGCGAAAGTCGTCCGCAAAACTGCTTGTCGGTCGAATGTTGACACAACGGGTTCATCACATCTGCAGTTTCGGTCTTCACTTTCACAGGAGATGATACTAGATGGAGTGGGCCGCAGTACCGCCATCATGCAGTCAGAGTGCAGTTGACATACTTTAACCGGAGCATACAATATTTTACATCATTTTTGTTGAGAAATGAAAAGTACATTCGCGTTCAATCATTATTTAAGACCCAATCAAAGGCAAGGCCAAGGGAAATAGAAGCTGGAACCCACAATTTGCACAAACCTGCACACACCATCATCATCAAATTGATCATAGCGAATGACATTTTACTTTTTAACATGACAAAAACAGACGAAACAGAATTGCTGTATTCACTTTTTCAAAATTCGCTGTCAAACAGTTTGGTAGTTTGTGGAAAAGATGAAGTGAAAAACAATTTGAGCCAAGGTGTCTCTATTTCAACCACAGGGGCCAGACATAAAAAGAATTTCAAAGGGCTGTCAGAAAAGGAGATGTGAAAAATTGACTGCAAGTTAGGGTGTCCGTCTTAATGACATTTTGTCGAAACCAAGGACCTGTTATAGATAGACTGCCAACAGGTGCGCTAAGCCTTTTAGCGGCCAACTGGGCACGACGACTACTAAGCATGTTTAGTAGCGCCGCTCAAGTTACCCCCCCCCCCCACTCCATTTTGTTCCATCTATGCTTTCGGTTGTATCAGGTTACTTACTTCGAGTGACCAATTGTACTAAGTTAAAAAACAGGGAGATTTATGCATGCACAACCAGTCTCTCTGTTTGAATCATGACCGTGCGAGTTCATCAATTTGTTTTTCACTGAAATTGGCCGATAATAAGGGCAAGTTTTTGCAATTTTTCTGCCCAAAATGATGCAAAATTGGACAAATTGCATGCATAATAACTCCCTATGCTGTTGTCAGCAATGAAAAAAAACGGAAAGTTTCAGATAGATAGTGTATGCCAGTAGCATCATGACGGTGGTTTCATTTGTTGAAGCTAAGTCCCGCATAACATTAAATTTTGACTTTAAAAATATGGAACACTATGAAAACTTTTACATTTTTCAATCAGTGACACAATTATTCTGGCCACCTACAAGACTGCCAGGGGCTAGCGTGTATCAGGAGTTGTGTTTTTTTGGCAGTGAAGGTGCTAACTTAAACACCCGATCACTTGAGCAGGGGCAGCATAGATGGTAAAAAGGGAGCCCGGCAGTCATCTACAGCATGTCCCTTTTGAAACCCACTTCAGATAATGTTCCCTTTTAACAATGGGCCAGACAGTAGATTTGCCAAAAAGGCTGAAGGAATGTGTTGCTGGATATACGCATTGAGAAACGGTCCAAAAGGGGAAAAGACTTCCAGTCAATTGTTTGCTCAGAAAATCAAATATGTACCTATAAGCGACCTCTAATTATTGTGGCAGATCGGGGTCCATAGCAGTCAGATTTGCATTGAGGATATCACTCTGGAGCTTTAACATATATAGCAAGCAAATTGAAAGATTGATGTATTGATACTGGAACGGAACATGTTTTTCATGAACACAAATTTCTTGTTAATGTAATGAAAGTGAGATTTTTCCTGGAAACAGTTTTATTCAATTTTTAAATTAATGTTTGGTATGTTTGCAAATTACTTTTTTCATTAGACTGTGTGGGTATTTGGCAATCTGTCATTTCGATAGTTGTCTATTCTGCACAATGGTCACTTGACCTTGTGTCTGATCCGCTCACCCGATTGCTTTGCTATCACACAGGAACACTCCTAAGGGCACCCAGTTCTTAATTTGTTCCGCAGGTGGCACTGCAATTTATTTCCCAATGTTTTTATGATTTTGTGTGGGTATGTGTGTGTTTTAGTGACTTTTGACTTCTCCAGAACCATCACTCAGAGTCAAAGTTTTGCATTAGGTTGCAATGCTATGGATCCCTGATTTTTAATGATTTTATCAGTTTGGGTACTTATCGGCAAATCCTGTTGATTACTATGTAAGCCAATAAGCAGTCTAATGCTAATTCACATTTTTGACTTCTTCTCCAAAACTGTCAGTCAGATTGACTTCAAACTTGATGGCAGTGTCCCGTTGGGTGTCCGTGAGTCTCCAGCAGATTGTTCAAATGGACACGCTCCATTGAGTTTTGGATTTTTTATGAATTTCTTTGTTTTTTGGGGGGAGGGGGGGGGCAAAACTTAAAAAATCGCAAAGGTTCATGTACATGTTAGCTGAGCACAGGACTGTCACAGTCCTCTAGTTTAATAATTTTCATTTTTTTTTTTTTTTTTTTTTGGCAAAATCAAGTAAAATCTTGTCCAAAAGCACTTGGCAAATTGCTTTGAATTGCCTAGGGAAACTAGTGGTCATACGGGCAAGACTTACATGGTACATCAGTGACCTTGACCTCTTTTTGAAGGTCACAGGTCTACTTACATGAATAATTTTACTATTAGCGTCATAACCTAATCTCTGACTTTAATATTGCACATGGTGGTGGTGCTGTATGTGGGCCATAATATCTCAATACATGAAAGACCTTGACCATATTTCCAAGTTCACATGGTCACTATTCTGAATTTTAGCATTCACCTGATAACTTGTGAACCTTTTGAGCTATAACCTTGATGTTGTGCAGGGTGGTGGTCTCCTGTTAAGGCCAGACTAGCACAGTACATGAATGACCTTGACCTCATTCTCAATGTGACAGTTCCAGTAGTGTGCTGGATTTCTTAAGTCAGCTGAGCACGGCCTGCTCACACAGTCTTCTTGTTATCGTAAAATGGTGTGATCCTGTGTTAAAACGGTTGTGTCGCTGAAAAAAATTTCAACCATTCATCAACCAATCTTTTCAAATTTGTTAGGTCACACCGTGCGCCCAATGGATCTCAACTTCACCCATCTAGCGATCAAGGGCATTGTGCCTATAATGGATGTATGTATGTATGTATATATATATATATATATATATATATATATATATATATATATATATGCAAGAATGGTGGATCACCAATTTCTATTAGTCTGTATGTCATAAAGTCAGGCCTGTGTTGCAAAACAACAAAAGATTTAGACAGATATAAATTCATAATGTTATAATTTTACTGAAACCTGAGTGATTGAAACATGTATCATTGTAACTGGAAATGACACAATCACTTGTCTGATGTCACAGGCAGAGCAGACTCAGAAACCTCTCAACACCACTTGCCAGCAAGCTTGACAAATCCATCGTGTTGCAGTGCTACTAGACTACTAAACAGTCATAAATGACAGCAAAGAAAAAAATATTGATATATTGTGCAGTGCCATCTATCGATGTCTGTGCAAATCATGCAATGCAATTGATAAATTGTGTAGATTAGTTAATGGCATGACATTTGCACAAAAGAAAAAAATAAAAGAAAGACTCGGTGCATGAGATAAATTGATATTCTTCAAAAAAAACAAAAACAAAACCAAAAAACCCCAGAATTTATAATTGTATTTCTTTGTCATGTTGTGAAGGAGGATATATATATATATATATTTATATAAGGCTCCGAAACATGTTGAGTAGTTACCCGCTGAAGACCGTTTAATTTATTTGGGCTGATACAGCCTCTGTCAAAATTTTGCAGAGGAACGTGTGCAATATGGACAAAAGTAATTCCATATGTATATAGGTTAGACAGGGACAGGTTAGCTTATGGAGAGTAAAGAGTTCGGACTGGGGAATACAGTAATGACTACCAGGAAGTGGTTCTGGGCAAAAAGACACAAATAAGATATACAAGCTGTAAATGTCCATGTAAAGTCACACCTGTGCTGATGGAGAAACCTTTAAGAAAGACTCGTGGGAGTGTCACTGTGAATTTTCCAGCTTAATGAACTTGGTTAAAGTGGGCACCATCACACTTGTTACAAAAGGTAAATGATTACTTTGATGTAAAGTATAATGTACAGTTTAGCAACTAATACAAGAATGGAAGCTCTTGTTCACTGTTCTGTTTGTACATCAAATTACTGGGTCATACTTGAGAGTGCAAGAATGCTGCTAGTAACAGTGATGTGGTGAGGAGAAAGGTGAAATGTGTACATGTACATGTACTTGATTTGATGCCCCGTGTCAAATGTCGAAGTGGGCTGAGAACAGGACAGTGTTATTTGTGAGGCAGCCCAGTGGCACTTCTTTTCATTGTGCTTTGGACAAATGGTCATAAACATATCATCTGACATTAAATGTAGTGAGACCAAAGTTGTTTAATATTTGATTGTTGTCACTGAAAGCTGTTGCCAATGGCGTAAACATGTGTTTATTAAAATGAGAAAAAGGATGTAAGGTCAATGTTTGTTTTTTTTTTCAAAGACTGCACATAAAAACATGGTCTGACAGAATTTCAGTAAACACACATATGTACATTTAAATTATACACTGCTTAGATACTATGGAGATCAGAGCTGAGGCATATACATTTTTGGGACACAAGGAAAATTTGAATACAATTTAAGCAGTTAAAATTTATATGATCTGAAATATATCATGTATATTGCTTCTTATTGTTTCCCTTTCTATGTTTTTTTGACAAACTAATCAAATCACCGCCTTGAAAAGAAGAGGTCACAATCAGCAGTTTTGTTTGCATTCAGATAAATACACAGCCTAGAACACAAAATTCTTGCAGGTTAGAGTTGTGTTTTCCCATTGGATTGTATTTTAAAGTAACCATGAATAAACATTTTGGGATTTAAGAAATAAAATGTTCAGACTCCTTAGAGTTATTGATCTCAATTCACCATGAAAAATTTGGTGTTTCTACATGAATTGATTTTAAATATATTATGTTGCAAATCACAATGGACAGTAATGGGAATAACAACTGTAGCCTTTCAGACTCAAATGCCCTCCACATAAGGGCTACAGAAACCCTCTAGTCTTGCTCATTACTCTAAACTGGAACAGGAGCATTCAGTGTTTCAGTTCTCTTAATTTTTGTGATGCACTGGTATGCTTTGTATTTTGTATGGACATCTTTGACAGTGAGGTCAACGTAGAGAAGTCGATCATCCATGTAACATGAATTATCAACAATGCGTGTCAAGAGTGTTCTCATTGTTTATGATTAGTAGATTTGTTGGTCAATTAAGGTGGAGCAATACATGCAGTAGGAAAGACAGTACATGTATCTGTAAATATAAGGATGCAGACACTGATTTCATTATATGTATATATATATATATATATATATATATAAAGTACCAACTGTTGGTATCAAAGAAGATCACAGCCATAATTCCTGAAGTCATTAGGAAGACATTTTAGAACATGTTGTGTATTTGACCAACTTATTGAATGATAAAATGTTCAGGTCCAGCCTTTTTAAAAAGTACATGTAAAACAAAAGTATGTGTATTCAGCTGAAGATATTGAAACATCTGCACCAATGAACAGGACCTGGTTGCAAGGAATGGTCAACTCCTGCTTTTGTTACATATGTACAAATGTTCATTTTCATCTTCATTGACTCTTCAATATGCCATACACACGACCTTATCTGGCCAACATGTAGATCAAACAAGGATATGACATGTAAATAGAAATTCAGAAATGTCGTTTGGCATCTTAGTTGTTAAGATCATTAACTTTTTTTTTTTTTTTTTCTATATGGTACCTTAGTTACTCAGATACAGTTTATGAAACTAATTGTCATTGCCTTGGGATTTTTAGGATGTCATCTTGTCAAAGATGTGTGTGTGAGTGTCTCTTGGCCCAAATAAGGATGGGGATGACTGAGGGCTACAGTAGAGACAGATGCTTGTAGGCATGCAATGAAGACATGCATGACAGGGGTAGAAATTAACTGATTTTAACTAGTAGCAAGGGTTTGCTACCAAGTTTAATTTTTGGTAGCAAATCTGAGAATTGAGTAACAAATCATGATGGTTTGACAGGCGACCATAGGGCGCAAAATTAACCTGAGGGGGTGCAGGGGCATGCCCCCGGAAATTTTTTTAATCAAGCATGCAAATTGATGCATGGCACTTTTGACAGAAACTGGAGAGCTAAATTTGTGATTTTGACCAGCAAAATTTTGGTAGCAAAAGTTTGCTACCGCACAACAAATATATGTAGCAGATCATGAACATTGGCAGCAAATGCTACTGCTAATTTCGACCCTTGCATGATCAATCCGTATGTGCTATGCTGGGAGCTACAGAATTGTACAAGGACCACATGAGGACACAGCTAACTCAGAAGAAAAAACATCAAATTTTTTCCTCTTGTTGGGACAATATTTGATTCCAAGTGTTTTGAAGATCATGAGAGAGGTACATGTACATGACAAGATTTTCAGTGAGCAAGTAGAACCAGACAAGGAGCATTTCCTTCATTTAGTGTTTTGCTTTATTTCATGCCTGTAAAGGACACAATATGAACTAGAAAAGATTTGTTTCACAGCAAATCTGTCTGGGTGCCTTCAAAGTGAAACCAGTTTGAAAGGCTTCACTTTACCATTGTTCAACATAATCTGAATTTTGTGTATTAACTGAATTTGCATACTTGAAAATGCTAAATCTAGTTCTTGGTTCATTGCATGTGGCCATGTCACAAACTTAAAAACTGAAGTTTGAATAACACCACTGTCACATACCTATAAATTGGAGTTGCAATGGTACCTCCATATATAATAGTTTGAAATTATTCAAGATTTGAATTTTGTGTATTCATCTTATTTGCATAAATTAAAATTATACAACTTTGGTTCACTGTTCATTGGATGCCACTAGGTTGCAAACCGATAAATTAAAGTTGGAATGGCACCTCTTGCTATAATAGTTTTGAAGCTATTCAAGATTTAACTTTTGCATATTCACCTAATTTGCATAAATTAAAATCCTACAACTTTGGTTCGTGGTTCATTAGATGCGGCTTTGCCACAAACCTATAAGTCGAATTATGAATGGCGACTCAATGTATAATAGGTTTGGAGATGTTGAACTTCGAAATTTTTCTGTGTCCCTAATTAGCATAATTTAACTTTCATTTTCTGTCTTTTATATTGAAAGGTGTCACAAACCTATACATGCACATTGAAATTTTGTGTCTATCTGCAATAGTTTTTAAGATATAAAGCTTTTGTTGAAATTTTAATTGCCCCAAATTTGCATAATTTTAAACATCATGATTTTTCCAAATGATATGCACAATTTCACTGGTAGGTCAGTCACCACATGTGGAAAGTTTAGTCGTTTTCTGAAAAATGGTGTCTGAGAAAAACTCTGGACAAATTTGGTCATAAAGAAGAAAGAAAAGAAGAATTCTTGGAAAAACAAAATGTCTGGGTTTGCACCTAACTGTAACAGTAGCATCCTGAATGATGTGTCTGTAGCATTGCAGAATTTTATGTTCAGAACTGCTAACCCTGTACCTAAAGTGTGACTGTAAATAGGAGGTATTTGTAGTAACTGAGTTCCTTTGCTACCACCTTGGCTGCAGCAAGGAACTTGACAGGAAGAAGGGAAGATTCATGTATTAAGCATAGTCAAATAAGCTTGTGCAATAAAAGTAATAAATTCATAAAGCAAACAGCTGAAGAAAAGTTGTCCATTAAGTTTTAAAACATACAAGATGCTAGATATATTTAGAAAATTTCATTTGTTTGGTAGAAAAATTGTTATTTGTGGATGGTTAAATTACATAATTGGTACATGTGACCTGGTCATGGCTGAAGCATAGTACTGTTGCCTAGCAACTGAGGAGACCAGAGCATATCTGCAGCTAATATTGATAAAGATGAATACCTCCTGATGTAGTTGTTACTTTTCACTGTATTTGGTCGTTTGATGTGATTGGGTTAAACATACTCTAGATGGTTAGTTTCTTGTCAAGTGCCATGTCAGATACAAAAAAAAATCATTATAACCAGCAGTCTGGTTACAATCATATAGGAATGACTTGAACATACATGTCAAGTGCTTGTTTTAAAATTACATATCTGTGCATATCATATTGGTCAGACAAATATGATACATGTTTTCTACTTATTGAACTGACAAGATGGATGCTGGATCATTGTCAAAGTATCACATGTGTATTGGTAGTAATTCGTGCAGTTGATTTAAACATGTATTATTTAATAAGAAAACAATTCTCCTTGTAAAAAGGAACCACACTTGACTGGTATAAAAGGGGAAAAATGGGTTGGGACAAGTTTGTATACAATTGGTTACGTATTGTGTTTGGTTCATAATAATTTAAAAACACACACAAAAAAAAGAGTGGCATCATCACACAGTTTTTATGCAATTTTCTGTATGGGGAAACATTTTAAACAAACCATTTAAATCTTAAGAAATATGGTTTTTGTGTGAAAAGTGATCTAAAATTACAGGGATCTACTTATGCTGCACAAATACAAGCAGGGTTGCTGTTTTTCAGGTGAACATGCACTGAGCTTGAAGATTACCAGTGCAAAGACCTACTGTGTCTTATTTTAGAAAGATGATGGTCCAGGTCCAGGTCCTTCTGCCGTGTTGGACCTAATATGAGGAGAGTCATCATAAGTTCTCTCTCAGGAGACAGTGTGCTTGGTTAGTGAATCAGATTCATTGAGGAATGCAATAAAATTTGAAATTTTAATAGGTGGAATTGTTCACTAAGGAAAAACCATGGGTCAATGAGTGGAAATTGTGCATAGGAAGCATACTTGTTTAGATTGTATATTATTCCCTAGGTAGGTGTGCATAATTCATTATCGTGTCATGGGCATGAGTTCATAATAGCTGTTACAACCTATTGTGAGTTTTGTCTTGCACATAGCATTTTTAGGGTATTTTTTGTGTGTGCATGCATGCATGCACAGCCTTGGTCTACAAGTAATATAACATCAAGAGAGTATGCTAGACAATGTTCAGGCGAATTGCAGAATTGTCTTGGCTTGCACAAATGCTTCTGTAAAAATTTTTGCATTCAGATGTAAGATGAACACTTAAAATAGTGTGCCGAGATTTTTTTTGGGGGGTGGGGGGTGGATAAACTCATGGTCATGCCATTAGTGCAACAGTCAGACAGTTGGGGAAAAAAGTAATACATGTCTGCATTTAACTGCAATAGATATACCAAGAAACTCCTTTACATAATATAGAAATTTGGTAGAAACATGCAGAGAAGAAATCATGGAAATGATGAATCACATCCTGAACAACACATCAGGGTAGCTTTTTTTCCTTTTCACATTGTTTTTTAAAGTACATGTTTGTATTACTTCAAGACATCAATCAACCATAAAATTGAAGCTACTGACTCTGGAACTTCACCGTGTTGTGTCAGTGTATAAACCAACTAGTTTTGCCCTGGCCATGCTTATATAGAAATAAATGTGACAGTTTTAACCCTGCCCCACTAGAGAAAGGCTGAGTCAACAACGTTACTTGGCATGGCTCAGTTATTTCACCCAACTTGCACCAAAGAAAGCTGCAGATGCAGTGCATTCTATTCTGCAGCTTTTCAAATAGTTTTGCATAAATGTTGAAAATTTTCAAAGACATTGGAACAGATGACATTGACATAATACTGGTGAAAGGTCAACATCCTTTATAACAACTCCCTACGTTTTGTTGGCCTGGAACTTGTAAACGGACATCCTAGACATCTTGTAATTCATTTCTCTCAACACATTAACCCTTTTTCTTGCTTATAAATCACAACTAAAACCATGCTGATCGTACAACTGTAATAATTTCTCATGTAAATTAATAGTAAACCCATTCCTGCTCAAATCATGCAAAACACCTGGTTTAAAACTGTCCTCTGCCTTAACGTTTTTACTTAAATTTCTCATTACTAAAAAACATTTTTCCTGATATTCATATACATGACCATTCATGATGGCACGCCGTAGGTCAATAGCTTTTCTTGGCACTGGTTGGGCGCATTGCACCCAACCCTCACCAAGGAAAGCTATTGACTCAGTTATACTCTGACCAAGAATGAGTTAAACAAAACTTTATTACATCTAGGGTGTAGCACCCTTAGACAGGGAGGGAAAGTTGTAGCAGGGCTCTACAATTTGCATCTCCGATTGTCAAGGACAAGTAAATATTTAAGGCAGGACAAGTCAGATTTGAAAGAAATAGCATATAAAAGATAGGGTACTTGCCCCAGGACAAGTGGACTTCAGAGAGAATTGTAGAGCCCTATATAGTGGTCCCCCATGTTATTAGTAGGGCTGTAACGAGACACCTTTTCACGATACGATACGTATCCAGATAGGGAACTGACGATACGATACGAAACGATACAATTTGATACTTAACCATAATAATACAGGGGTCACATTATTTCAGTACGGGTTCGTTGGACCCATCTTTCTTCTTTTTCAGGAAAAATAGTGGGTCCATGAACTGAATGGATGGGTCCAGTCTGAAATTGTGCAATCTAGACTTTTGATGTAATTTGATTAATTGAGTTTAATTGGTATAATCAACATACATCAAAATGATAAACAAATAAAACATGCAGGTAACTTAGCCTAGAAACGAACATAACATAGGGTCTATATGCTCATGTAGGTGACTCATTATTATAAAATTTAGGATTAAATAAAAAGTTACCAATATGCCAACTTGATGTAAAAGGGTCTAAAAGTTGTTGACTGTACCAAGGATGGATTCAATCTGCCCAGGGACCTGGTATTAGGACTAATTCTATAACACATCCCTGGTCTACCAAAAAATGATTGTGAAGGGGGCTTAACCCCTAGCATGCTGCCACTGTGCCAGTATCTGGTATCACACAGTTTTTTAACTAGCTTGCACAACAAGCGGCATGCATGATTGAACATGCCTGGGCTCTGTTATTTTTGCGATTGATTGCACGTGATGAAATGGTCAGAAATTACATGATTTATATTTCTGTGCACTTTCTATTTCAATATACCTGACAAATTTGATGCCGTAGGTAATGTTAAGAGTCTGATCTTAAGTGCGGTCACTTTTTTCATCAAGCAACACGGTAGGCCTACAACTTGACAAGCCATGCAACACAAGCGAGTGTACACAGCCTGTCACGGGCATGCACTCAGGCATGGTTTTCCGCTATGTTGAACGTATATTTTTTTTCCGGCCTTCGATCATAAATTTCATTCCTGCCTTGTTCTGTCATACAGATATGTTCCATTCAAACATTTCAATAAAACCAAAACAACTAAATTTTGTTTAAAAAAAAAAAACAACCAAAAAACACCAATAACGGCGTACCCCATCGGAGACAGTGATCAACAACATCGTGTCAGGCCTAATGCAAATTTTCGCTTCGTTCACATGTGACCGTGCGATGACTAATGTGCGTACTTTCCTTGCCGCCGGTAATGAATTTTCACTCATGCCTTTGTCTCTGTTTAGATTTGTTCGATAGAAGTCTTCTTGGTGAAAATACGATGTGAAAATTTAACATCTTGTTCCAATAATCTTTGCGTAAGAAGACTTGTACCTTCCCAACATTGCGGGCATGAGACAGGCACATGGGCAACAACGAATTTGATTGGACAGTAAGTGGCACATGATCAAATCCACACTATCAGGAGCCTGGAAGTGCTCTCAGCGCATTTATAATGAGATGAAATGACATACATTCATTCCCATTATGGGAACTTTTTGGAGGGATAACCCAGGGATATTTTTTTCTTAGCAAATAAGAGAGCTTGTTACATAGAAAGACGAACATCAGAGGATTCCATCAGTATAATACATATTCATGATACTGATAATGGTCAATGCAAAACACCGTGACCGCATGGGGTAATTTTTGCAGTTGTGTCATTCAAAATGCATGGTGTTTGTGTGTGCGTCCACAGCGACGCGAAATGACAATGTTTTTATTAATTTCCGGGCGTCTTTTCTTCATTTTTTGCGTTTATGACCCAGGACGCAAGCTTAATGTGACCCCTGAATAATGAGCGTGCTGCTTTTTCTCGCGGTGCACAGTCATTTTGCTGACCTAGATTCAGACTTTACACACTAGGGTATGACATAGCGCACAAAGCGTCATGCATATATGATTATGAAGGGAATCCCAAAACACTTTTGTAGGCAAAAATAGATCATAATCAGAAGGCCGACGAATGGTTGGTCAATTGACGAGTTTACCTTCACAAAATTACGGTAAATTTTAATGAATTATGGCCTTTACTTCTGTATTTTTTCTTTTTAGAGCTGAAATTACTTATATGATGGAATGTATCGTATTTTACGATACAGGGGACCTCATTTCAATACGTGTATCGTGGATTGACCGTACCGCGATGCACCGTTATCGCGGTATATCGTTACAGCCCTAGTTATTAGACCATGCCAAATGCACTATAATTGCGGCCTGAAAGGAAGTGTGGCCTGTATTTGAATGAAATTATAATGAAAATACCATCTCTGCTGCAAGAGCAAGTGGGCTCTCTTCAGAGGGGCCCAATGGGGGGCCAGGGTGTTACTGTATACATGTACTCATAACCTGCGATGTGAGGAATATGTCTTTCGCTCTACTGACCATAGGTTGCAGAGCTTGTGTGATAACTCATGTCCATCTCTCTGTAACATTTGCTTGTCAACACGTGAGCATCTACATTTTTTTGTTAGGCGCTTGAAAATTTTTGGACATATTTTATGAATGAAAACCTAATTTCCTTTCATTATGTGCTGGCATCACCGAGTAGTTTACAAAGTATAGGGGTCATATAGGGGTCAAAAAGTGAAAAAAAATGAAAATGCTCTGGTGTGTTTGATTTTCAATAGATCCGTATGAAATTTGGGAAAAGTATGGTGGAGGCGATTATGTATAATATGAACAATACTACTAGCACCACCTGTAGGTGTACAGAAAATATGACTTTTTCTTGGTAAAATATGACTTATTAATTGGTGAAATTCATCATTTTGAGAAATTACTATGCTATTTTCTCTAAATGTACAATAAATAATAAATGTGTATTGTGTGGCAGTTGAATATTCCATAATATGGGTGACCTTGATCTACTTTCTCAAGGTCACAGAGGGAATACATGTCAGGAAATGATTTTTTTATGTGATGGTCATTACATCTTAATTGTGGACACACATCCATATACCACTACAGGTATATTTTACAGAGAAAAGTCTCAGATATGGAGTCATGGTGGTGCCAGTGATGGTAATAGACCAGTTCATAGGACTCAGGTTTATTCGGTTCACTTCAGGAAGGCCACCCAACTTTGTTTACATTTTGTGTTTGACCAAGCTGGCCAGATTACACATAGAAGAATCAGAAAGTAAAATACACGATATGCTTGGAGTTAATAAAAAGCCAAACTGTCAGCAAACTAAAAATACAAGTTTCACTACTGATATGACAGTTTAGGTACAAAATTTGCACTGTTCAGCACAATCCATGCTGTATTCACTAGCATTAGCTGTGGCATCCATTGTAAACATGAAGGCATGGGCCAGACTTAGCCACTTACTGACTGGACAATCAGGCCAACAATGGAATACATAATTAATTACGGTCTGGAAAAGGTCAGTACAACTCGGCATGAACAGCTCTATTATTGGAACTAACATCATAGGTATCAAAAACACATTAAATCCATTATTGTAATAATAATTTGAGAAAGAACTTCAATATTTACACCAGATATGCCTGGGACCAATGGTCAAATTTTGTGAAATTTCGGGTGACCTTGACCAGCTTCAAGGTCATTAAGGATTTAGTAAAGACACTTAATTCAGAATTTTGAGCATGAATAAGGCTAATGATACCAAATATACCATAAAAATAAGTATGATATGTAGGAGGTTGATACCTGCATAATTTGGATAACATTGACCTACTTTCTAGGCGTTTAAGCACTTTACAAACAGGACATTAAATTCAATATGATGATAAAGAGTAAGGTAAATGATACTGAATGTACCACAAGTGTGTACCATGTAGAAGTTTGATATTACATAACATGAATAACCTTGACTAATTTTTGAGGTCATAAAATGCATTTCCGGTTCCAATTTTTGGTGATGGTTGTCAGCAGAGCATTAAGTTCATGGGCCTTTTGTTTTTATTCTGGCAAAAAGGAAGGGAAAAATGGATCTGAAATGATGAGATGATAGAACTGTGTATGTGGTGAGTTATATGAGGGGCACTTCTGGTTTCAGTTTACTTCCCATTAGAAAATTGGCAACAAGGTGGTTGCTCTACAGGTTTATCACTGTCAGAAGTAGCAAATGCGGGTCTTTTATGTGCAGTGATACTAGTATTGGAAGGCCGACACACTTTGGACAGTTGTCATTTCCTGTTTGCTGGTGTGTATATACCACTGTGTACTTCGTAAATGTATGCAAGGCTTTTTGCAACATTTGCAAATCAATACATTTCTGGATGATTTGAATGCAATGCAACAATATATTAACTCTCATTCCATATGTGTCTGTTCATATTTATGTGGTTCTGCTGCCATATGTTAGATGGCATACCAAAAGCCAAACAATCATCCAGTATAGTTGGTTTTCAATTTCTAAAACATGTAGAATGTCAGTATAGTTCTGTTTTTACCAACTTTGATATGAGGGTCGTTTGGTACTGGTCTAATATGCTAGAACAATAATGTATAGTATTCATTCCTGGTGCTGTAAATGGTAAAAAATGGAGCCATACCTTTATACTGTCACAGGGTGACATACATCCAGCTATAGTGCCGAGATCTTGCAGTCCTATTAGGATGTATTCATATCTAAATGCGGTCCTACTCTAACACCTATTGAGAAAAGGGAGCCAGTTGCATCAGGGCAGATTCATGTATTTAGCATTGTCAAAAGTACTTTCTCAACAAAATGAACAACAGAAACACACAATAATCTTAAGAAAATGTATTAACATATGTTTGAAACATAAAGGATGCCTAAAATAATTAGAAATGGGCTCTCTTTTGGTTGAAAACGTGTTATTTATCGATGTTTATGTAGTATATAATACAAATCTGCCCTGATCATGGTAGAAGCATCAGTCTGTTGCCCTGGCAACACAGGAAGTGAGCAGGATCGCAGTTAAACACGAATGTCTCCTATTTTATATAATTTATTATTGAACTAGCATTAAAGTTAAATTGCACAAAGTCAGATCACAAAAAACTAAAATTTTCAGATCTATATGTTTTATACAGTTTGAAATACAATAGAGGAGTAATGACATTAACAATTGCAATTAATGATGGTATGAAACACAAGCCAGTGGGTTGTTATCCAACACATGGAGAGGGTAAATACAGCAGAAGTGGACAGTTGGAAGAAAGGGGCAGAACAATAATCATGGACTGAGCCAAGGTCCTGTCTTCTCTTGTGTGGTTAACCATACAGGCAAAAATTCATGTAGCATGGGTTGCCTGCTCAATGTGTATAGTGACTGAACTGTGCATTTGGTATTCCATATTGCTGTACACATTCATATTCAATGCTGATTGAATATTCCTTTCGTCATTCAACAAGTAAACTTCATACAACTTCAACATCTTGTCTGGTTGGTCAACAAAGAGTAAACACTTTAATCACCTGTATAATTCGCTCCACAATAATACTCTAATTTGATTTAATTTCACAGTACATTTTTATATTCACTTATTTTGCTGAGGGCACAATACTATGAAAATAAAAACGTAGTGAAATAATATTTTAACATTGTTTAAATAGGAATTATGTCCAAAATAGTGAAATTAAAACTACAGCAAAAAATTGAAAATACAAAAACTGTGAAAATTTAAATACGCAAAAATAAAGCAATCTACATTACTAGGCATTGAGCTCAGTGGCTTTGATTACCAAAAAAAAAAAAAACCACATATCACATGACACAAGCATACTTACACATGGGCAGCACTTTTGATTACCCTGTCAAAGGTTAAGACAAAGGAGACATTCTCAGAAAAGCCTGCACAATTTGTCCTAAGCTGTGAAGTGGTCTTATTTAAATTCTGTTTCACTGCTTAATGGGGAGTTCAAATCCAATATTATGGTGTGTTAAAGCTGAACAAAGGTGTACCATTTAGTAAATTGCAACAATGTGTGTGTGTATATGTATATATATATATATCCCCCTATCATGAGGCCATCCCAAGTGGCCTTATAAGAGGGGTGGCCTCTCTTGAGGGGGACCACTGTATATATATATATATATATATATATATATATATATATATATATATATATATATATATATATATATAATGGTAAATATGTATATATATATATATATATATGTATGATTAATTATGTATACCATATTCATTCCAATTGTAGCACACACCCTAATTGAAGCCCACAGTTGCAATATAAAAAGGCCTGTTGCAATACATTTATGTATCAAAATTTGCTAAAAACATTAACATTCTAGGGCCCAGTTGGAAAATGCGCTTTGTGCATTGTCAAATACTGTTGTCCAACATTTTAGGAAAAGTGTTCTGGTATGAGGCAGTTGCACATATGCATATGTATGGTGTAAATATATGAATTGTGAGTGCTATTTAACAGGGAACACTGGATGAGTACTGTTAGCTGTCAATGTACGGTTATCAACATCATCACTGTAAAGCATTGTGACCTTTAACAGCCAAAACCACAATTAATGGATGACTTGTATTTCAAGTAGACAAGTGTCTCAGAGTGCAAAACAGAAGGACATATTTTGTTGAGCAGAAACTCTACAAGGCTTAATTTGCAAATTGTCATCATTTAACAAAATATGAGCATCTGTTTGATCACTTGTATCATTTATCAATGGCTGTTGAATATTTTTCAATGTCAGGAGATGTCAAATGAAGTCATACTAGTAAGAAGACATTGCCATGATTATATAAGTTGGAAATTTTGACATACTTGAGTATGTCTGTATGGTCTCTTTTACTTCATTGTCATGGCTCTGATCTGGTGGGATTTGAGTGTAATGTACCATTCTTAATCGCTTTCTTTTCAGTCTTGAGATAATACCTTTGATACACATGTTGTGTTTACATTGCTCAGTTTTGTCAATCCTTCAATATCAAGGATTATAATGGTCAGCTGCTCAAGTAGTGTCCTTGTGTATTGATGGAATTAACCAGGCCTGCCTCCAGCCAATATAATACATAGCCCAGTGTTCTCTGGTCTGCACATAGTAGAATTTGTCTCAACTATGGTATAAGAGAGTGTGTTTGTAGACTTTACATGTTACGGAATTCTGTAACCAGTTCCCAAGCTGATTGGACCTAAATTGCATAGCTTGCATAAGGATCTTGTGCTAGTTGCTGGCTAAGCACCAAGCTAACATTTTATACAGTAGTTCCTGATTTAATTGGATCAAGAACCCTTATATCTGGATATTGACACTGTGTCTCTGTGATCCAAAATGATGTAATACATATGCTGACTGTACCTACTCTCAGATATATTAGTTTTAAAGGCACAACAACTACTTTGGGGCAGTGTTAAGACTTATTTTAATGCCATAGTTCCCAAGATGCTTTAGAGATTTTCTGTACAAAATGACAAACAAATTATACATTTATGTATCTCTGTAGCCTGCACTAAATTTGCTTAATATTGCTTTGTTTTTACCACTGTTTTGTTTATCTATGGCACAAAACCATGAAAATATAAACACATTGAACTAATTAAGTGTACAGGTTTCCTTAGAATTTTCAGACTAGTTGAGTAAAAACTTTATTGTAGTTCCTAAAACATGAGAGAGAGAGAGAGAGAGAGAGACTAACTTTATACATGGTAAATATATCATTTTACCATGTTTACAACAAATTATCATAAAGTAACAATTTTGCATTGCAAGTTGTCAAGGGGAACAAAGAGATAGGTAGATTAAATTGAAACTTTTCTTTGCTTTTGTGTGTGTGTGGTGAATTATTCAAGTGGATATTAAAAATAATCCCAAATGTCACCATTGTATAAGAGTAGGTCACCAGGTTACTGTGACAACTTGAAGAATCTGTATAATTTTGCATCAATTTTTTGGCAGAAGTAGACTAAAGAGGTTATGGGTAGCAAATGATGTCTGGTGGATCTGGCTGGAAAAATTTACAGGTGAGTCAGCATGATACATATTGGGTTGGGTGGTTTGTGTATACACAGAAAGGGAGGGAATTATTTTATGTTACAACGAGTGCAAAATGATAATTTGTGGATAAGTTACATTCATCATGACCATTTCCTACTGGGAGACACAGCAGATGATAAGGAGGTATATGATGTACACTCGATGATTAAACCAAAGAGGGGAGTTCCCTGGTGCCTAGTTACCTGCAATATGGCAATGAATGACATGAAGAACACTGTACAGGTGCAAAATTAGACAGTGTGAATCAGAAGTTTGGCATTTTGCAGGCATCAAAGCTGTTGGCCAGTTTCAGAGTTGACTGCCCAGATATTAGATATAGGTCCAGTATGGCCCACACTGTCAAATTGCATCACAGTATCCTTATCCTGGCACAGTCATTTGTGCACCACTGAGGTCAAATGCCATTCTGTTTCATAATTTTCACATTTTCAAAAGTAATGCAGTTACCGGTAATGGAACCCATTGGTACAAAAATGCAATTTTGATTAAAATCAAAATGTATTACTTCAGTATTCTTGCAATATGTTGAAACTGCACTTGAACTCCTCCTGTTCCTGTTTTGACAAGCGCCTTTGTGTCTGAACCCTCTGTTCATCCTTTGCATTGGTAAGAACTCAGTTGATGCTGTGAAATGGCTATGTAGTAGAGTGTTAATTTGTGTTAGTTACTTGGCTGTAATTCTGTTATTCAGGAGCTGATTTTGGGTGTGCTGAAAGTTGAGATTTCTGTAAAAAAAAAAAAAGAGTTCCAAAGGTAAAAGAGCAATGTACAGTACTCCCTTCTTTGATGGACCACTGCTATGATGGGTCAGAAAATGATTGCACAAAGCAGGTGGTCCCTCAGTGGAAGTTAAGTAGTATGAAAAGGTAGGAACCTGATAGATGCAATCCTGTAAAGCAGGTGTTTCTTACTAGAATGATCTCTCAAAAGGAGGGGTTACTGTATTTATTACAGTACATGTATATTAATATGATCTTTAGCACTGCAGAAGCCTGACTGTACTCATGTAACATTTCCTGTTTACAGGTAGTTACTGACATCTCTATAATCTATTAAGCATCACAGGTAGAAAGATATATCATGTGGAATCATATACTAGGTTAGCGCTAGGATTTTAAAATTAGTAGCCAAAATTTCAATTTTTCTAGGAAAGAGCTACACGGACTTGAAATCTGTTAAATTTCTGCATGAAAATAAAGAATTTTTGGGAAATTTTAGTAGTCATTTGCTACTTTTAATAGCCATTTTGAAGTTTTAGTTGCATTTGGCTATTTTGGCTACTGCTAGCACTAACATATATATATATATATATATATATATATATGTATGTGTGTGTGTGTGTGTACTGCGATGGATGTAACTGTGCTTCAACTTCATACATGTGTATCTGTTTTATGTGCAGCAGCATGTTCAATACTGTTTTCCTGGGATTGATTGATTGATTTTGATTTATTTATTTATTTATTTATTTATATGTCTGCCCTCATCCTCGTAGACTATTATAAATAGAAACTCCAAACTTAGCATTGTCAAGGTCATTTGGCCCTTTGACATTTTCGTCTAGTTATAACTTTGTCAATTTTCATCTGATCTGGTTCATGTTGGGCTTAAATTATAGATGTTGTAACACTGTGCATTTTTGATATGTACATTGACCTCTAAATATCTAAAGTTAAGGTAAATATATTGTTAGGCCTTTGAATTGTGATATAGCCATAACTTGGTCAATTTTCATCCAATTTCAGTCATGTGCAGCTCAAATTGTAGATATTGCAACACTGTACATTTTGTGCAATTTTACATGTATACTCCAAAAGTCAGGGTCATTTGGACTTTAAAATTTCCATCTAGCCATAAGCTTTTAATTGAATGTAAAGTACCAAAGGACAAAATTTTGAGCATTTAATATTAACTTTTGAAGGCACACAGTCAGATTTGCTTCAAACACAATCTTTTTTTCTAGTTTACTTGCTATCTCTTGTAATTCCTATGTCCACTTTTTTTTTTTTTTTTTTTTTAAGCAACAGTAAGCTTTTGTTTACCCTGAGGGGAAATGCTTTGAAAACTTTATATGCCCTGCTTTCAATTTAGCATTTCCTGTACTAGAGGGCATGTGAATGGGTGAGCTATAGTTCCACCATAATGAATAGATGTCTGATATAAATATTATTGTTTTGCCTTTGTGGTAATAGTAGAAAGCATGAGTTAATGTATAATAAGATTCAGAAGACGAAAAATTTATTATAGAGATAAACTGACAATATGGCTAAGTCAGATCAAGTAAGAGACATACTTCCACAAGCAGTTTTGGGACATGGTTGTCTCTTTCAAAGATATACATGCCTTTGAGTGACTCACTCAAAAATATATCAAGTCAGAGGCAGTCAGGCAGTTCAGCAATACCATGACCAGCCCCAGAGTAATGTGCTCAGTGACTGACCATAAACAGGTCTATAGTTGTGTTTCCCTGTAGCCAATATTGAAGGTCAGAAAGAGGAAAAGGTAACACAAGATATTTATAAGTGCATGTAAAGTACAGTGATGATTTAAAAATAGCCTTCCAAATTAAATTTTCACAATTCCAATGTAAGATCTCACATCCTAGTTTGGTTTTGTACCATGATGAGGTTCTGCAAGTTTTGTATTCTGAAAAATAATCCTGCAGAAACCCTGAGAGTCCAAGGTGGATATATATATATATATTCAGAGGGTTTGCTGGTTAGTGCTGAGAGCACTAATCTACCCCAGTGTCTTCTATAAAATCAGTACATATGATAAAAACATAAAATGATAATGCGTAAAGTAAATGAAATATTACACTACAGTTCAAAATAACAATTGGCAATAAGTTTCTCTACACCAGCACACTTCCCTGCCTCATGAACAGTGGATCTTCATCATATACTTTAATGCTGCTTATCTTCACTTGCAGAATTCTCAGTGGTTTTGTCATGTAGTTTGGGCTTAGTCATCACAGCTGTAATCAATGTCAGCTCCAAACCACTGAGCCATGAATCGGATGGAAATTGCTTTCTTCACATTTCCCCAATGTGGCATTAACTGAAAATCACTGCAATTGTAAATAGATCCTAAAAATTTCTTCAGGAACCACCTAACAGTCGAATTCACAGAATTTGCCATCACTTACTCACATAGATCAGGTAACATGGGGTTACTTTGTGACTGCTCAGTTACAGGGATGTTAGAGTACAAAGTGCATGACCAGTAATCAAAAGTTAAACCAATAAACCAGTTTTATGAAGCAGCTTCCTGGAATCCATTTATGGCGTCTTCTTTTTCTTACATAGTTTACATAACTTACGAAATCTGACTGAGTTAGAAGATGAATATTATTAGTATTATTTTTATTTACTTGCTTGCTCAGGAATAAATAATATTCTAGATTTTGTCTGTATATATATATTTCATTAGAAGGGCTTGAATATAATCAGTATTTGTAAATACTTTGAATGATATCATTTAATTTTAGGTGTACATCATACATATGTTAACCCTCTCCAGCTCAAATCTCCCCAAAGCACCCAGATGTCAATTGTCATCTGCCTTAACATTTTTAGGACTTTTTTTTTCGTTACAAGAAAATATTTTTGCTGAGACTTGTATGTAAGGCCATTTATGATGGCATGCCCTAGGTCAATAGCTTTCCTTGGCACTGGTTGGGCAGATTGCACCCAACCCATGCCAAGGAAAGGTGTTTACTCAGTTGTACTTTGACCAGGAATAGGTTAAATTTCATGTGCATTCCTGATCAGATTGCCAGTTTATAGAAAGTGGGTGATAAGGTTTACAAACAGTGGATCTATGCCATGTATCTAACCTACCTCAGTTAAGACATGATGGGGCTGGTTATGATGAGAGGAAAGTTCGGCTTCAATTCAAAGTGCAGCGAGATTCAGTTGATTTGGATGTAATAGGGACTCCCCAATGAAGGCATTTATTTGTACAAATAGGTTATAAAAATATGTTGGTAATTTGGTATTGAAGCAAGTGAGATTAATTTTTGTAATGGATGATTTGCGGTGACATTTCCTTTTTCATGTTGTGTTGCATACCAGACAAGGCAGAATACTAGTACAGTGTGTATTTAGAGGAAGCACTAAGTGCCTTCAAGAAAGTCCTCATATTAGCAACTTGGGCTGTTACTAACCCTTTGTTTCACATTTTTAAGGATCTGCACCATGGGGTGACCCTTACTGTTTTCGGGTTGTCCATCTGTCCACATTCTTATTACCGCACTATCTGCAGAATGCCTCCATGTATTTTGCTCAAATTTGGCAGTATGCTTACCTTATCTGACAAGATGAACTGGTCAAATTTTGGCGTCACCATGACGTAATTTGAGCAAATGGTGGACCCTTCAGTCAACGCTTGCGTTGAAGGTATGCCTACTTTAGAATTGATACTGGGAGCTGCCTGCATAATTGTCTCATCATATGAGAGTCTCACAGAAGTTATGGCTCACTAACATAGAAAACATAGTGAATGAGTAACAGTTTGCTGTATGGTGACATCTTGGTGGAGCTTCTTATGGGAAGATATTGGCTGCATACTTTAACACTGTGGGCTCTGTGATTATTATTTAACCCTTTCCCTCTCAATCGCCCACAAGCACCTGGATGTAAATTGTCATCTGCTTTGATGTTTTCCCTTAGATTTCTTGTTGCTAGGAAATGTTTTTGTTGAGATTTGGATATAAGACCATTCATGACAGCATGTCCTTGGTCAATAGCTTTCCTTGATGGGGTTGGATGCAATTTGCCTAGTCCATAGGAAGGAAAGCTATTGACACAGTCATAGCCTGAGCAGGAATGGGTTAATGGTATGTAAAGGTTATATTCAGCATTTAGGGTCCAGAGGGATGATCAAATGTTCAAGCCTGATTACATTTTGACATTTGTAAAGATATACAGGCAGGTTTCAGAGTGCCAGAAATGGTAGCATTCTGTGTTCCGACGGACATGAAGATCATTACAAACTAAAAGGAAGGTTTCAGATCCATATAAACAGCACAAGAAGTTTTATTCAGATTGCAACAAGAGAGGGCTGTACTTATATTTGAGTATGGAATGAGAGACTAAGAGGAAGGCTGGTGGTGAGAGGTTTTGCCCTTTGTCAAGTTCATTCTGGTACTACATCAATCATATGATGATATGAAGCACTGGTCAGAAACTTCCTGTTGTATCCATTTCTTTGGATGTCATGGGTGCTTTTAATTAATTGATGTGCCAATTATGAGTGAATTTTTAATATTATGGTATGTTATTTGAAGATCATTACATTGTTATTTCAGCTTTCCGTGGTAATAAAAATGTACTATATTGCCAGGTTGATAAACTGACAACCCGTCTTGTATCAAGTGAAGTTTAGATAAAGAACACTGATTCTCGCAGACTTCACATCATACCTGATTACCTGTAAATGTGTCAGGAGATGGTAATGTTTTAATAGTTCTTGATTCATTGATAACTAAACTATCTTATAATATGAAGGTTATGCACACCCACAGTTTTGGTGTGTCATTTCTGCAGAAAACTATATACTGGGTGCAACTGTTTTTTTTTTTTTTTTTTTTTAGTGCCCCCCCCCTCCTATCAGAGTAGGGGCATACTGTAATTGTTTTTTTTTTTTTGTGTGTTCACTATTCATGTCCGGGCTGTTATTTGTTTTTCCTAAGATTAATGAAACTTTACACACAGGTGCATCTGGACATAAGGCTGTGTCATGTACCGACAGTAGGTCACTAGATCAAGTATCTGGGTCACAGTGACATATCCTTGTAAATCGTGTATGGGCTATAATTCCTTGACTATTTAACTTAGTTTCACCAAAGGTGACACGCACATATATGGACTTATAGGTGTGTCATGAAACAAAACTAGGTCACTGGGTCAAGTATCTGGGTCACGGTGATAGCCTATATTTATTGACTACAGTCATTCCAAAATGAGTCCTGCGATTAGCAAGGTTTTAAATGAGGCGAGTGGGGCATGGATCTAGCAAACTCTGATTGCATTTCAATTTTTGGAGTCCGTGTGCTATATAGTCAACATGTATTTTCTGGTTTCATGCTTTAATGTTCAAATGAACACATGAAGTAGAATTTAATAGTAATACTATGAGTACCAATGAGCATGACAGCTAATTAGGGAAAATTTATGAAAATATGGTGCCTGCACTTCCAGCATAGATGGGACAAGTACTAATATTTATGTCTATGAATTGGCAGATTTCTGATGTTTATTACAGTAGCCCCTCCTTTGAGAGACCACCCCTAGTGCCACCCAAAAGGCGGTCACATAAAGCAGGTGTCACTCAAAGGAGGTGTAAATAATATGAAAAGTTCTACAGAGAGACCTGACAATTGCAGTCGCTTAAAGGAGGTGGTCTCCCAAAGGAGTGTTCCCATAACAATGATTTATCTTATGATCATAATCAGTGATGTTTATTAATTTCAGTGTCAGCCATGAAAAATTCCTGGCAAGTGACCAACTCCCCCCTCCCTGCCCCACCCACATCATGCAGTGTAGTTGCATCATCTGGTGGTGGTATGGTATACAAAGTATGGAAAACAGTATGTATGATGTCATATGTAGACTGGCATAGGGCTTTATTATCAGACAGTCGTAGTATGATTGATTCTCCATAGGATTTGATAAATAAAGACACAAGTAAAACATGTAGGTATTAATTGTGAAGGAATGTTTTGGTTTTGAAGAATTATGAGCAACTTATCACCCATTTGGCCATACAATCAGGATCCTTCCTGATGTTCCCTGGCTGGTCAATTTTGGCCAACTGGCTTAAAAACCACCTGCACACCTGTACTAATAGATGATGTACACTCTGCATTTACAAGCTAAGCTTCACTTATTTAGCTAATTCACCATTTGACACATCCATATTTATTCATTATTATGTGGGTTGTCTTTGCTGAATATTTAGCTAAGAAAAGGAGCCAGAACTCAGAGAGACATGAACAGGTACAGGCTCTGAAACTTGTTCTGAGTAGTTACCCACTGAAGACCCTTTAATATACCTGTTTATGGGCTAATGCAGCGTATGTCAAAATTCTACAAAAGAACATGTGCGAGATGGACAATAGTACTTCCATATTTATATCGATGTTAGGCAGTGACAGGTCAGCTTATTGAGTGTCAAGAGTTTGGACTGCAGAATAGGCTAATGACTACTAGGAAGTGGTTCTGGATGAAACGACACAAATATAAAACTACACCATCCAAAAAAAAACCAAACAAAATACAAACACAGTTATATATATATATATATATATATATATATATATATATATATATATATATATATATATATATATATATATATATATATATATATATATATATATATATATGTATATATATATATATATTGATAATCAGCCATAAAATGTGTGGACTTGCATAGAACTATGCTAGTTTTGTGAAAATAAAAACTCTCCAGTTTGCTATATAAAGTTAGGAAGTTAAGATAGTTATACCAAGCAGCTTAGAACTACTTGCTCATACATTTTTTTTTTTATCTTGGTTCACCAAGAAAATTTTTTTAGACAGGATTATATTAACAGTGTCTTTCCTTTCCACTAATACCTTCATGCCTGCCTTGCATAACGGAACCTGTTGTTCTGTTAACTGGTACCAACTATGTTTAGATAAGGTTCTAAAATTTGCTCCTTTTTGATCTCAGAGTCAGTTTAGTTTACAATTTCCTTTAAAGAGAGCATCCACTTTTGTGTGACAACATCTTGCAGTCTTGTCTTAACAATTTCAAGCTGATATGGCCTTTTTCAAAAATGCTGTTGAAAGTGTTTTGGTAAAAATAAAAGTTAAAAAAGAGAAGTTTTTCAGTATTTCTGTATTCATATTTTAGTGGCAAGCACTGACAGGAACAGACATAGAGGGTGTAGGACTTGTCTTATGGATTCCAGATACTGTTGATGTGGAAAATGTAGGAGAGTTATGTGTCCACAGTTTTCACATTAGCCCAAAATAACTTTCAGCACTTATAGGATGTATGAAAATCTAGGCCGAGTTCGATATTGGTGGCACCACCTACATTATTATGTAATATAGGGGTCAAAATGTAAAAATCTTGTGAACACTGTAGCATCTTTAATTTTTGGCGGATCTTCACCAAATTTGGTGGGATTGTGATGGAGCTGATACTAGTGGTGCCAGCTTTAATTTTGACAGAAATTATGAGCCAAAATGTGTTTTAAGATGTAAAGTTCCATATTTGGAAAAGTAATTGGATTAGACTTGCTAAATTTATATGATATATAGACCATAGCCAAAGATAGAATGTTATGTAATACCAGTGACCCTGACTTATATTTGTGAGGTCACCATGCCTGTAAAGTTTAAAGGGTGATTTTGTAATGGCCAGGTGTAGCTTGGACATCAATGGCAAGGAGAATTGAGCCTCCAGATCAAAATTGCACTCGATTACATAATACATAAAAGTGTACTTGGTGCCGTGCTTTTTTGGTCACTGTAACCCAATAATTATGGAGTTTGGCACTTATTCAAGTTCATTGTTTTTGCCGAAATAACTTGAAAAGTTACAATTTTTTAATCCAAGTTGAAGGTCAAGGTTAAATGGCCAGTTTTAATATTGGGGGTAATCTTGTGAATGCTCTGCACCCCACAATTCTTGAGATAGGCCCATATAACGTTTAGGGGTTATAAAGTGCATAAAAATCTTTGTCTACATCAATGTTGGTGGCGCCACCTATAGTATTATGTAATATACAGGTCAAAATGTGAAAATCTTGTGACGGCAGTACTGTCCAAGGTTTCAAGTTAGCCCAATATAACTTTCAGGACTTATAGGGGGTATAAAATTTAGATTCTTTTCTATATTGGGGGTGCCACCTACAATATTATGCAGTACAGTGGTACCTGCTATTTAAGACCACCCCTACAGCCAACAAAAAGTGGTCTCATACTGCAGGTGGTCTTAAATTGAAGGTATATTTAGCATGTAAATATAGCAGAGGGTTTTGAAAGAGTGGTTTTAAAAACACATGCGGTCTTAAATTGGAGGTGGTCTTTACAGCAGGTACCACTGTATAGGGGTCAAAGTATGAAAATCTTGTGAACACTGTAGCATATTTAATTTGTGGCAGATCTTCACCAAGTTTGGTGGGATTGTGCAGGAGGTCAAAGTCTAAGTTGGTAGTGATACTAGTGGTGCCACCTATAATTTTTGACTTAATTATGAGCCAAATTGTGTTTTAAGATATAAAATTCTATATCTTGAAAAGTAATTGGATTAGATTTGCCAAATTTATAGGATATATAGACAATGTCCAAAGCTAGAATTGTATGTAATATCAGTTACCTTGACCTATTTTTGTGAGATCGCCATCCCTTAAAGTTGAAAGAGGTGATTTTGTAATGACAGGGTGTAGCTTGGACCTGAATGGCAACGTCAGCACAGCACCAGGCAAGCCTATGGGCTTCTTGTATTACATAATCTGGGTGTCCTCGATCTTCTGTCCCAAGGTCACTGAGGACATAAAGTTAAGGACTCATTCATTGTTGTCTTGGCACATGCAGCAATATTCATCACAGGAGTTGCACAAATAAGCTATGACTACATGTGGAGTGAAGTGCCATCTCATGGACAATTTTTACATTAAGCTTTATATGTTCAGAAGCCACTTGAGGACTCACAGCTTTGAAATGAACAAGTGCAATATAGCCACGATGCCAGTAAAGCATAGGGCCCATGGGCCTCTTGTTGAATAATTCAGCTTTAGTGTTACCATATTTGTGTGTGTGTGTGTGTGTGTGTGTGTGTGTGTGTGTGTATTCTGAATGAAAATGTAAACAAACTTTAAAGGTAACAAGCTGTAATTGTAGCCTTGCATGAAGAAAGATCATTATCACAAATGCTTCTAAACCTGGTCATTTAAAGAACAGTTCTTTATTCTAAGATGCGTTTTCAGTGGTAATGAATTAAAATTGTGTTTCAGTCAATGCTCATTCATGCAATGGTTCCATATTTTGTTTGGTGTGAATCATGCTCGAGAAATTGTTTTAGTCCAAGTAGAAGTACAATGCCAATAAATTATTGAATACAGTGATTGTACATGCTTTCCGTGGAAGCTGATTAATTGGTCAATGTCAGCGTTCTCTATTCATCAAATCAAAAGTATGCCATCAGTCAGTATCTATTTTAGTTCCCATTGTGTTGCTTTTCTAACATGTAATAATGTGTAATGAATTACTCATCAAAAGAGAAAGGAAGAGCAATCTTGCCATACAGGTATGAATATTCCTGAGCTTTTTAATTGAGGGGTTTTATTTTCCAAGAGTTATATTCAACTTTTGCACAAACAATTCTGAATTGACCTCCTTTGGAAAAAAAAGAAAAACTGACTCCTCAAGAAAAACAACATTATACAATATGGTAGAGCAATAACTCTGCGTTCTCTCATTGACCGCCATGTGGCCCTGTGGACAGCTTTCATCCGGGTATTCAATAGCGGGTCAACCTGAGTAGCATCGCATACTATGATGTGTTAACGCATGGTGCAAACTGAACATTTTTCTTGGCGAATGAAATAACCAAGTGTAACTCATAATCATGACAATGTTATCATTAATAAATACTTTTTGTAGAAAGTAATGCAATCAAGGAATCAACCCAATACACATTGTTGTGGAGTTAATCACATTTGATTTTAATTTTAATTTAACTTTTAACACTACCTGCCGACCCCCCCCCCCCCGACCCCCCCACACACACACCCACCTACACACATACAGTAACAGTGTAAAACTTGGGAATTCATCTACAATAACATATTCTGATGAGGTTGTCTATTTGTCTTCATTTTTGACACAATGACAACACACCCAGCAAATAAAATACAATCGCCTTCTTAAAACGCGATGACCAATGTTGTTTTATCCTACTCGATCCTCCATTATTGCCCGCGATGAACCAGGTCACATTAAATCCTTGCAACAGGAGTCTTACGAAATCCTCATGCTGTTAAGTCCATATTATGTGCTATGTCGATAAGTTGTTATATGTGATCATTGCATTATCTTAATAACTGTCGAAGAATATTCTTTATTATTGCATTTCTTTTGACCATTCACATAGTCGAGTACGTGGCGCTACGCAGGAATGTAACAAGCAGAATGCGGTTCCCAGTCACCGCGGTTCGAATGGATTTTTCACTTTTTTAACACAACATATGAACAAATGCTTTCATGTGTGTAAAATTTATTAGCAGATATTACGGGAAAAGGAACATTTTTGGCACTTTGATTGCCGATACGTACAATGTTATCACAGTGTTTGCAAATCCGCCAAGACCAATGTTCACCCGCAGGCGAGTACCCGGATGAAAGCGATGACTCGCGCCGTATAGTGGAGGTTTCTGGAAACTTAAAAAATTGCCCGTCCCTATTCAATGTACACTGGGGAAGTACCAGTAAAATATAAAGGGATATACTTTTTCAAGTAATATATCACCAGTGATGAAGACTCGCCTGAATGATATATTGGTCTCCAAAAATCATACAAATATCCCATCACCAGGAACTTGTGTGTCTGATCATGAAAAAAAAAAAAAGCGTCAGCTTCCCCAGTACCCCATTTTTTGCAAATATGCTTGACTCATTCTTTAAATTGTAATAGCAAGTGCAAGCAAGCTCTTATGGCAAAGTATGTACATGAACTGTGTTCTCCTAGACTAGACTAGCATATAGTGATCACTTCAAATCCAGCATGTCAAAGATGCAGCATATGGGGCGATAATATGGAAACTACTCTGGCTGTCTGGGCAAGTGACAAATGATTGTCAGTTGCAAAAAAAATACAATAATGTACATGCCTGCATTTTTTGAATCAATAGTTCTACTGAATAGGAATCTTCATATATTTATGTTTCCATTTTGACAAAATCCCAACCATTGACCATTGGTTAGGGGTGGCGTGGGCTATACTTCAGAGTTCTGCATGGTCAGGGTGTTCTGCTTTAGTATGAAGTCATGAAACATACTTGTTAAAGTCTCTTTCTTCATTTAGTGGGAGTCTCCTACCTGATGGTGTACTTTTTATTTTATTTTATTTTATTTTTATGTATTTATTTATTTTATTTTTTTTTTTTTTTTTACTTTTGAACATAAATGTCATCAAATCTGGACAATTCACCTCTGTGAAAGTCAGTTTATATCTGTTTTATTCTTTGATAAACAAAATGTTAATTATTGGAGCAAAAATTATCCTGTAGTCAAAATGTGTTCATAGGTCTGATATTGTAAAATATTGACATACATGTACGTGTATATTGTTTTCATGGCTGCATGATCAGGTCATCAAACGGTACATGTATTGACTGAAAATAGGGTTCAATTAATCATTTGGTTCTTCCATTTTATGATGATGATGTCATTGTATGTGTATGCCCATGTTAATTAATTGTATGCCTAGCTGCCTTAATGATCAGTTTTGGTGAACATTTCAAAGGATGTTTTATACATTGCTCAGTTCATAACAAAGACAGCTTGCAAGTGGCCTTGCAGAAAATGGATTGGCCTGTTCCTCATTGAATCTGCTTATTTAATGCAAATGTCTGGCATCTTTTGTGAGGGTTTATGACCCATTATAGCCAGGTAGGTACATATTATAAAGCTTTTACGTCATTAGACTGTTGGTTAACAAACTTATAGCTTTCAAGATCACACACAAGGAAACTTAGCACACCGTTTGACTTTTGGGGCAGATGACTTCCATACTGGATGTCAAGTCCCATGCCTGGCTACTAAGTTCTGTTCTGAGATGGAGCAAATTATTGCTGCCACCTGATGCTGACCGTCCCATTAAAGTTAAGACAATCTTTTTATTGCAGGTGAAGTGCTAAGTTGGAGACTGAGTCTACAGCTTTCCTTGGCACACTTTGGGCGCAAAGTATGCCAATTATGCCTAAGGCCACATATAAAAAATAACGGTTTATCATCAGTGGTTTCCCAAACAAGTGATTAGGGAGGGATTTTTTTTTTTTTTTTTAACTGCTCTTCCCTTCCCTCCAAATGATTTACTGTATTAAAGCTTTCCACAAGTTCCTATTGCCCGTACAGGTCATTTATTCATTCAGAATGTCACTAGAATGCCGTAAAATAGTTCTCTTTATCTGCGCTATTGGCGTGGACTGCTCAAAGGCATTAGTTGAACCTTTGTCAGTGATTTTTTTCACAAATAAAAATTTTGGTGCAGCGCAAAAAGATGATGTGGGTGCTGATGATAAACCGGGATATTGTTAATGTGTCCTAAAGTGCTTAAGAAGCGTATTGACATGGACCATTCTTTTTTTGTTTTTGTTTTTGGGGGAAGGGTCTTTAGACCTTGCCACCGACCTATCCTTTGGGATAGTTGTTGAGGGTCAGAAAAGCCTGGAAACCACAGTTCCTGATTTTTTAAAAAATGCTTTATGGTTATAAATCGTGGCCTGTGTTAATATGAAGAGGTTGAGAACATAGTTCATTCAAGTAGTGCAGAAAAAAAATTGTATTCTTTGCTTTTTGCCAAAGAGTGATGAGGCGCCGTTTTAGTATCTTGCAAACAAGTGCATATAGTCCCGTTGTATGGCAGCTGTTACATGGTAATTTGTGCAGCAGTGTAGGAAAGACTCACAATATTTGTTGAAACAGTGTAACAACCATATAAATATTACTCTGAATGACATGTCATCTGTAAACGAGTTCAATTTTGCTTCCCCCACATTGCTCGCATGAATATCAACCGGGAACTACTATTTTAGCGCAATTTCGGGCGACCTTGACCGGGACTCTAATCCAATGATGCAAAGGGATATATGCCTCGGGAGGGGTTCGTCGTCCAAAGTTATTGTGATTCCTTCTCATTGCACCCAAATACGTGTACGTACTCCTCCCAGTCATGGTGTAGGTCACATGAGGCTTATTGCGCCAATCATAACGTTCCTCTTACGGTGAAAATAGCCGTGCTGCAGTGCCGCTATAAGACTGAGGTAAACAAAGCTAATGGGCACCTGATCACTGATCAATGTAGAGTAGTATCTGCTGTGTGCGTTCCCCCTTTTCTGCCAAGTAAAAGTGACTGCATACAGCAGGTGACCGGTCACAACAGGTATGCAAATGTGGCCAACCGGGACCTGCGTTTGACTGGACTTCAAAGGGAACGCTAATCCGCTCAGCTGTCAAAAGTTGCAACAACTTCTAAAGCATCATCACTGGCTGGCCTGGCATGGGGCTTGTTATATCCTCAGTGCTCAGGCTGACTGAACAATACCATGCTCCTATGGAAAATACTGAGCAAAAATAGAATGTTTTGAAAATTACGTTGAATATTTTGCTCACAAGCGTAGGTGTAGAAATTGATGGCTGATCCATGGAGCGTTTTTTTTGCATTCAAATTCCGTAGAAACTACAGAGAAATTGTAGAAGTAAACAGGTCTGACGCAAACACTTCTGGGGACAAATGTTGTGGTAACTCTATAGAGGATGAGGCAACGGAGATGGTAATAAAATTTTATTGGGATGAGACTTTTGAGAGTGGTTCATTTGTCAACACTTGAGTCCACCACTGCCACACAGTGAAATGGCCTTGCGGCATTGACGTTGCAAAAAAAATTACAATGATCAGTGCGGTCAATTTGGTTGCTAGCGGTTTAAATTTAAACCACTGTAAAAAGGGTGACAACTGGCTGCTTTGGCGATATAGATAACAGATTCCATCACTATTTGTACCTGAAAATACGCTCATGCTTCATTGTGCTCGCTTCACAAAATCACGTTGTGTTTGTGAACATTGAACATCGGTAATTTCCGTACCGGGTCGGAAGGGAAAAAAAAGGAAAGAACTCCCATGATGCATCATGCAACTAGGTCAACATGGACGCATCCTCGCTGTTGCGAGTAAACACGTGCGAAGTTGCAGCAATAATATTAATACTTTGAAGCATGATAACACACAAATTTCCTCCTAATATTAGCCTAAAAACCTTTTAAGAACATATGCCCGACGGTGAGTGATATTACCGGGGTTTATATTTGATTTTATAGCCGTTTCCAAGTTAGGTAAATTAACGCTTTCAGCATAGAAAATTGATCGGACATCTGCATGCCGGTATTGTTAAATCTTGCTTTGATTCCATTTGAAGTGACCGCAAATTTTTAGAAGGGCCCTTTAACCACTGTTACCACAGATTTTTTTTGTTTTGTTTTATGACCGCTGACTGTCGAAAGCTTGATTTTGACTGACCGCTGACTGCAAAAACTTCATGTTTACTGACCGCTGACCACGTTTGGCAGCAAAAATTGTACTTTTGCCAAATATTAACACTATGCAGCATTTGTATTTATTGCAATACATTGCCAAAATTGTACCACTGCCTATCCATGTTTTGCGAGTTTCATTTTTGAGTATATTATCATAGAATATCTATGTATTGCCCCATATTGCCAAGAAAAGTGCCACAGTCTGCCTTGATCTCATGTGCCACATATCTTATTCATTCCAAATGTTAGACTTTGCATTGCCACAGTTTTCCAAAACAATGCCAGCATGTAGCCATGATCAATGAGCCATGTTATTCAATAACTCTGTTACTACACATATCCAAGGAAAGTGTGATAATTTGCCATGGGCAGTGCCTTGATTAGGTTTCCACATATTAAATATTCCAGCACCAAAACTTTGTAAAAAGTTACGTTGAATGTAACTGATTAGTAACAAGTTATTACCAAATTGTTGGTACAAAAAAAGAAATACAGTGTACATTGTATGAAGGAGTTATTGTGTGCTCTTGCTCAAAATGGCAAATGATGTAGAAGAAAATCCAGGTCCACAAACTTGTCCTACCACATGTCTGCCAGGGATTTTTCACCAAGGAGAAAGCAAAATGACAAATGCTGGTAAACAGTGTGTTCCTATTTGCAGTGTTGCAATATTAATGGCAGAAACAACACCGTTTACATCATGGCAGCAAACCCACATGGACCAGGTATTGCTTGCTGGAGATCTGTTGCATTCATACATTCCAAGGAAACCCAATGTACCTGGGCTAGCGCTTGGAATTTTTACCCCTTAGACAATTTGGCTAAAACTACAAATTTCTTTTATGTTCACCTTGACAACAGACAAAATACTGTGTAGGTGTACTAAACCATTAAACAGGCCTGTCAATGGGTAGGCCTAATATCTATTGAGAATCTGCAGATATTATACAGTTTTAAAAATCTTGGCTGCTTGAATCAATATTATTACTTCCTTTAAGTCAATGTTAACAGAAATAAACTTCAAGTATCAAACTTCTGATTAAAAAAAAAAACAAAAAACAAAAAAAAAAAAACCAAACAAATGCTTGTTAATTAAAAATCTGTAAAAGATAAAAATACATGTACCAAATTTGCTGCCCATATCTGAAAGAACACAAGCGTTTTTCATTTTTGTCAGTAGATGGCAGGACTACTACACATATGCAATGTCAAGGTCAATCAAAAAGAGCATGGCACCCGCGAATTTTTCACTTGTTTATTTCAATGAATTTCTTCACTACAAGGCATTTATGAATCATGACAACGCTGTCTGTGGTCATAAGTGGATAGATACAATGTTTTGACAAGGAATCCTATAATATAAAGACCTAAACTGGGAGCTGGAAGTCACGATATGACCTTGATCAAGTATGGATTTTGGACAGCTTGTTTACGCGTGCCGAGTCAAAAAGCCATTTTGAGATTGACAGAGAACATCGATTCATTTATGCCTGAGCATAGCAAATAGACGTAATATTATATGTCTCTGAATGTATTTTTTTATTCTCTGAAGTCCACTTTGAAGTTGAATGAAGTTTTCTTTCCGTTATTTCGATAATGCACATCCGTTTTTTTACCAGAATATCCCAGAACAAAACCTGTCCTGGAAAATTTTATCTTCGCCAAATTGGCGAACTTACTCGAATTTTCTTTCGCCAAATCAACTATTTTTTTGCCAGTGGCGAATGGCTAGCGCGAGCCCAGTGTACATTTTTTGTTTCCGTCTGAAGTTCCACGTCAACTGCAATTTTATATCTGTGTTTTCACATTGATTTTTCAAGATAATGTGACTGGATGCTTGCTGGGGGCTCCACATGCTTAATTAGCAGCAATTTTCGTGCAATTGGATATTGCACTAATACAAGCATTCTCATTATGCAAATGCAGTAGTCCCTCCTTTGCGAGACCACCCCTAGTGCCACCCAAAAGGTGGTCACATAAAGCAGGTGGTCCCTCAAAGGAGGTATAAATAACATGAAAAGTACTACAGAAAGACCTGACAACTGTGGTCTCTCAAAGTAGGTGCCCACATTTGCAGCTGCGAATGGAATGTCGCTTCCGAAGTTACCCCCTGTATTAACAGGAATGACAGAACTGGAGGAGAGACTTGTTGCAAGGCGCATACCATTCATGCAGTTGAGACCAGCATAATGTGGAGGGCAGTGGAAAATAAATGGCAATGTTATCAATGTTGTGGCAAATGTGGAAACCACTGTTAATACAATCCCCAGACATGTCATTCACTATTCCAGTGAAACTTAAAAGGAAGCTGAAATACAAAACATAAAAGGCTTCCTGGTAATTTTGTTTCCCCGTTTGGTTCTTATGCCTTGTTTGTTTTTTCTTTTCTGAGGAAATATTCACAAGCTGGTACCTGAATGAAAGGTATTTTCATGAGAAGTTTGATGTGGAATTGTTATATGATGATTAAAATGCTCACGATTGTCATTGTGATTAGCACTCAAGAGTTAATATGGGTAGTTAAAATGCAAACTACCAACTAAGGAAAGGGAAGTTTCCATAATGTCAGGTTTCATTGTCAGTTTGTCATGCTGTTGAAACAGAAAACAGATCATGTCCATTACAGGCAGCACTAAAACCTCACAGCCTCCTAAACTACCCAGCCTACTGGGTGTAGGACCTATGTTTCTGAAATAAGTAATTTTGCATCAGAACAAAATCCTAATTCTGTAGAATAAGGAAAAGGATGCTCATACCCACCTGATAGGAACAGACTAAATAAATACTGGAATGATTAAGGTAGCCAATAAGAAGCCACATAACTTTGTAGTTACAGGACTTATATGGGACCTCTTTCCATATGTGTATTGCTCACAGCAGATTTTAAAGCCTATCGATAGGAGTGATAAGCGAGATGTGGCTTTTGCACAAAAGTCTGGGTTGCTTTTTGACAACATTGAGAAAGCATGAGAAAAAGTTTGCTTGAGTGATTTTTAGTTCAGTTTCCTTGTTAAATTTGTGTCTTGCCAAAACTGAAATTGACACCTACTTATAACCATATGTACATGTAAATGAATCTCCAAAATTATTCAGCAGTACAAGCAAAATCAAGAGACAGACACATCAGGTTTCAAGGCTGTATGTAGTTAAGTGTATTTCCAGAGACACAGAGAAAGTAAGGTTTTAATTGCAGCATAACACTCTAGTGACAAGGTAAGTTGACCAATGTACTTATGCTAACCTGTAAAAAGTGCTGATTTAAGATTGAGTCAACTGCTTTCCTCGGGCCACTTTGCACGCATTGGGCTTAAAGTGTTCCAAGGAAAGCTGTTCACTAAGACTACTTTTTGCTTTAAACTAGGCTTGCTGGTATTTGAATGAAATGTATCTTGATGAGGAATTGAATCTTTTAACCATCATTTGTGTAACAGTAATGAGAAAATGACTATGGCAGTGGTTAGTACGTTAAGGGTTAAGATCATTTGCCAAGACAGAAGTAAACGTTTATACAAATGCAGATAAACCCTGAATGTAGAAGATGTATTTATAGCATATATGCCAGGTGTTCTTTGTATTGCAGCACTGATTTAAAATTGAGAAACCAAGACCTCAGGGTAGACTTTACAAGCATATTACTAATCCTTATTTTGGTATGACATAGTAATGGGGGTGGGAAACAAGTTCCATTTCATGAAATATGTACGGGTGGTCAATGTGACCTGGGTGACTATCAAATGACTTCAAAACATGTCACATAGGAGTATTTGCTGATTTAGGACAGCTACACATAATCATGCTGCCATACAATATGAAGCTCATCTGTGTTGACTAATTGGCTTGAAATGACCATGTAATTAGCACTGGCTTGGGGACCAGGTTCTTTATATGATACCTGCACATATGATTGATTGGATCCCTTGAGCCTCATGACCTGGTACTGCTTTGTGGCCAGAGCTGTCAGTGCTCTGTTCTTTGTGTATGATACAATGTGTCTGTGGTACCAGTGGACACCCAGGTACTGGTGGTTGTGGAATGACTCTTGCTAAAGGCAATTTCATGTATACCTACCAAGAAAATACTGGTAGAAAGTATACGCTGATTTGATTTGCAGCCTGGGTATTTCAAAATACATATAAAAGTACATGAGTTCTACATACTTTGAAATCACAAAGACAAAATTAAGCTTGAACTAATCTTTGGGCCGTTGTCCAAGAGTCCTGTAAAACTTCTTTTATGCTGAAAATATCCATATGTAATACAATGTTACCAAAGCTAAGCATCCTAGATAAATTACAAAAAGTACTATCTCATTTCTGTGCTTCTGCATTTCAAGAGACATTTATGAAAGATGTTGAGCCTCCGGATCAAAATTACACTTGATTACATAATACGTAAAATACATAAAACTGTACTTGGTGACCTACTTTTGGATCACTGTGACCCAGTAATTATGGAGTTTAGTGCTTGTCCAAGTTTATTGTTTTTCGTCAATAACTCGAAAAGTTGTTACCCGGTTTGAAAAACAGACTATATATGGAAAGCTGGATGTGGCGAGCATATTTTGAACAGTTACAATTGTTTAATCCGGTTGAACGTCAAGGTCAGAGTTGAAGGTCAAGGTTAAATGACCAGTTTCAATATAGGGGCCATCTGGTGAATGCTCTACACCCCACAATATCAGAGATGAGCCCATATAATGTTTAGGAATTATAAAGTATACAAAAATCTTGATCCACATCAATTTTGGTGGCATCACCTATAGTATTATGTATTATACAGGTCAAAATGTGAAAATATTGTGACCACAATACCGTCCAACTTTCAAGTTGGCCCAGTATAACTTTCAGGACTTACAGGGTGTATAAAAATCTAGGTTCATTTTGATATTGGAGGTTTGTTTTGATATTGGTGGCCCCACCTACAATATTATGCAGTATAGGGGTCAAAATATGAATATCTTGTGAACACTGTAGCATCTTTAATTTTTGGCAGATCTTCACCAAATTCCATAGGATTGTGGGGGAGGTCAAAGTCTAAGTTGGTAATGATACTAGTGGTGCCACCTAAAATTTGACTTAAATTGTGAACCAAAATGTGTTTTAAGATATGAAAATCACTATATTTTTAAAATAATTGGATTAGACTTGCCAAATTTGTAGAATATGTAGACAATGTCCAAAGCTAGAATTTGGTATAATATCAACGACCTTGACCTATTTTGGACCTTGATATTCTGTCCAAGCTCACTGAGGAGATCAAAACTTACTCATTGTAGTCTTAGCACATGCAACAATATCCGTCACAGGAATTGCACAAATTAGCTGTGATTACATGTGGAACGAAGTGCCATCTGGTGGAGTTTTAATACACTAAATGTACATAAGCTTTATATGTTCAGAAGCCACTTCAGGACTCACAACTTTGAAATGAACAGGTGTAATATAGCCTCGGTGCCAGCAGAGCATTAGGCCCATAGGCCTCTTGTTTTTCAAGTATCGTTTCTCTGTTTCTTCTTTACAGCCAATTTTATCTAGAATTTTTCTCAGGCACCATATCACTGAGAAATACTAAATTTTGCACAGGTATTGATATTATAGCAGTGAAATTGAGCACCTGGTTTGGAAGGGTCAACATACCAAAAATTGTACAGATTAGGGCCAATTGAAATTGTAGGTGTTCAATATCTTCAAAACCATTAAAGGTAGAGGTGCCGTTCAAACTTTGATTCATAGGTTTATGCTTTAGGCGCATCCAGGTGAACACAAGCAAAAAGTTGTTGTAGAATTTTCAGTTATGCTTATAAAGGACACTTGAACAAGTTAAGTGAGGCAGATGTGTCCATCATTCCTTAAATTCTTTGCTTTGTACTATAGTAGCATCCAATTAAGCGTTGAAGGTGCAAACAGATTTGCTTTTGAAGCAAATTTTCCTTTCTAGTAACTACATACATTCAAAGAACTGATAAGTAACTTTCTGTCAAGTTGCACATACATGCACTTAGAATGTGTTTGGTACATTACTTGCATCAAAATGAACTATTTAGCCCAGAGCAATTACATGTACGTAATTACCAATGCCATTGTCTTGCCTTGTTTAAAAGTACTATCAAGTACAAAGATGTGGCATCTAGGTGATAAAATTGTGATGGATTAAAAACCTGTCTTTTGGCATGTCTTTAAAACATACCACAAGGTATTTATAGATACCACAAGTATAAGATGAAGTAGAGCTACATCATAAATACATAATTCCAGGAAAGAGCTCAAAATTACACACCCACATGGATCAGGGCACCTTCAGTCGACAGGTCCTGGGCTGCCATTTGTGAAACTTGGAATGTACGACATTAATGTCATAAACGAGCGCCCAGATAATAGTAAAGTCCTGTTTAATGCTAAATTTCATTTCCTTGCATTTAGATGTCATAGAAACATGGACAGTACATAGTGATGTCATGCTGGCCTGTATGTTTGGCAGTTTTCTCATGCGCTGCAGGAGATTGGAGTTATCAGGGATCCAAATAGATGGTCAAGTACTTTAAGTGCCAGGTCAAATTGGTGACCCACCCTTCTGGATTCAGTGGTAGGTCAGCAATTCCAAGATGTGACATCAGTCAGGCACACATGCGTGTTTCTGGGTCAATCTAGTCTTAGGGGCTCTTACCAGGGCCTCGGTTTGGCATCGGGAGTGCCCATGTGACCATACACAAGCATGTGGGCCCGACTAATAGTATGGTATGCCAATTAATTAACATACTAGTAGGGTAATGTCTCAAGCGTGAGGAGATTAATGTTGTGTGGGCAAACGGATGAACTGCAACCACTGAAGTATTTGTTTAGTTTAACACTGAAATGAGATACACAGGAAGCCACTGAATATCATATTTCGCTTGCTGCTAAATTGAAATAAAACACATCTGAAACCTCTCTTGTAAGACCACCCCTAGGGATGACCAATTGTGGTGTCTCAAGACAGGTGCTCTCTCATAGGAGGAAAAATAAGAAGAAAAGTACTGAGCAAAGTATATTGAAAATGTGGTCCTTCAAAGAAGGTGGTCTCTCAAGGCAGGGAACCAATGTATTTGTATGGGGGTGGGGTATATCTTGGTTTTATTGAGTTATAGTGTAATCAAGGGAAGCTTGGACACCTGCAGATGTACAGACATGCAAGGCTTTTTTTTCTTTTTTTTTCTTTTCTTTTCTTTTCTTTTCTTTTTCTTTTTCTTTTTTTTTTTTTTTTTTTCTTTTTTTTTTTGTTGTTGCTTGTGTAAGGTTATTTACCTGACAACACCTTTTTGGTGGTTTTTCTCTGTTGGTATGTGGTGAATTATATCATGATGCTTTGTACCCAGGAAAACAATGTTTTCTCAATTAAATTATCAAAACACTCACATAAATTCCATGAAGAACCATCAGCACAATGGCATCTGTTTACTAGTATCCATGACACTTAGAATCAGTTGCCCCTGTAAGCCAATCAGATTGTCCGATTTGGGTCATGTGACCATCCCCCTTCAACTTTTATATCACATATTTTATTGTTAATTTCTGCTGCAAACTAATTATTTCTGTGCTTGTATTGCTCTCATCTAAGGGTCAGAGTTGATGATATATAATTTTGAGGATTACAGACATTAACAGGTAAAGATTACAGCAAAATTGTTGGGCCCAAACACAGGGTAAGGCTAAATCTGACCCATGGAAGCCTGTCTGCAGTGTGATTTTCATTCAGGATGGAAACATGACTGTGACTGGGGAGTCAGTTACACATCTGGATGTAATTACTGACCACAAATATGCACCATTGGGCCATGGGACCCAGGGGGATAGGCCTGGAAGACGATGAATGAGGGAGAGTTCAATTTCCAGATTTTCTGTTGGGGAGGGGGGTAGGTTAAACTCGAATTTCTTTAATTGGAGTTAGCACACACAAGTGACTCTTATGTATATGTTAGATGTGTTTGTGGTCCATGTTTTAAAATATTTCTGAGCCATTTATTTTCAGTCTTCCTATGATTTTAGCTAATTTTTGCTGATGGGGACCTGTCCAATGTTGAAATGAGGGTGGGGTCGGATTTCTTGTTGCCTCCCCTTAGGGGTGGGCCAAAATGGCCTTTGATCCCAATTTTATGAAAGTAGACTTGTCCTCCAGTACAGAAATACCATACTTGGTGATTCCATATCAAGATCTATGAGGGGTGTATGTCCTCAGAAAGTGACCACCCCTCTTTAGAAATATGGGAAAATAAGGTCATCTCAGACTCCCCTGCTCATCAAGCTAACAACTGGGCTGAGTGCAAAGGGGATGTTATTTATGGGCACAGTAGATATCTAGGTCTCTAAATCTGTAAGGGATTAGGGTTTCAAAGAAAGTCTCCGGCAAGTTTAGCTAATTTGAAAGTTGGACACAGTGGAATTTTTAGGGGGTACCCCTTAAACGTGAATGTTTGAGCTGCCTCTCATTGGGCCTATGGGCTGACTCTATGGATATTTTTTGGATGAAATGAACATATCAACTCTCAAAAAGCATCAGACATTCACTATTTATGCTTTCATTTGGTAAATTACGGATTATATACAAACATAAAAGACTGGGGCATGAAAGATGCATAGGTTGTTTTGTATCCGCCATATTGGATTTTTCTGGATGCTGATTGGCTGGCTCAGTATGGATACACTTTGATACCGAGGATGTTCACAGTAAGTGTAGACTCATTATCGGGATGTGTGTGTGACAGACTCTCAATGCCTGTGTGGATGTGCTTGGTGGCAGAGAGCAATGCTGCACAGTGGTCTGATTTCATGACCTACCCTCATCCACATTTTTTTCTCAGGTCCTGTAATGCAACCTCCACCTGTGAAAATACAACAGCTAATGATGAACTGGTCTGAACCCTATATGCCTCAGTGTACAAGGGGGCTACAATACTTGCAATAAGTGCAGGAATGCCACTGCCGTCTGCTTTTTAGATGTTTTGGCGTGGTATGGCTGACAGCTCAATCCTTGTGTATACTTTACATCTGCTGCTTACAGGTGCAGCTTGGCCTGCAGGTTGGCTGGTGTCAGAGACCACCAGGCAAACCATCCCTCACCTAGCTCAGTACACTTTGTACTTTGTATTTACAAACAAACCCGTATTAGCCCTACCACCCATCTGCTCCTTTCCTCAGAGGAAACTTTGAGTTATTGATTACTTCAGCAGAGCATCCTTCCAGTTTTAGCCATGAAATATGTTGATTTGGGGGGTTAAGCTGTAGGCCTATGTTGTGAACATGTGGATGTGTGCAGGCAGCCCCTATCAAGGAAACAGTATCCTAGTGAGTAATGGAGAAATGATATCATTTGTCAATATAGTAGATGTAAAATGTGTGTCTTGTAGTCCCCAAGGATTTATCGATTTTGCCGCAGTCACTCATTCCTAATGAGTGCACTTGTGTGTGTAAAAGTTCCTGAGCATTGACCCTTGGTCTGTTTTAAAGTCAGAAGTCAACAAATATGTTATGCTTTTTTTTTCATTATTTTTTACATGGCAGAAACTATTACAACTGTAAAATGATTGAATGATAGATTTAATCAGCATTTTGGGGGGTTGTTTGAAAAGTGAGATCTGAAGATCAAAGCAAATGGTGACACCCATGAATGTCTACAGGGATGACTTAAAGAGTCAAAATCTTGGATAAAGAAGGTCAAAGATTTTTTGCAGGGAAGGTTGTGCAGGGAATGGAAGTTGTCACTCTACTGTGTTCCTTTGTAACACTAGACTTTCACATTCCAGTTAGATGTTCAGTTTATGCTGCAGTCCAATGGTATGGACCAGTTGTGCCAGATAAAATTATATACTTTGTTGATGTGCCAGGGTGCAGCATGGAGCATAATGCCTGACAGTATGGATGACAAGTTGCAGACATATATGTCAGACCATGTCAACAATGTCTGGCAGCAAATATGACTGGGATCATTTACTATGACATGTACAGTGAAACGTCTCCCAGAAAACCACCCCAGAGGATGACCAAGGTGTGGTCTTTCAAGACAGATGGTCTTTCAGAAGGGGTGTGAAGAAGTTGAAAAGTGTTTACAAAGTATCCTGACAAGGTGGTCTTGCAAGACAGATGGTCTGTCATTGGAATGGTCTCTAAAGACAGGGGCCACAGTGTTTCAATAAACAATGGTGTCTGCTGTATGTGGTCATCCTTTCTACCACAAAAAATAGCCACATGCAGGAAGTAACTTTTCACCACAAGTAATTAACAAAAAAATTTACTCTTGTGGCCAGCAACATGTGGCCACAAAGAGCAAGGGATCCCTCACGGCAGTGGCCACAAAGAGCAGGTGATCCCTCACGGCAGTGGCCACAAAGAGCAAGTGATCCCTCGCAGCATTGGCCACCAAGAGCAGGTGATCCCTCACGGCAGTGGCCACATACAGCAGGTACAAAAATGGCAGTATATTTGTGTGTTTGGGGTTCAGACTTCCAAATGCTACAGTTAACCCTAGTGCAATATTGAGGGGTTTTTTTTCCAGTTATATATGTTGACACAGTACAGTTTCCATTGTAAGGTTCATTGCTTCAAGGACATATTACCTTTAACATACATGTATTGCATAGGATGAAGGCCTGGCTGCTTGCCTGTTATCAGCTGTACATCACCACCACCACCACCATGCCCCCCCCTCCCCCCCCTTCCCCCCCCCCCCAAAAAAAAAACACAATCCCACCCTAGTCTTTGTGGGATAAAAACATGTCCTGGCTGTCCTATAATTGACCACTACAGGATTTGATCTCCAATTTTGAGAAAGGGAGCATGTTTTAGGCAGGTTTCAGGAGCCTGAATTAATTACTATGTGGATAGCATGTCACAGGGTTTTCCCTCAAGTGAGTAAGCCCAAGTCTGTGAAGTGTTACAACACTGAAAATGGAAATTGTGTTCTTGTAAAATGGCTCAAGAGATGATGCTGTGACATGGTGAAGCATGGAGACAGTACTTGCATATGAAAAGCCAGCTGGTCTTTGTTCTGCACACCTGTCAATTCTCCATGTTTAAAAGCGAGTTTTCCAGTTTTCACTGGTTCTCCCAGATCTGGTGATTTGGTTTTCAGTTAACCCCAATTGTCCCGATTTGACCCAAATTCATTTTTCTTTCATTCCATGCAGGGAATTAAATGAAAGCAGTTGAACTCATTCCATACTATATGGTCACAGGCCTTGGTCAGTTCCAGAACCACAGACTTCAGACTATAGCATGTTGGTACCAGAACGAAAGCTCTTTTCATGAAGAATTTAAATATGCAATTGTCGTCTTAAATCTAGGTAAATATGCGGAAAAATCAGGGACTGGTATGGAATGAGTTAAGCTCAGCTGACTTTTCAGTCATTCCTCTTGTAGCCTGCTGTAAGTTTTACCAGATCCTGTTATTGTGCTGATAAGCATTATGTACATATACTGAAAGACTTAAACCAGTCTTTGTAAGTCACACATGTACACAAAAATGATTGCAGCCTGCATGGTGTGGAGCCTTGGGACAGGTGTCTACCAGGACACTATCATTTTATAGCATAGGCATCAAGCTCAATCTGCACAAACCCTTTTTAATGGTCAATGTGCATTTTTATCATCAAGAACATTATTCATACTCCTTGTATGAAAAGACTGGTGAGTATTAGGTTTAGCTGGGATATGTAAATGCCATACTAGTTGAAACAGACTGCCTCACCACTCAACAAGAAATTATGTTAATGTTTAAAGTGGTCCAGCATTTGTCTCAAAGTGTCACTTTGTTTTGGCACATTTATTGCATAAAAGGGATATTTGAAAATGACGCATGAACACAATGGATGTTTCATGTGGAAAGATATTGTGTTGTGAGATTTGCATGTCTTTTACATCAATGATAGGTACGTTTAGTTACATGCAAAGTGGATTTTGGTTTGGAGATGGTGTAGACATTAGCACTGCATGGGATGGGATACACATCCCTATGGCATGCATAAGTTGACAAACTAGACAGTGGGTATATGCTGTTATTCATGTGAAAGGGGTATTTGGGGGTTACAGGCACTTGAACTTGTTTATATATGTGCAACTTGAATTTATAATCAATAAAAAAATAATGGTATGCCATTGTTGACATTTGAATTCCACATGTTAGAAGGTCCACTTTCAGAACATACAGCATTCTGTAACATGAGACACACTGTATCTTTTGTTCTCTTTAAGTGCTGACTGTGACTGGTGATATGGCAATAGAAAGGACTTGTTTGATTATTTACGATTTTAATGTTCTTCACACAGAACTTGAAACTCTAAATGTACAGGCATTTGAATACCAGCTCTGTGTTTTGTGGCACAGTTGTCATTTGATATGTACATCATGCATGTCTGCGAAACTACAGTCCAAAATCCACGATTCCCAGTTGTGGGATAGCCTCATATTGATCATACAAAGTGAAAATTTTGATTACTTAGAATAGCAGGACTGGCTCCAGGAACCTAAAACATTTAAGAGAAATACAAACACCCAAGGGCTCTCAAGCACACCACTAGAGTGCATGGGTCAATGTCCATTATGGTGTTCAATGAAGGTTTCACATCCTGATCTCTTGACAGGGTCCTCACACAGTCTGTGGCCAGTGAGGAATGAGTCAAATCACAAAAAAGTGCAGCCAAAAGTGTTGCAATATGACACGGAAAGTGAGGATTCTTTCCAGGAGTAATAACTTTGCAGTATACTGATGCGAAAATGTAGGGTGCAGGATATTAGCTGGTGCTTTTTTCTAGTAAAGGAAATAAGTGAACTTGGCAGGACATGCAGGACACATCAGCCAGGTCCAATATTACTATTACTGACTGTCAGTTGGCAGACGATACACAGAGCTGTAGCAAGATAGGATCCCAGGAAGAAAATTAAAAATAGTTGACCAAGTGATGGCATTTTTTTCCAAGTAAGCACACTTTTTATGTTTGTAGTGGGGTGTATTTTGATCAACTTAGTTTCAGAAAGTCATGTGTATGAGATGCCGCTATATTGCTGAAATAAACTGAACCATTTTGTGTCATAGGTGAGATTTTTCCCCAGAAGTGTGCCAGAATGCTTTATGTACCATATCTAAAGATAATATTTTGTGATAAAGTTTATTTGTAAATGTAATTTATTATTGGTACTATTCATCAAACAGTAATTTTACTTGTCTGCTCAGATTAAACAACAAATTTGTAAGTGTTCATTGCTCTGAAATAACCATGTTGTACTTTTAAGTGTGTTTGTGTGTGTGCATGCACAAAGTGTCAAGGAGATGGACAAAAGAAGGTGGGGCCACCCTTTTAGAACAGTCAGCCTCCCATAACCATCGCCATTGTCACCGTGCTTCAAAAAACATGGTGTTACCAAATTAAAAGCAAAAACAGAAAACTGCTCCTCAAGTTTTTACCATGAAAACAGATACACATAAAGCATCATCAACAGGGACTGCATGAAGATTGTGATGCAATGAAACTTCCAATTTAGTACATGTTAAAATTTACAGGTTAATAGTTCAAGAGACACATTGATATTTAAGGGCGTCCTCAGCATGGCTGCCCACATAAAGAAAAGTGCTCATCCCTCTAGAAAATTTTGAGGTGTGGACAGGTTACTGTGGGTATTCAAAGGTTACCGGTATGGTAACTTTATCAAGGTCAAGGAAGGAAAGTACTATAAATTGCTGTAAAAATTTCTCTATATTCTTATTTTCACTTATTTTGCTGATGGCACAAGACCCTGAAAATAAAAGCACAGTGAAATAGTATTTTCAACATTGTTTGAACAGGATTTATGTCCAAAATTGTGAAATTAAAACTACAGTGAAATGTCAAAAATACAAAAAATGGTAAATATTTAAACGTGAAAATAAAGCAATTTACAGTAGTAGGTGAAAGGTTGATTGATTGCTGTAAGGCTACATGGAGTCAGAGTGATGTATGTGTACCAGTGACCACTTGGTGGCCCTCATGTACCAGGAGGCATCACCTTTTGTACCTCAATCATCACTCTTGTATGTGTTGCATGTGCGGATAGATGGGCACCTGTTGTATTGGGCCTTTATGAGACAGACCAGCCCACTGCCTGACGAGGTCTGGTGAGAATCAAAAACACTTCCAGAGGCAGAATTTCTGTAGCATGCTTTGTTGCCTGGGTCATATTTTCAGTATCGTGTGGGCATGTTTTTGTTTTGGTACTTTTATCTTGGTATCAGTCATAGTCATGAGGCTTTAATGTTGAAAGATGAAAATCTGATATCCGTACTTGTGCAATCACACATATATTTGTTTTAATATGAACTGGCATCTTTGTGGTGGTCTTAAAATTTCCATTCAGTGCAAGTGTGAAGTTGACTTTTCATTTGTGTATGAGAGAGAGAGAGAGAGAGAGAGAGAGAGAGAGAGAGAGAGAGAGAGAGAGAGAGAGAGAGAGAGAGAGAGAGAGAGAGAGAGAGAGAGAGAGAGAGAGAGAGAGAGAGAGAGAGAGAGAGAGAGAGAGAGAGAGAGAGAGAGAGAGAGAGAGAGAGAGAGAGAGAGAGAGTATACTTTTACTGTATACACTGTACCTGTATGGGGGGTGGGGGTGGGGCAGGAAAGTCATGTGTGCAGTAACTGCATGGCCCTTTCTTTGTGTCCTTGGCCTACACAGTGAGAGGTCAAACCCTTTGCTGGGGGATTGAGGTCAAAGGTTGCCTGACACTTCTGACTAGTTCCATTGTTAATGCTTATAACAGTGGACACTAATTACACAGCACTAGGATATTTAATATTGGAATGGGGGACTTAATATGTACTTGGACAAGGGACTGCCTTTCTCACTCAGGAAGTGTATGATAAGGTTCAAGTAAGAGGTCAGAAAGGTTAAAGGTCAGTGACATGACCTACTTTTATGTGTAAAATGATCCATTCAAGATCTGATTAAATGTGACATCACAGAAGTTAGGAGATGGTCCAGATTGCGTCATCCAATTGAACTTTACTGGGTGAGTTATTTCTTGACCTTTCTCCAGGTCCTATTGTGTGGTTTCAGTTCATATCTGATGTGGTTTCTTGCTGACTTGTTTTATAAATGGGACAAAAATTAAACTGGTGTCATTTCATTTGCTGTGACATGTTAAGCGAAAGCAGGCAGATCGGACTTATCAACATACTCAAGTGTGCATCTTTTGTGATTGTGATTCTTTCACATCAGCCATTGATGGATGATCATTGCAAGAAGAATTCACTTGAAATCGAGCAGATTCATAACAATCTGGGCACAGAGATATTTGATTACGTTTTGTTACTGAATCTTATCATGAGCTCCAGAGTAATTTGGAAATTAAATTTCTGTGACATCCAATGACAGGACCTTTTCATATCTTACAGAGTAACTTAATTGGATTTCACATTGTTAACAAATAGATTGGGCATAAAACGGCCATGGTTAATTTTGTCACCTAGCTGGGTGACTCTTATATCACAGCAGGACAATTATGTGGGTATCAGTGGATCTTTGAAGTGGTCAGTAATGTTTGTTGATGTTGTCACTGTGCATTAGGCCTGCACTGATAGGCAGCCTGTATGATGTAGGTTGTTTCATGTATTGGTTTTCACTGTCTAGAACCAGGCCATTGAAAGTTAAAACCCGAAGTGTTCAGTTTTATGAGATGTTACGTGGCTCTGGCCATTTCATTAGCTTCTGTTGTGAGTAAGACTCAATTCTTTCAATCTGAAAATTGCTTTTATGTAAATTTTCAGCTAGGGGATCTATCAGTGCTGTGAATACTTGTAGCATGTCCCAGTAGATCTGATGATGTGACAAGTTTGTCTCCAAGTGTTGTCTATTGTAGACTGTGTTAACGGTGCATTCCAGATTTATAAAAGTTTGGCAGACTTTGTTTTCTACTTGTGTCTCCCCACATTCTTTCACGAGAGAGTCCCTGGATGAGTAGTCCCAATGATTAACTTAATACCGGGGCTCAGCCAGCCTGGTCAACACACAAACAACCGCAATGCATGGGCCAACTGTTTGAACAGTTCACATGCATGAGATTCTCTGAAAATGATCAAGTTTCAAGTGCTGACTCTCTGTGTCCAACACAAACACTGACTGTGTTTTCTTTGCATCCTACTGCCTGTGTACAGGTATGTGGACAGTTTGGTCAGCTAAATTTTCTGATTCAGAACACGGTAACCCTTGCTTAAAGTGCAAGTAAGAGGGAATTTATGGGAGTTGCCCCAAGTGAGAACAGTTTTAAGCCTGGCCTTGGTACAGCTAGGTAATTACTACTAAATTAGTGGTTTGCTATATTTAGGCCTCCTGCAGAATACTCTGCTGCCTGAAGAGATTTAACCCTTTCCAACACATACAGGAGTGACCTGGCAGCTTTCTTTGGCATGACTTAGCCAGTATCTCCTGGCCCTCATCAAGGAAGTCTGTTGACGTAGAACATGCTAACTGGTCAATTGAAAACTCTCATTCACAGCATTTTTATTAGCAAGAAATTGAAAATGAAGTTCAACCTCTTTTTGCAACTTTGATGGCAGAAGGGGTTAATCATGGAAGTATGATGCCATAGACTTTATCATGTTCATACAATGAGGAGCAAAACCAAATGGTTCCGTTTTGGTGCTGTGAAGCTACATGTAGGATACATACAAAAGAAATCAGCATTGTAAATTACTGATGTCCAGATAGAGTGCAGCAGGACACTGTCAATACGATCATGTTGCCTGTAACAACAGCCTGCAATTTGTGTAGGTGTTCCGCCTCCACCAGACCATACATGTTGGTAATGTTGGCGCACATTTGCAGCTGAGCTGATACATGCTGATTCTCTGTGCTGCAGGAAGTGTGCCACCCAGTGTTATTAGTACATGTAAGCAAGGTAATTTGTAACACTTTCTGCTGGTTTCCTTCACAGATAGAGTCTTACATGTCATGCTTTTACGACAAAGCCAGGTGAAAAGTACAGTTAAATGTTCACCCTCTTTGTGATAGGGTTCCAGGCTCCCAGGGCCTACATCCTACATTATAATTTACACGTAAAGGGTACTGTCATACATTCTAGGCCTATTGTCAGCTGGACCAGGGGCCTACCTTGGATAATTTTCCATGACTTATAAAGTAGAGCACTCATCCTTGCGAAATTAAGAAAAGAAATGTCATCACTCATGGAAAAGATTATACTTTGAGGGATATGTATACAGGCAGACGGAGAGGTAGGAAGGATGTTATTATGTTTTTCAATATGCACTGCTCCAGATGTTCAGGTAGGGTACATAAATGCATTTGTATTTTTTGCTGAGGGCACAAAAGAAGATAGCCATGTCACAGGTACCCTGCTATGAGTGAGGGGAAACAGTCACATGTGTGAGACAGGAGGCTGTACTTTTGTGTCAAGGTGTCATTAATCATCAGTGTCCCAACACCCCAGGCTTGTGTGTGTAGTGCTGTTACTTCCAGTGTCTGCCTTCATTGTTTACTGACCAGACTGAGGCTTCAGGACAAGGTAAGACATTCTCCATATGTCAGTACATTATACTAACCATCCATTTATGTCTGAGGATGTGTGAAATTTGAATGACTTTCACAAGATAAGCAGCAAGTTGAACTTGAAAGATTCACAAGTTGATCATTCTTAGAAGGCCAAACTACAGGGCACATTATTGTGGCCTTTCGCAGCAGCCAAAGAGTTAATTTTCAGTGCAACATGTGTTCAGTTCCTATTGAAAAGGGGGTCGGTCACATTTGTGACACATCAAGTTAATGTGGGTCAAATGCAAAGTAAAACAGGGCCTAAAACAGTCACCATGTTGTACAATGGTGAAGACTGGCCGGGGTCTAGCCACTGCGGGCAGCATAAGTCATAGCATCTCTGGAATTTCAGGCAGTGACTCCAGGAAGCGCAATTGACTAGTAACTGGGAAAGCTCCCAGACTCACTGGGAAGTGGAGCACTGCATTCAGCAAGTTTGCAAGTCAGTTAGTTCAGTCTTATTCTGGAGATCTGATGATAGGTAGGTTTTGTACTTTGATCTTCATCCTTCTGTCTGGCTGGGTTTATTTGAGTTTGGTCGACTTGCCAGTATGTCTGCTACAAAAGTTTTGATGACCTCATTTGGACAGATCATGGAGTGCAAATACCAGGAATAATAAAGATAATTAGTGAAAAGTGAACTGCAATGTGTAACTAGGATGCCATCATGGTCAATTGACTTTGTTTCAGTGTAATTTTTGTGTTTCACAAAACTGGGGGGAATGCAAAAAGCAAAAAAAGTTCAGAGCTTTGAATTTTAAGCTTCAGGCATGAAAATAAAATGAAACAAATCATAAAACACTTTAACGTACAATCATGTAAAATTGTGTGAACTTGTTCATTTGAAATGAACTTGTTCATTTGAAATATTTAGACATAAAAATTGATCTGACATTATCACATCTTGTGTTAAGTACACTTTGGGCGGTGATTATGCAGCACTGATACATAAAGTGTCAAGAAGCATATCATGTTCATATAGGTCTACTGCTGTATGCTGTCCATGCTAAATCCAGGTATAAGATTCAAATGCCATATGAAAGACATGAGTCCTGCGCATATATTCATGGGCATGACCTTGACAATTTAATAATGGAATTCAGCATTTTTGGGTGCTGGTACCCTGTCAACAATGTGGCCACATGGCACCTGACCAGAATGCTGCAGGCCCAGTGCAGAGAACATGTACTTGTGTACAAAGGCAAGGCCTGGTGTTTAGTGCTAATTTGACTGGAAATATGGGGAAGTCTGGCATCACCAGCGTTTCTTCCGTGTTGCTTTTTTTCAGGGGATAATGTACCTAGGAGAAATTTGTTAACCTGGTTTTGGTGATGCATGAGTATTCAATATTGGAAAGTCCCTAAAGCTGCATTTATATCAATGTCAGAATTTATCAGGAGATAGCAATATATATCTTTATTTAAAAAAAATAACTATTTGGCTTGTAAAGGGTCAATATACATGTGAGAGCTCACATAAACATCTGTGGGTAGGAAGTACTCAACAAACATATATGTGTACGTCTGAAAGAGCTGAACATAAACTTAGTGATGTAATATTTATCTAACTTATAATTCCTGGTAAACATTGAAGTAAGTAATCACGTAAAAACTTTGAATGTGTCATAAAAATTACAATTTTGGGTGCATGTACCTCAAAATGTACATGTGTTTGAGGTATATATATTACAATTGCATAATGGGAGATTATGCATCACACCCATAAAATTGGGTATCTTTTCATTTAAGTTTGAAGAATGTATTTGTGTAACTTTTCATCAGAAATCACATCAAGTGCAGCCAAATAAATTCTGAAATAAACAATAAAGTTTGTGACTATACATTAATGAGACCCTATCCTGACGTACATTTACATAACCTTTATCAGGGGCATGTGTCAGATGTTGCTCTCTAATTTAGAGGGGAGCATGCATTGTGTGAGGAATAATTCAGTGGGAGCATTCATTGTACAGGGAACTATTGACAGTTGAAGGTTCCCTGCTGTGTGGATGTGCACATGATGGGACAGGCTCCATGCAAACTGCATGATCAGAACTTATACAAAAGTGTCTTTTCTTCTGTACATCTCAGAAACCTCATGTACACTACACAGGCGCATGTGATTAACTACCAAGACTGTAGCCTGTGTGGCATGAGAGTTTTTTGTTTGCATTGTGAGAGCATCAAAGGCTGTGTCTTTGTCCATAAAATGAAAACCTGTGCTGTGAATGAATGCGGTTTTCTCAAAAGCTGGCTCATAGATTTTGTATGAAGAGGAAAATACAGTTATTGATTATTGCAAAGTTTCTGGGGCCGAACACAGTGACAACATGAAGTGCCAGATTTCCAAGGGGAAGGATCAGTCTGAGTGAAGATGATCCATGTTTCATCCAGTGCAGGTTGGTTTTTTTCAATCATAGACCTCCTTTTGTGGCAGTTAATTGGTTGAAGTTACTTTTTGCTTAGTTATTTATAACAGAGTATCATTAAACAGGACATTTTGTGAAGGAGAAAGTTATCATTTTGTGAGGTTTTGATTGATGTATGAATGCCTGACAGAAACACACATTATTCTGATGAGAATCATTTCAGTTATTACAAAGTTTCAGATTTTGGGAATTTCAGTAAAATGTAAATTTGCTGTTGTGGTCACAATTCTACTTTAAAATGTCTGAAAATGCTTTTCATGGTGTTTCATGTTCATGATTACATTTCAAATAATGAACTAAAATAAAAAATATAACAAAATTATGCCAATTTATCCAGTACAAGCCCCTGCTATTTAAACATGTTTATGCAGTCTTTGCAACACCAGACATTTATTATGGGTATACTGGAGCCAGGTGTTACTGTACTGTACATTGCAGATGGTCAGATACGATCAATGTGAAATCCTGTTATCATGAGTAGGACAGGTGTAGGGTAGAGAGAAATGGTTAACAAGTGTCAGTGAACTGGTGTTGTTGGCGGAAGTATCAGAAAGGATGGAGTACAGGTCAAGACATTCATATTTTATCAGAAGATCGTCATCTGCAGACAAACATATAAATCTCACTTACATGGCCACTTGGCCAGGGTATCATTGCTGCTGCAGGTGGTACTTACTATGATTATATATTACAGATAGAGAGAAACCTGGTTTGAAGGCCCACCCATCATAAGTGGCTCTGAAAGTGGTCTCTTAAAGTCAGGTTGTCTTTCCATGGAGGTTACATTATAACATCGAAAAAATAGCATTAGGAGCGTGGAAAGATGTTCCCTTGTCACCGTGATCTCTGGTGCATGTCATCACTAAAAATGTGATGGGGTTTTCTTATTGGTTATGTGGCCCATTTTATGTACGAGGTGATGCCTGTCAGAGAACATGATTGCTGTCAAGTACAGATGTTGTGCATGCATGTACACCTGTATCTAACACTACTACAGTTTGATGTCCATGGTGTGCAAGCATACTGCTGTGTAAATATAATCACAGTACATCCATCTGAAGAAGGTAATTTGTATCATCATGTGGGTACAATACACCCTGTTTTCTGAAATATTATCCATCTGGTATTAAACTCAACATAATTCTATGTAGGTAAATTTCAAAAGTACTGTCAAAACTACAATTGGCAGGTTTTCTATGTTTTAATGGTGAAAACAGGCTCACAATCTCTGTGCAGGTAGTAATGAATAAAACTGCCTGCAAATACAAATGTACATTGATAGGACCTATATTGTATGGGGAAAATCAATATGACCAGTGAAGAGGCAATGGAGACAAGACCACAGAAGACATATTCAATGCCAGTGATTGCACTGTTTGTGCTTGTATTTTAACATGTGAAAATGGCTTGATCAGGCAGAAATAAATCATACCAGATGTGAGCTGTTAATGTCACAAGACACTGTCATGCATGAAATTAATTGCTGTTGGGTATGACTGCTGGGGTAATGTTTCACAATACAACAAGGATATATCTGATAATCTAGGAATTTACACTCTGTTGCACTGAATAATTTGGAAGTAATTCACACAGATACCGTTGAATGTTTTTCATTGTTGCTACAGGACACTCATTAAGATATGGCAAAATTCAAACGTATCATTTTACACAAATAAAGTGATGTCACACCTTGAATTGAGTCTGCAGTTTGTACAGGTGTTCTTCCAGTAAATTACAGTTATCCGATGTGTGTACAATGATAAACCAGTCACAGTATTCCTAATTTAGGGTGAATATTTGCACATCCCTCTCATGGTACAGATTTTGACAAGTGTGATGTACTCCCGGGGAACTTAAGTATCAGATTACTGCATATGTGGCCAAGAAAATGTATTGGCATAAGACAGTAAGAGATACAGTTGTACCTGCTATGCATGACCACCACCAAGGTCTTAACTTATAATTTTTTGATGACCTACCCACAAGCAGTTTTTCGTCACAGCATCCAGGCATACCTGTAAACCTCTGAATAATTATCACTTGTCAGGCATAAGGTCAAGCCCTGGCTGCCACCACCAGCTGGAAGTGGTCTTGTGGCACAGGTTGTCTTTTGTTACAGGTGAACTGAAAACAGAAATAGATTCCAGTGCCTTGAAAGGTCTCAAAAAAGTTCTCAGGAAGCTATATCATAATGTGGTCTCTAATGACAGGTGGTTTTTACAGCAGGTACCACTGTATGTACTTCAAAGTAATTCAGAGAGATCCAGGAAGGTCTGTTCCTGACTGGTAGTGGTGTCTTGGAAATTCCCAATGTGGTGGGATTTGTATTACGTCTCTTGATAAGTTAAAAACCTGAAAGACTGGGTAGTGGAGCAAACTAATCCTATGCAGGTGGAAGTAGGCAGAGGCTGCAGACATGGAGCTTCACCTGTAGCCGGCAGACATGCTGACTGTGTGGGCAGCCTTTGTAATGTCAGATATTGCCTTGATAGCAATACCAGGCACAGACTGTTAAACATCTATCAAGCTGCCTTGTGTGGGGTGGTGTATTGAAAAAAATGTAACAAAATAACATAATAAACAAATAAACAAACAAACACATGTAACCTGGGCCCAGAGTGAGGGTTTGCATATGTTGATAAGCATAAATGTGGGTGATATATCAGGTAGACTGAAGCAGAAAAGTAGCAGTGAAAGGGTCAAGGGCTTATTCAGGAAGCCAATTTGCTCATAGCCACTTGATCAGTCACCTGGGAGGTTTATTTTTTTTTTTTTTTTTCTTTGAGGGGCCACCTGTCATAGATTGTGGATGATACATGCACATGTTTGGTGCAATATGGTGTAGGAGGGAGAGACAGACTACAGAAATAAGAGACCTTCTGGCACACCATCAAATGTCTGGTGAAGAGCTACTGATAGAATCATTTTTCTGGTCACTGCTACAGGGAACTGGGCCTTGTGGCTTCACAACAACTGGGAATGCTTTGTCTATGTATTTGGGGGGAGAGGGGGGTAAGGTGAAATCATTCTGCATTTGTTACAGGAAGCATAAAAAAATATCAGGCCAGGTGCAGTTGATGTCATATTATTCTCATGAACTGGGTACAGCTTTGAGGAACTGGAATTGTTGAGTCATTTATCCACAGATGTCATCAATGTGCAGTGTGTGGGAAAAAGTTATTTGCAAAGTGTAGGTGAAATCTTGGATGTAGTTTGAAAGATCAGCTACAAATTACACAGTTGGATGCACTGTTCACAAGAGCAGGTTCACCAGGGTTTGGCTGTCTAGAACATGCAGAAATATAATTTTAGACCAGTGGGGTGACAAGTTCACATAGATGTTTTAGATTCATTGAATGTTTTTTTTAGTTTTTTTTTTTCATATTAACCAGCAGGACAGTGATGGAAGTGGTAGCAATATTTCATCAGGTTATGAATCATTATATTTAGCTACACATACAGTATATTTTACAGGGACAGCAGATAGAACTGTTCAAGTGTGCATTTAGACATCTGTTGCTGTATTTGATCATTTATTGCTTGGTCAGCTATGTAGTGAAAAGATGCAAGTATCCTTTGCGTAGGAAATTGGCATGAAGCTGAACAAGAATATGCAAGGGAAATAAGCTCATGGCAGTAAATAATTAGGCTTATTGATTCAGCAAAGTTGCAACTTGCCCACACAGGCAAGCTCCTCCAGCCATGCCAAGATATGGAAACTGAAGGATGCACCTTTGGATGGAAGCATGTGTATAAACAAAACTTGTGGTGGTTTATGAATGTTTTCCATAAATTTCAGTTTTTGCTGGGTGCATGCATATGTAAGTGTGTGTGTGTGAAGGCATTAGGCTGCAGAAGTTTCTGTCATACCAGTAAGTTTTTACTGGCTCATTAGGGTGCAGATTTTACGCAGTTATTGTGCAAGAGAATAACAGCAGTGATTGTTATATATGTACAGTTTGTTCACAGCCAAAATCTGATAGTTATCCCACCATTGGTGCAGCATATGTGCCAATAAAAAGCATTGGTCTTTTTTATGTGTGTCTGCTGCTAGAGGAGGAGACATAATGTATTGATGGTTGTCTGTGTCATGCTCAGCTGTCTTGAATTATTTGTCAGCCTATATCCAGAGAATTTTCAAAATTATCATGCGCTGTTGTGTCACAAAGGTCTCCCCTGAAGCAAAGATAGAATCATTACCCTTGTCACATAAAGTGCTTAATGGTATTGTCATATATCTGTCCATCCCTGTTCCTGATGACATTACATGTACTGCTATATTTCAAAATACACTGAGAACAGCTGCAGCAAATTGTTGGCAGGGATATATCTCAGGATGTACTAGATGCCTATTGAAAACCACCATCCTCTCATAATTTTATTTTGTTTATTTATCTGTTTATTTACTTGTTTGTTTGTTTAATTTCATATTATTACTACTACTACTACTACTGCTACTACTACTACTACTATATTTTGAGGTCTGCCGAATCGTGTCCAAGGGGACAATGTTATGCAGTACCTTGAGAAGAAATGACTATAACCCCATCAATTTTTTATCACAGATGAACTTTGTGAAGGACCAGGCTTTGATTGAAAACAAAGGCTGCCTGAAATGTTTTGAATTCTTGAACTGGATTTTAAATGCTATTTGGTGGGTGGATGAATCGTGTCCAAAAGGAAGATGTTACCGCTGTTTCTGAAGACTAATCAATGACAGCTTCATGAAAATTGTGTCACAAATGCACTTGATGATATGCCACACCCCACTCTAAACTACATTCCTCAGGTCATTTATACCCTCCTCCCCCCCCCTCCCCCCCCCCCCCCATATGAGGGTATTGTCATTGTACAGTCTGCAAACGTCAATGCTATAACTTCAGAATGGAAATATCTACCCCAATAAAATTTGATGTTTGTTTTTTTCCCAAATAGGATTAAATATGAATGACCTAGACCTTCTTTCAAGATCACAGGTACAGTGAAAACTCATTATAATGACGCCATCTGTTCCCTTAGAAATGTGTCAGATAGCTGAATATGTCAGATAAATTTAACAACTAAGAAAACTGACTTTTGCCATTCAAAACTTGTGTCATTATAATGAATATTGCGGATCTGTGTGTCGTTATAATGAGGTTTCACTGTATAAGGTTATGTTTTCATGTCTGTCTGACAATGGCATCCAGACACCTCAGGCATACTGACAGATATCATAAAGGAAGGATATGCTGGACCAAATTTGCTGAAATGTGGCACAAAGATACCTTTAATACATACATGATGAATGGCTCAAACTTACAATTTCACAGTGTTTGTTGGTTATTTTTCAACAGTCTGTTACTTCTGTACTACTCTATGCATGGCATAGAGCATTCAAGATGTGTAACACAATCAGAGGAACTGTTCAGAATCCTTCTAGATTCAGCAGCACATGTAACTATAAAAAGGGCCATGTTACATGGGGAAGTTTAGTTGCTCAACAGTTGTGATTTACTGACAAATGCTTGTTATTGCACCTTCTCGCTTGTTTTTGTGGTGGTAGTCCCTATGTATGGTATCTCACAAAGAAGAGTTTTTCTCCCAGAGGGTTACAAAGAGATCAGTTCTCTTTCTGGTCCACTCCATCTTCATCAAAAAAGATCCAGTTCCTGCCACAAGCATATGATACGATGCTTTAACTAGGATATGGCACATGTGACCTGTTGGAATGCTACAACTTGTTGTGGGGAATTGCAGGAGATAGACCCCCAGTCTACATGTATCTCCAAGCAACATGTTGCAGCCATCCAAAATATAGCATACCACAAGTTGTAACCCCTGTTATGCATACAACTTTTTAGTTGTTCAACATGTGTTGCTCAACAAAAGTTGTTCCAGTATAACAAGGCCTTAAGTGATCTATAAGTTGTAAGTAAAGAGGTCTTTTTATGAGAGTGTTATGCTTTTAAAGTTTGTATGAGTGCTGTGTCCAGATGATGTGGTGTGAAGTGTTTGACCTGAATGGTCATCTCCACAGCACATAGAGACCCAATGACAAGTATTTGGTTTTATGACCAGTCAGTAATGGAAGTCATACAGTGCTACAAATGGTTGGCAAGTTTGCACAGTAGAACTGAATACACAAGACAATAGCCTTGTCGCTTGTTGGGTCAATCATGGTGTCTGAGTGTCAGTCCAACACAGTATGGGCTTGCCCAAATGTAGGACTGGATCAGAGTTCTGACCACAAATGTTGACTTTAGACTTTACATATATTGCCAGCTTTATTATGTGGTCAGGCTGGACTCTTATGTCCGTATAAATTTACGGTCTGATGTCTCGACACACTGATATATGCTGACAGAGCTAATGCTGGTACATACTGCATCCAGTGCATGGCCGGCTGGTGCTCTGCTAAGGTGTTTAATGGAAAATGAGTCCAGAAGATACCTTAACCCTTTGGACTTTCTCATGTAGTAACTTAATGCTTGTATTTGGCACGGGTTGCTTCGACCTTTTGGACCCCAATATTTTGTAATGGAGTGGCTGGTACACTGGCTTGGAGATTTCAGGGGTTAAACTGTGGGACTATGCAGTTAGGAAAGTAACACTATTTGATCTGTGTTGATAATGTCACATAATGTTTGTACAGACATAAATTCTAATTCCCTCCTGCAAATTGATCAGTTAGTTGGTGCCATGCATGTATCACCAGCTTGTGTGTTTGTGTACTGTAGTGGTGGTAGTTATGTGACTCATGAAAATGAAAACAAAATATTAAAGTTTAATTACACTTAATGTTACTCTGAGATCATGATTACCATGTTAAACACCACTGAAATGAGGTAAAATAAATATTCACATAGGAGACAAAAGCAGCAAAGGTCAGGTATGTGCTAGAAAGGTCAACAGTATGAAAGGCTGAAGTTTGAACCTTGTTACCATCATTATATATTTGAACTGGTATTTTCAGGATTGTTCCACTTTCAATGACCAGACTGTAGGGCTCATGGCTAAGTTTCTCAATGCCGACCAGGGCATCTTGACTTAGGTCATGTTTGTCCGCACACAAATCAGATGAAAGTGTATATGCATTGGTCACTGTCATTTGATTAAATGTTACAAGTCATTCATTGATTGGAGTCAGAGGTGGTTGTGAAAACAAGAAGAGACTGTTATAACACATATATCATAATTTCCAAGAGGGGTATATAATTTCCAATAGGGGTATATAATATAGACTCCATCCAGTAAGCATTTCCAAGTTAGGGATAGTACATATCGAATGTTTATTGTTCCAGAATTCATCATGGTGTAGAACAACCAACATCTCAAGCCAGATCACAAGGTAACCAGTCCAATGTGGAGGTAGGCCAACTTATACCTTGACAAAGGGAGTACAAAGTTGCAGCCATGTCCAGCATCCTGGAAAAATCCATCCTCAAGGTACATCTGCCTAATGGAGGCTTCAATGTGGTCAAATATGCCGATGCCACCATTATCAAGGTAAGTGAGTTGCCTTAGTCTGACTCCAGTGTGAAAAGTTGCATTTATACAGGTAGCTTGTATTTAAGACCACACCTACTGCCCACAAAAAGTAGTCTCATGTCACAGATGGTTTTACAAGTAAACTTATTACAGAAAGACTCTACTGTCAGGAAAGGGTGGACTTAAAAAAGACATGCAGCATCTCACAAGAGGTCGTCTATAGAGCACACAGCAGCTACAGTTGTACTAGTTACTGTAAGCACTGAAAAAAAAGAGAGAGGGAGAGATCAAGGAATGGAACATGCAAACCACAAAGAACATGAATGTGCCACACACAGCATGCTATACATTGAGACTGTAGCACTGAAAATGTATTTTGTGACAAGTGACAGTGAAATATATTATATATAGCTTAATCTTTTCCAAACACATTAGGCCTACATATACACACACAGTAACACCTTCTTACACCTCTTTGGTCATATCAACAGAGTGCTGTATCTGGGCAAGATATGTAAGTCTTGAACCAGTACATACTGCTGTATGAGACACTGCACAGGACAGAACACACAGTCTAGACTGACTTCTGTCATCATGTTGATCAGTATGAAGATGATGTACCTTATCCCCCAGCATCACTACTGAGGGTGCCTGAGAATAGTTATGCATGATATTGATTGGAATTGTATATGCAAAATGACTAATCTGACACCCAGAATTCATAGTTTTTAGCTTGTCTGGGAGCAAGAAAGTGCCGGGGTGCTAATTAACTTAGGCAGAGGCACTAGAAGTAGATGGGCAAGATTAGAAATGAGGCTCATCCATTTGTCTGAAACCAGTTAATATTCTTGCAGACAAGTAATTTTGACACTGAAGTTGTCCAAATTTAAAATGTAATCCAATGACCAGAAGTTACTGAATTGTTTCTTTGCTTATTTGTGGACAAGTGGAAAACTGTCCTTGTTTCTAACACCAAGGGGCACTAGAGAGAGGACTGAAAAGTAGAGGTGAACTAATTAGAATGAGTAGATTATCAGATTTATACTCCAGTGGACAAAAAAAGTAGGTATGTTTGAGAGACTATGTCTCATAGATGTTAAAATATCCCTAACAGTCTTGTGTATGTTGAAGTATCCCTCAATTTTTGTGATGGGTTTACTTTTTGTGAGTCCTGTATGAAAGTCTGCGACTTCTGTGATGTGGTGATGATGGAGGGAGGTTGAGTTACAGACAGAGTTCAATGGAGTGACTTGTTGGAACAAAGTTTTAGTTGCTTGTGATTAGTCTATGTACATTGTTTTGACTGACCACACAAACACCCACAGACTCGTTAGAGGTGAATGTGTGTGTCCAGATACAGAAAACAACTGTGAGCTTTGACAAGAGGCTGTCATAACAAGTGTTGCAGTGGCAAGCCCTGTAGACTGCCTGGAATCAAACACATGTCTGGTGATCCTGGGCCATGTAGCTTTTGACCTTGCTGAAGATAGACATCATAGGGCTGTGCATGCTGTAAAACTGGCATACATGTAGTCCTGCCTTACTGGGCCCATACAACACACTCCCAGGCTTTGACTCTGACTGAACATCACTCAGATATGTGTGAGGCCTGATGTCTAAATTCAATCAAAGGCAATATCTTACTGTGTATTTCAAAAAGTGTTGCTAAAAGAAGTCACTTTATTTGGCTTTAAAAATACCACTTCAAGAAACAGTGAAAAAGAATTGGAATGTTTAGCAAACAGAAACCTGAACAAGAAGCTGCACTTAAAAAAAAAAATGTGCTAAAAAATATCAACTCATTGTGCATCCCCTGTAGGAGGGGATGCATGTAGTGTTCAGTCCTGCCGTCCCTGCCGCCTCATCCTTTATCGTCCTTATTTTTCTGTCCCCTCGTAACCTATTGCCTCCTAATTTGGTACAGATAATCTATGGGTCTGGTAAATGTTTCCCATATTATAACCTTGAGGTCAAAGGCCAAGGTCAAATCTGTGTTGCTTTTTTCTGCTGACTCATCAATTTTCACATATTGGCTTATACATGTACTTTCTTAATGGTGCATTGTAGGCCCAAGATTACTACTAAACAATAATAGGAAAGTACCTATGGGCTTTTTATTTGTAGGGTTTATTTTAAACCTGAATAACCTTGAAAGGTCAAACTGCATACATTCCTGGTGATTACTGTGTAAGTCAATGGGGATTGTAATGCTAATTCACATTTTCAACTTTTCCAAAATGATTGGCCAGATTCACTTCAAACTTGGATTGACATTGGGTTAGTATCTACCCACTGTGTTCAAATGTATGTGCTCCAATGGTTTTTGGATTTTTAATTTTTTTTTTGGGGGGGGGGGGGGCAATTTTTGCATTCCTATTGATTACCATGTAAGTCAATGGGGTCTGCAGTGGTAGTTTACCTTTTGACTTCTTCAAAACCATAAGCTGGATTCACTACCTTTGGTACAGATACTCTAGATTTTAGGATTTGTTTTTCATATGTTTGTGGATGACCTTCAGGTCATAGGTCTAGGTCATAATGCCTTGCAAAATAAAATGGTTTCCAGGCTACATCTTCAAATGGGTGTCATTGAAGTCCATCAAACTTGGTCAGTATGTACCCAGGTGAGACTTCCCTTAAATTGGCTAAGAGGTGACTTTGAGGTCAAAGGTCAAGGTCAAACTTTCTGCAGAAGAATGGTGGCCCTCTTAGTGGGATAGCCTGTGGTGAGAGGTGCCTGCTCGTGGGATGCATAGGTGTTTTGGCATGAAAAACTCGCTTCTAGTTGTTAATTTACAAAATAGCTGTAATTAATAAGACAAGAGAAATGAATACAGTGGGCAACATACTGTCCAGTCAAGTTGAAGAATTTCATCCAGGAAAATCACCTTGTAGGCCTACCCTGTCCCTGCCTGCCACATCATGCTGTTTCTGACAGTGCAATTGTAGTGCCTCCTGGTGAGCAACAGATGGCAAGGAACCAGACTGCACATTCCAGTCATTTGTATGAAATGAAGCCATTTTTCACATATCATTGAACATGAATCAACTCAATTTGATATGTGTATTTATGTCTGCATGAAATTGATCCAAGCAGTATCTCATGGCATATTGTATCCTATTGAATCAGTGTTCAATGTGCCTGAAATGTGGTTTCGTTGCTCAGGTTAAAAAGACATAAATATATAGAAGAGCTGACTGAATGGAGCAGTGAGCTGTAAAACGTTAAGGTGTGTAATATTGATACATCAGGTATGCAAGGACTGTTGGCCCAGCAAGTCAACTGAATCAGCCACAGACACATTTCATGCTGAAGAACAGTTTTTGTATACATGAAAATAAACATGTTGGTGCATGACTGACATAAGTCCAGTAGAAGTGTATTATGGGTTGTCCTCATCAATCTGACCATGCTGATTTTGAGACTGCGTCCATTTAATTGCAACATTACAGGCAACAAAAGTGGGGAAAAAATGGCTCACAGTGAATTCAAGTGGCTGATCATTCCATAGCCTACTATTGTGAGGTGATCAATTGCTGTTAATCCAATCATATCCACAACTCAGCAAACATAGAAGTAGACCATGCCACATCAATTGGCAAGTGTGACTGGGGAAAAATTCTTTTTATTGAACATAAAGTTGAAATAGGACTTGGCTTTAATATAGGAGCAAATCTACCATTTTATTGCAGAATTTTACTAGCGCATCTGCCTTATGTTCCTTGCACATGGTGATCTGTAAAATGGGAATTCCTCATGGAGTGACACTGAAGCTAATATTTGCATCAAGGTTAAGGGAGTTCCAAATGCTGCTGTTGTGCATTTTTTTCTAATATAGATGATTTTCATTAAATCTTGTTGAATTGGTTTATGGGTTCTAATAAAAATTAAGACCACTTATCATGCAGTGTGACCACAAGTGATCTTAACTCTGGGGTTCCCATTGTTAATTGAAATTCATTATCTGTCTCTTTTGCTCGTGGAGGTTTCAGTTATTTCAAATGAAAATTTCAACAGAGGGTGGGGATTAAATGTTCCAAAAGGGGTTTTGGAACAAACAAAAGGGATTCATCTTGATAGACAAACTGTAATGTTGGATTAAGGTATTGTGGCTCTGGCCCAAAGGCACATACACAGCTCCACTATCTGTCTTAACAATGATGGTGTCACAGAAACAGAGGACAAATCAGAATCTGGGTTTCTAAGTGATCTGTACAGCTGAGTGTGACTGGGTGACCAGGCGTTGCCAGACAGGAAGCTGGTTACAAAGGAAGAAATTAACCTTTTTATCCCCAGCCCACGAAGTGGGGGAGGGGATATGGTAATGGGCACCGTCCGTCCTTCCGTCCGTCCGAAACAAATTTTGTCTGGCCCATATCTTCTACATTATTAATGCTACCTCTTCAAATTTTTTTATGGTGGGTAGACCTTAGGTAGTAGGTGTGCATAGGCATTGTTTTGTGTGGCTAATTACTTGCATTAATTAATTAATTAATTAACAAAGTTCGTTAAGCAAGACAAATTTTGTCCGGGCCATAGCTTCTAAACTATTAATGCTAGCCCTTTGAATTTTTTAAGGTGGGTAGACCTTAGGTAGTAGGTGTGCATAGGCATTGTTTTCTGTGGCTAATTACTTCCATTAATTAATTAGTCAACAAAGTTCATTAAGCAAGCTCAAGCTACAAAACAAATTTTGTCCAGGCCATATCTTCTAAATTATTGATGCCAGCCCTTTGATTTTTTTTATGGTGGGTAGACCTTAGATAGTAGGTGTGCATAGGCATTGTTTTGTGTGGCTAATTACTTGCATTAATTAATAAATTAACAAAGTTCATTAAGCAAGACAAATTTTGTCCGGGCCATATCTTCTAAACTATTAATGCTAGCCCTTTGAATTTTTTATGGTGGGTAGACCTTAGGTAGTAGGTGTGCATAGGCATTGTTTTCTGTGGCTAATTACTTCCATTAATTAATTAGTCAACAAAGTTCATTAAGCAAGCTCAAGACACAATACAAATTTTGTCTGGGCCATATCTTCTAAATTATTGATGCCAGCCCTTTGATTTTTTTATGGTGGGTAGACCTTAGATAGTAGGTGTGCATAGGCATTGTTTTGTGCATTTTACCAACTGTAATATACCAATGTACATCATGTGTATTTACCACCATGATTACTGTGGGTGGGGGATATGGCTAGCGTCAGCGGCTACTTGTTACATTTATATTCAATATGACATTTTTTGTTGCATCAAAATCATTCAATTTAACATGATATAACATTAACTTATGTACATGTAGGAGTGTTAAGAACAGTTACCTTGGTTGACCCTTCCTCCCCTCAAATTAGGACTGAATCAGCAGCTTTCCTTGGGGTGTTTGGGTGATAAGTGCCCAACCTATGCAAAAGAAAAAGCTGTTGACTTGGGTTGTGTTATCGTGTTAGGTCTCATCTACAATTCTCGTTTAAATTGTGTTTCATTACTGTTGAAATGAATCTGAATGATCGAAGCAGACGACATTTGTCCACCACCTGGTTTTTGCCAGTCTCAGGGGGAAAGGCTTTTTTTTTTTCCTTTGGTTCTTTGGATAGCCAAATATAAAGGAAAGATAAATGGATGAAAAGATTGGGAAGGAATTTTTAATGGTTTATCTGTCCCTGAAATCAAATTAAAGCAAGTGATATTGAATAGCTTGCCTGTGTTGTGGGCAGACTGATGAGAGATCAAGGTGTTCATGACAGGTTCAATACCTGCCATTGCCCTCTAAGTGCTGTAATGGTGTTTGGGTTAGCTGTGTCCATACCAGACATCAGGTTCATGCCAGCTTCAAATGCTACCGTATTTCGACCAATTTCCCAACAAGGGAATGAGAGGTTGGGGATCACGAGATTTGCTGCCAAGAAAAGGAAGTGTCTTTGTGGAGGCATCTGGTCTGATATCTTTGATCACCTGCAACGTGACCATCACCCTTCTCAGACTGGTAACCAAAGTGAAAATCTCTCCCGTCCTTTACATATGGTTGGATGGTTGGCTTATAGTATTGACATCTATTAAGAGTTCTTACATGCAAGTTAAAGAAGGGTCTGCCACACCACCAGGTTTGGTTCTAGAAGTATAGCATATTGATGCAGGGAAATTACCTCATCTGCCAGGTATATTAGTGAGGCAGTTTGTAGGGGAGGAACCAGCAAGTGAGGAAATTGGACTGACAATGAGACCACTTTTGCAGCTGTCATATATGTAGGAGGCACAGGTAGCTGCAGGCAGCATTGAAAGCGTAAGGCATCTGCTGGCTCCAAGTCTGCATCCAGTGCCACACACAGTGTCTGCAGCCTACACAAATATCAGGCTGTACAGGTGTACTGGGAGTTGCTCAAAGTAGATACACAGTGGAACCTGTCTGCAAGGACCACCCATAGGGATGATCAAGTTGTGGTCTGTCAAGACAGCTGGTCTCATAGGAGGTACATATCTGTAAGATACAGAGTACAAAGAAAAGATGGTCTTCATAGGCAGGTGGCCTTCATTGGAGAGTTCTCTCAACAAAGACCGCTGTATACACATTACAAGCTGCTTCCAAAGGTGCTGCACCTCTGGTCATAAAGGAAAGTGTTTTTATGTGTCCTGCAGATACATAACATCTGGTGTGATTAATGGGAGTCTTCTTTATGTGACCACCCATATAATACACTAGACATGCCCCAGGTATCTCCTTTTATACTACATGTATTCCTTTGTAATTATGAATGTAGGCCATTTGTAACATTATGGATTTCATGTTTGCCTTTACAGCATGTAAATTTAAAAAGGGACTTACCTTAACTTTTTTTTACCTTGACTTTTTGATTTACAGCTCCCATGTGTGCATTTAAGTTGCTTCCATTACAACAACACCTTGCCCACACAAAACTATGCCATGATCAAATATTTCATCATAATACTTCAAGTGTATCCTGTGCACTTTAATTGATGATCATTTGGTGATGTATGACCAGCTAAAGCACTTAATTATTAACCCGTTTAATTCCTTATTGCTATAAATTTATGGCATAAATGACTCTTTATTTTTATTTCAAGCCAGGGATAAAAGGGGTTAAAAACAAAGACAAGCATAAAGTATGATAAATATGAGAGAGCTATACTGTGAACAGCTTGTTGTCAAGGTCATCAGAAGCCATATTTTTGAAGACCAATTGAACCCAAAGGACCTGATACTGATGGATTAGTGTGCAACTGTTTGACATTAAATACTACCAGAAAGAATCAACTGTTGTTGTTTTTTTCTTTCTTTTTTCTTCTTCTTCTTCTTCTTCTTCTTCTTCTTCTTCTTCTTCTTCTTCTTCTTCTTCTTCTTCTTCTTCTTCTTCTTCTTCTTCTTCTTCTTCTTCTTCTTCTTCTTCTTCTTCTTCTTCTTCTTCTTCTTCTTCTTCTTCTTCTTCTTCTTCTTCTTCTTCTTCTTCTTCTTCTTCTTCTTCTTCTTTCAATGAAGGATTAAATGCCATCTGTCAACAGCTTTCTAATGTGCCCAGAGTGTACCAAAGAAATTTGTTGACTCAGTTTCCAGAGGGTTACAGTTGGAGGATTGTATGTCTTCACTGAATTTACCTGCATGTGAAGAACAACTGCACTATAAGACAACCTTTTGCTGGCAGCAGGTACCCTGACATACCATGTAGCACAGTACAAGTTTTGACAGCCTTCCTCCCTCCTGCTTCAACTGAACATGCATCTTTCTGTCTGTGCAGATATGATAACTTTTGACATTTGTAGCTTGTAAATCACAAAGTCATATGAAAAATGTACAGAAGTGGGCCATCAGAGATAAAATTTTATGGAAAATAGGTTTGATCGGTCAAGGATTCAATGCCAACATTGCTAGTGCCTGGCACTGTTTATCAAGGTCGTTCTCCATGCCTTCACGGTTAATGACGAAATGTGATAAGGTATTTGGCTTTGAAATTTATCCTAGGAGTGACCTGTGATGCCAAAAATAATCAATGAATAATTGCATATAAATCTCTGAGAATTCCCATGGGAAATTCAAATTTATTCCAATCCATATTATTGCATGGATGCCCTCATCACATTTCAAGAATGTTCCCAAATAACATTGCACATCAAATCCTGGTCATGTCAAAGCTTTTGAAGGCAAGGTCATTGACATACTGCGGTTCAAGAAGCCATGATAACCAAAGTCCCCGGACAGGTTCCATCACTCCCCCACCCACCCACCCACCCACCCACCCACGACCAACTCAATCAATCAGTGAGTGTGCTAATTTTGGCAGCATTTAAACCTGGTGTTGATAGAGTATAGACTGTATAAGGTTTTGAATGTTTTAACACAGGCTCTTGTGGATGTGAAAATACCAGTTAAGTGCTGTAATAACAATAGTGGCTACCATTTGGACATACATCAACATCACACAAAAAGAGAGCATTCAGTCTATTTGTGGTGAGAATGTCATTTGGATGTGTTACAGTTTTATGGGTTAATATATGTATGGCGTCGATGCTGACAACAAAGTATTTTTTAGTCACTGTACAGTTTTATATTGTAACTTTGAAACAGATTTATTGAATTAAAGGAGAAAAAAAATAGTGAGTGGAAATTTGTCATGTGAAGAAGCTGTTTTTAACAAAGGGTTTTCCCCAGTTTTGACAACTGAAGAGAGCTCCTTGCAGACTGGGTTATGGGACTGTATTTTGTTGACATCCTGTATGAGGGGCACTCTTGTATATCTACAGTGTCATTCACCAGCTCAGATCATTAACTCTTTCAGTGCCAATAAAGTCTAAAGTCGATCTTTTTTTTTCAGTCAATCTAGTCAGAATTATAATTAGGATTCCAGATTCGTATTCCTCTTAAAAGGACCTTTCATTCAAGTACCAGTATGCCTCTAGTTCTAGAGAGAATACCCCAGGTCAGCAGCCTTTCTCGGCTCGCATTGGGCGGATTGCACCCAATGCACGCCTAGAAAAACTGTTGACTCAGTCCAAAATTTAGCACTGAAAGGGTTAACTGTTTCTTGATTGGACAAAGGCTGAATGGACACTTTTCTTCTAAGCCATTGACCAAGGTTATGAAGTTGTGATAGCTTCTATCTACATTGTCACTGTCAGAATATTTATCTGTTGGCAAGAAATTTAAGCAAACAGTATGACATTAGATGTCAGTGTGCTTCTAGCTGCTGTGAGCAAAAAAGGGTTAAGCTGTGCTATTCTCTCCGTGCTCTAACCATAAAACCCTGTGCCCCCCATCCTCTCTGAAAATATCAGGTGAATAAATCTGGGGGATTTGCGCTGCATTCTAACAACTGATGCCTAAGATGAATGCAGTAATCCTCACACATTGAGAGAAGAATTACCATGTCAAGTTTGCTAAATGTGTGACCTTTGTCAACATCTCATTGAGCCTGTGCTTTCAACTGCAGCTCATGCTTAATTCCCACATAATTCTCTCACTGAGTGTATAATGTCATTCAAGGCATACTGCATTAGGTATGAAAATGTACTGTGCAGTACAACTAAGAGAATCAGAATCAAGAAGAGCCGCATGGTGAAATTTCAAAAATATTGTGTGCACAGAGAGAAATGAACATGCACAAATAATGAACATGAGTGTGTTGATGTGGATAATGGAGCCCTTACATTCACCTTCCATAACTCACTAATATAATTTGATGGAGCATTTCAGGATAGTAAAGTTGTACATGACAGTGTTTATTTTATTGTAGGTAACAATAGATATAATTTTAGTAGAATTTAAGATGACCACAAAAACGAGTTGGGAGACTGGCATGGCCTAGTATGAAGCCTTCTTATGCATGGCACATTCGCAGTGTAACAGAGGTATAACATATTGTTCCTGATGGAGAATATTATTGTTTGAAAGTACTTATTCCAGATATTATCACATTTTTATTGGACTTGGAGGACAAATGTCACATTTACGTAGTTTATGGGTTGTTACAGGTTTTGATATATGGCAGTTTAACTTGTACATAGCACTATTTCAGCCATCCCCAAAGCACCAGCTTTTGGAAGCTGCCTTGTCCCCTGCTGATAATGAATTGTTCCAGATTTAGCTATCACACATGAATTCAAAGGAAGTAAATTAAAATCCCGTCAGTACTAATTCATCTTACAGAACCACTCCTGTAGTCATATTTGGCATACCTGAAAGGTTCACAGGGAACCTGAAAATATGAAAGGGGGGGGGGGGGGGTTGTGCTGAAATCAAAACAAGCAGCAAGGGAAGGTATATGGTTCCTCAGATCTAATCATCATCATACTTATAGTAGATATTATGTGTGTGTTGAAAGACAGATACAGTAAAACCTGTTTTGAGAGACAGCCCTTCGGGCAGGCCAAAAAAAGTGGTCATATAAGGCAGGTGGTCTCTCAATAGAGGTGGAGTAACACAGGAAAATGGCAAAAGGGACATTGTAAACATGGTCAGGTTCTTTCCTCACAGTGGTCACTCAGAACAGGTTTCACTGTATACCTGAATTTAAATGTGCCACACCTCAAGTTGAGTCCCACCTTGCTTTGTCTCACTCCTACCAGGTGCCTTCTGTCATGCATGGTTGACAATTAGAGAATGGGTAACACTCTACTACATTGTATTCCCCACTTAAAATCTAACCAGAGAAAAGGATCATTATTTTCAGCAGAATATTTATTTTAGTGGCAGTTATTGATCAATAAGGTTTTTGACACCAACTTATCTGTCAGTGGTTAAATGATCAGTAATAATCCACTTTTGATGTGTTTGGTTGGTACAGGTGTGTCTGGAGGGCCATTGTGTGTGTACATTCAGGGCACACTTCCCTGCCAGACAAGCTGTACATGAAAATGGGCATTGTGCAGGAAGACAGCTTGACTTTTTAACCCTTAGCTGTCAACTCACATGGACTTTACTGTTGATTTAAATATTTTATTGAAGAACAAAAAGGAGATGGTGCAGGTCTCAACACTTGAGATTCTGTACCAGATTTAGAAGTGACATTAGGTAGGGTTAAGTTTGCAGACAGGAGACTTTAAATGATGTCACCTTGAATGTTGGCGTACACACAGTATGGTGTTGGGGTCTGCTGGTATGTTTTTTGTTATAAATTTTTTATTATAACTTAAGCCCAATATGGAGTTCAAATGTTAAAGGAGGAGATTGATGGAATAGACTAGATTGTAATTGGTATTTGTATCATAAGAGTTATGGTGATACTTGATCATGTTTGATTAAATACCAGTCCTGTGTGAGTTATAACATCTGTAGGTGAAACCTTTCTTGGCCTTTCTTAAAGACATTATGCATGGAACTCTTCATGACATTAAGCTGAGAGAGCTTTTGACTTAGCCCCTAATCAGAGGTGACAGTAGTAAAGGTCTATCTCTACAGGCTTGTGGTCTGCCTCCACATTCTGGTGGAACTATGTATTCTGCCTTAATTGTCAGCTAATGGGTTGCAAAATGTGTCAGCAGAACAGAAACTTTGGCACAATGCTCAATTTTCTCAGAGACGACATCATGCAGACACCAGCAGACAGATTTAATTAATGCCCAGTCGAGAACTGTGCTGCCACAAAAAGATAGAGAGAGAGAGAGATAGGATAGAAAAATATTGTAGTGGTAATTATGTTGTCAGTAACTCGCTTTACTCATCTGCAACACATTGGTAGGTTTTGTACAAAACTGTATTAAAAAAAACAAAAAAGCAAGTATGAGTCATGCAGACTTTAAAATATTCCCTGGCATGACATTGGGGCAGGGCATCTGATTATTGAAGAGAATGGGTTGTCAGAATACTACAATGGACTAGTCTAAGAAATTAATGCAAATTGCACCCTATTGAATTCAATGAAGTGTATATCATGTAACTGATAAACTTCAGGTAATGAAGTTTAAACGATACCATTGTTTAGTTGAATAAGCCACTGCTGACAGGGTCCATGGATGACAGTGTGATATTCTGTAACAGATGGACAGGGTATGGTATAGCCTTTAATTACCTATGAGCTTTCCATGAACTCCCCTCACATAATTCTCCTCCACTGGTCAAAGCCAACTTTAATGTGGGCAACAGCCATGATGATTTCATCAAAGTCAGATCTGATGAGATGATACCAACCACAAGCAGATCAGAATTATTACTTGATACAAAAACATGTGTGGATAATAATTTTCTACAAAAGCTGCTGCAGCACACTGGAACAGTATAAAGGGTAGAACATATAATGTGCTGTCAATTGTCATCGGCTATAAAAACATGTGAAGCATAGACCAAGAATTTCAATTTCTGTTTTCTACAAAAGAGCATTACAAAAAAAAAAAAAAAGTGATTGGAACCTACATACATAATGTATGTACGTATATGTAGTATTTTTCAGTGGTGCATTGGTGAACATAAAGGTGATTTTACTAATTTAAAGCATATCTTAGAAATGATAATTTTGACTGTCAGTGTTATATGCCATTATCTGCATGGTGACTTGGTTCCAAAGCAGACGTTCTTTGAGGAGACATGGTGACTTCAAATTGAATCAGTTAATTTGCCAGAATAAAATATATCGAGTTAGATGTTACAGACATAAAAACACAGACCCACAAGTGGAGAATGCTGTGACAGCATTGTGTACAAACCCATGTACCAATCCATATACATGTAATTGTGATAGAGCCTTGCTGAAACAAAAAAAAAAAGAGATAAACCAGGTAGTTCATGTGCCATCATGCATTGACCACAGTGTTATATTAGTACATACTTAGTCCATAGCTTGACCAGCTGATCCATTGTGCATCTCCTGCTGTGAAGCCTGATCCAGTAGATTAAAGGAAGGCACTCCTTACGTTGTATTATACATCATTGGAAAGGATTTTTCATCAGGATTTCATATCTGATGTTTATTTTATTAATTTTCACAAATTTCCGATGTTTATTGCCAAATATTAAAACCCCCACATTACCAGCAGTTCGACATTACGCGAAGCCATTCGAACTGTAGGACCAATTAGAAGCGACTATACAACTGGCCAATCATAGCCATCGGTTGATAACGAAGCCAAGCGCACCGCCATCTTTAAAACAGTGATCGAAGTGGAAGTGGACGAAAGAAGCTGGAATAATATAGAGAATGGCGGGGATACAACCTTACAATTACGAACCAATGAGAAGAAAGAAGATAGAAGTAGTTGAAGAATGGACTGACGACTCTAGCAGTAGCAGTGACAGCGGTAGTGACGACGATACGCCACGAGAGTCGCGAGTGGTAGACGGGATGGACAAGTTGGGCAACACAGAATGGTGTTCATGTGGAAAATGCCGTACGATGGGTACCCCAGAGGAGAGTTTTTGCTGCCAGGATAGATTCTACATCCCGGAGGCACGGCGGTTCATCGAACAGCCTGACGGCAGCCTACTTCAGTGTCTGGTGTGTCACCCCACCTTCGAGATAGCCTGTCTGCGGGACGACATTGTCCAACTGGCCCTTGTGACCATCATCCGATCGAGAAACCTGGCAACGGCAAACCGTGTCCCTCTTCCCGAGCCTGTTGCAGCTGAGTAAGTACAAAATGAATGCGAATTTTTGCCTACGCGATCATTCGTTTGTGGCCCAGGATATTATGTTCGGCGGCTGCGAAATAAACACGCATTTTTTGGCGATTGAGCGTTGGCTTCGTGTTAGTACATGATAACCCACGAACTTCGTTTACCGACCTTTGATTAGCCTACATTATTGAGTAAGAATGCAAGAGTTCCCAGACGTGCTAGTTTACGAAATTTATTATGAAAGAACACAGATTAATTTAGAGTTTGTCATAAAATGTCGCTAAAAACTAGGGATTTACAATATTCATACGGATCAGGTTTGAATTTCAAATTTATAACACAGCTTATATTTGAATAATAAACTTTACTGCTATTGAAATCCAGAGGTGGGGGTAGGGGTCAATTCTATTGTCTGTTATGTGTATTTTACTTCACCAGTTTTTATATCCCATGTATGAATGCTTTTGGGGAGGTTGTCAATACTTTTCATTTGTTAGAAACTACTGAACTAATGTTTTTGTCTTTTTAATTTTATGTATTTACAGCACCATGCGGTATGGGGCATATGTCCAGTTCACACACTGGGTACATGCCATGCTTGGCAAAGGAAACAGGAGAGTGATCCCATCATGTGTAGTGTGGGCGATCCGGGACAAATGGCCAGAACCATCCGGGGTGTACAAAGGGTTTATGGCAGCTGAAGGACTTAGATGGCTTCCAAGATGAACTGTAGTAGTCACAAGAACAAGGGAAATGATTGCAATTGAAACCCTCACAGACAGTATTTTTTTATGCTGATTTGCATCAGTCCAACTGTAATATATGTAAATAAATATATAGTGGAAAAGTTCTGTTGTTTGTTTACTAAATATCATAAAGTGCTTGAATCATTTCTTACTCATTTTTTTTTTATTGATGAGACAGTTACTTGTATTATATTTAGTGTTACTAATGAATTTGTGGAGACCAAAATTAAATATTATTCAAGCACTTTATTGGCACATCCCTTGCATGACATAATTATATTTACATGGGTGAAAGTTGGCAAAAAAAAAAATAAATCAGAATTTTCTACTGAAATTTTGATGCTTTGCAGCATTTCCTGCCAAAAACAGAAGAATGTTATCAAAACTGAATTCAGTTTCAATAAAACTGCAAAATTTCACCCATATATTTCAAGCTATCCCTCTCACCCCACCACAGAAAAATTCTGATGAGATGGATTTGAGTTGTGTATATATATATATATCTGGCATGGGGAAATAAAAACTAGAAAGGACATTTCAGTATATCAAGCTACTGTAAATGCACTTATTTTCACGTGTTTTAATTTTCACGGTTTTTGTATTTTCGGCATTTCACAGAATTTTTAAATTCACTATTTTGGCCATAGCTCCAATTAAAACCATGTTACAATATTTTTTCACTGTGTTCTTATTTCCACGGTTTTTGGCGATCAGCGAAAATAAAACACCGCAAAATAAAGGCAATTTACAGTATCACAGTAAAGTAAAATCATGTGAAATGACATTCTCTACAAATGACCTAAATTCAGATATTTCCTTTGTAGGCATATATATATATATATCCTTGTATGTACTTCAGTTTAAATGAAACTGGAAACTTTCAACCATATGTTTCAAGCTATCCCAAGTACCCGCCCCCAAGAAAAATTAAGTTATATATACCATATTCATCCCAATAGTAGCACATGCCCTAGTAGAAGCACACATATATAGTGGGGCCTTCATTTCAAGAAAGTTACTTTTTCCAGTCCCATGAAAACATGACAAAATCCATAAAATCTTTGCATTGGCGTGGCATGCTAATATTAGGATGAATACGGTATATCAGTATTACTCCCAGCACAGACATCAAATCATTCACTTTTTTGTACGATGCACCACTCAGAAGAATAGATGCAGCACCAAGCAAAGTACCAGCACCCATTCTGCCCACCCGGGGCTGAGAGTACCACTTTCCAGCACAACCACTTATACATTCATATGTTATAACAAGCATAGTAGCACTAGTGTGACTCTTTTTTTGTGTGACATGTGACCCACACTTTGGGCACCATCGCAACAGTTCCATGATGGACTGACTCGAAACAATGTATTTCTGTCCATAAATACTATCTTCAGGTTCATCTCCATCAACAATATCATGCTCTTCATCACTATCATCCTCAAATACAGGGACATAGTCTGGGTCAGTCTCTGTATTATCACCAAATTCTATGGTCTCTTCACTGATTTCAATTGGCACATCCATTTGTGCCTCAGATTCAGGCTGTTGGTCTTTATCAACATGCTGGAAACATTCAGTGCCATTTCCTGCAAGTATTATGAAAAAAATTGTTGGAAATATGATGATTTTGAATAAAGATCATCCAAGGTAAAAGTTGAATAATAGTAAATAATGTTCAGAAATTACATAGGACAAGAGAAGTATATGTATACAAATTATATATAACTAGCCTCAAAAATATCTTGTCTATTTCTGGATGTGATCACATATAAAACTAACTTTTTGAATGTATTACTGTAAAGCAAATATGAAACTATCCAATACACTACACAGTAATGGGAAAGTTTTATATACAACTGACATGTCATAAAAAAAGGTGGATGTGGGGTTGGAATACATACCTGACTCTTCACATGTCATGATTGGTGCTTTATGGACATCACTGTCAAACTTGAATATGGTGTCTGCATATAGACCTGGTGTAGATGTCCAGGGTGATGAGTCTGCATAAGAGTGTTCAGTTTGGATGTAGGCATAGATATCTTGAGTTCCAGATGCCTGAGTGTGGGTACTAGGTGTCACATTGATGCCCACATCTTTAGTCACTTTTCTACAAATAAACAAATAAAGAACATTAGACACAAACACACACACGCACATATAAACATAGCTTTTATCACTAAATTTCTCTAAAGTAAATCTTGTGAATAGACAGGTACATCATGCTGTATATTGACTGAATTCTTGAATAAACCACTTAGAAGACCTTTTTCTTTTTTGATCAGCCAGCGTTCAAAATCTCAACTACTCAGCAAAGCAGAAAAAAAAGTATACACACCTTCTGACTAACATGGACACTTGTAAAGGATTAGCAAAATTGTTTGCCATAGTTTTGCCTTGTCTATGATGCTAAAATTAAAAATGTGGTGTTAAATAATAATAATAATAATAAAATAAAAAAAATCCTCACCTGTGTTTGTGTGAACCTGGGCAGCATGGACAAAAATGACAAAAACAATAGCAAGGGGAGTCCTGTACAAGAGTATCGTCGCTTGTGTCAGTGTCCTGGATTGCACTGCTTTCATCCATGTGTTCCATGGTCTTGAAATCCTCTACCCGCATGATCTGGAAATAGTCAGTCGCAATATGTACGTTAAATTTCTCATTCGTGATTTATAAAACGCATTTCTGGTTTCATAAACCATCAGAGGTATTACACGCTACTACATATTCAATATCAATTGGACATGAATGATCATTGTTCAACACAAAGCCACTTCAAATTATGAAAATTGTTTCCGAGGTCGTTATCGACGTAAAGAATATGCATATGTTATGTGTTTCAATCAAATCAATTATTATTTATCAATGTATTTACTCCGTTCATGATAATCGGTCGTAAATCGTGACCGTGTAACGTGAGCTATAATATGAGCTCCGGGAGTTATCAAACGATCGGAATTCGTCACGCAGCACATTTGCAATTACTTATCAAGGCTCGGACAGTCACCAAATTTTAACGAATATACTATACAAAATAAATCAGTACATACATGTGACTGCACGGATGGAACCGCCCCCTTCTTCAGTCGAACATACTGACGATGACCGGCGGGAAGCCACTCGCTGGGCATTTGGGTATGATAATCCTCAGGCTTGAAGTGCGCGGAGCACAACTTCGCATTTTTGTATGCTCCCAATACTTCTTCTGGAATTTTCATACTAGCATTCCATTTATCTGCCAATGATTTGTCCTTTGGCCAAGAATGAAAATTTCTTTCTGGATATTCGGTGGCTGTGCCACCGCACGAAACACACCTTGGCATTTTCGAACTCTCTACCGCACGGAGGTGTAGAAGGCTGCAGAATACCGCTGTTTCCAAATTTGGCTATAAATATGTCCAAGATCGCGCGAGGAAAGACGTGACATATCGTGACTCGTAAACGTTGCTTTTTTCTCGCTAAAACGAGTTATTAAAAACAGTTTTAAACAACTGCTGCATATACATTTACATATATTATTAGTTTTCGTTACATTTCCGACCACTTCAATTTGAAACTAGGAGTTTATTCTCATCAAGTAAAAAAAACTAGGTGCAGAAGTAGGACTCCCGTGATCCGCAGAAGATCCTTTGATCTTCCATAGGTTTGCCGCTTCCGGTAATTTGACAGGTAAAGCTGATTTCAGCAACATTAAAATGCAGATTTTGGAAATATGGAATAAAATATAACTAAACCATTTTACATGTGGTAAGTGCCTGACATGAAGTTCCCAAAACACTTAAAATACAACGTAATGAGTGCCCTCCTTTAAGATGATTCTGAGGTCTTAGTGGATGTCTGGGATGACACTACATGGATATTCATGTATATTTGTGATGTATCACATGGTCTGCAGCAACACTAGGGATTTGAAGTATGTTTGCCTCATGTCAGAGTCATGTACAGATATATTACTTTGTAAGTGTAGAATGAATTTTTATTTTAATACAAAATGGAATGTGTGCAGCCATTGTCATCAGTACCTGATGGAAAATGAAGAATGTAGTCTTCACTCCTTTGTCCATTTTGAGTCTGCAGCATAAGATTACACTTCTTGTGGCTTGCTTCAAGTAACTTTATAGCATGTTTGTTTGTATTAAATCTAGTTTAATATAAGCAGATACTTGTAAGTTTGATGTTCACATCAATAGGTTTGTGACAAACTTGAGGTCAACAATGTTGATACTGATTCTGATCCACAAGGTTTGGCGAGCTTAATTTATTTTCACAATAGGTGTCCACAATTTGGGTCAAAAATTGACAAAAAGCAGGACAACAGCATCTGATTTAGCTGGGAAAGCAGTTTTCTTCCATTCCATCACAGATACCCCAAAATATTACAAAGAATTATTATAAATGAACCCTGTTAAATCATTAACTTAATATGAAAGTTGAAAGACCAAACTGTTAATCAGGTGAGAGTAGATCTATTTATATTAATGACAAGAGAAGAACTGAAGAGTAAAGAGAAATGGCATATGTTTGTACTGTAATCACCTCACAGATTTGTTCATTTTAAATTTGATTAATGCTAGCATAAACATGTACATGTACACACTGTATTGGGTACATGATAAAATTACTGAAATAGCAGCATTGTTGAGTGCCAGCAGATGAAGAAAGGGTATTGAGTAGGATTTGTATTAGATTAAGTGGTTCTATGAGCTTATCTGGATATCAGGGTAAACTTGCATGATTTATGGATAGTTGTATACAGAAGTGAAAACCACAAAAATGGAGTACAATGCCCCTGCCTTTGGCTGCTCATTTTAGTGGAAAAAGGAGATCAAGGAGTGAAGGTTGTGTGGTCAGCCTCCCTTTGCCTGGATAACCATCAATAATGACAGGCTTTTCCAGAGCACTGGTACAGTAAAATGTGGGATAAGTTCAGCCAGGCATGGGGGCCTTCCAGGGAGGTCATATAAACTATGCCACTACCTATATGTTAAGTGAGGTGTGGGTTTAGCCAGGATGCATGTCTATGAACATTTTAAATCTCAGAATGGTAGTTTTGGCATCATAAAGGATTCATTTCAAGAAAAAAAGATATATATATATGCTGAATAGTGGATGTTATAATGTCATTTTAATGGTTGACAATGGTGTAAATTATTGTGGAAATCATTGGCATGGAGCAAGGTTTCGCTGTATATATTTGCATACATCCTGGATTTGTAAACTCAGTGCTCATAATTTGATGTGTCTAGCAGTGGCATGCCTGACACCAAATTGCACGGATATGTTGAAAATACCTTCTTTTTTTCCCTAGAACTTGAATTTGTGGTAGTGCATAGTGTGTATATTTGATAGGGTACACAGTGCTGTTTTCAGAACAAAATGTTGCTTTGGGGTCCACTGGGTAGACCACCTGACACCAGAACCACCTGGTCATGACAGGGTAAAGTGAGGGATTGTTTCATGCAAAATAGAACTATGTGTCTCTTGATATGTGTGTGTCTGAAACAAACAGCTGTTTTGTAGTTTTGGCTGAATCTTTTGGCCACAAACATTTTGGGAGGAAAGAAAACCTTGAGTGGTTAAGGAAAGAAAGGTTAATATTTCTTGTTACATATTGAAAAATCTGGAACGTATGTTGATGAAATATTATGAGATGGATGTAGCACTTTAGGGTACAAATACATGGCATGGGAATGAAGGGGTTAAAGTTCAGTACATGTGACTAAGCTCAGCTGGCACAGTTGTTGGAACAAGCGCATGTTGACCTATTTTGTTCATGTCCTGCCTTGAGTCATCTGCCTGGTTGGGTCTTCTGTTTGTTTACCTGTTTACACAGAAGTAAACAGTTAGATTGTAACAGATATGGCTGGTTTGCAACAGACATGGCATTGAGCTCCATCAGCTGTTTTCAAGACTGGAACAGCATGAATAGACAGAAAAAATGTGCTGTAGGTCTACAGTGGGAACACAGTGTCACCCTTTGCCTACTACATTCCTGATCCCAGAAAGTGTAACCCTGAATCAAAGATTCACTATTAATGCTGGCCCATTCAAAGACCTATCAGTTCTGTGTGATTAAATCTACAAAACACTTTACATGTTTTCACTTAATTAAAAGGTGTGGAATGTTTGCAATTTCAATACAAAATTAAGAAAAGCAGATGAGTCATACCAGTAAATAACAGACTAATTAACGCTTTGTGTTCCCCTGCCACATGGCAAGTCTGGCATAGAACTTAATGGACGCAACCCCATTGCCTGGGAATTTGCAAAGTTTGCTCCCACACAGAACCCCACCCCTTGTAATTTATATACATGTATTGTCACAAGAAGATATACCTGGTGGGCTGGTCCAAGAATATGACCACACAGATTGTATGTTATTCCATTCATTAAGACATGCCTAGAGGACTGGTATGGATTATGGCTGCATGGATTGTATATTATTCCATTCATAGGAAGATGTACCTGAAGGGATGTTCCAAGAATATGGCCAGTTGGCCACACAGATTGTATACTATTCCATTCATAAATAGACATACCCACAGGGCTGGTCCAAGAATATGGCCACACGGTTGTATATTATTCCATTCATAAGAAGACATACAGTGTACCTGGAAGGGTGGTATGGATTATGGCTGTAGGAATTGATATTATTCCATTTGAAATAGAAAATAGACCTACATGGAGGGCAGGTATGGATTATGGCCACTTGGATTGCATATTACTCCATTCGTAAGTAGATATGTGTGGAGGTCTGGTCTAAGAATAAGGCCAAATTGATTGGATTTTATTGTATTCATAAGTAGACATACCTGGAGGGCTGTTCCAAGAATATGGCCACACAGATTGCATATTATTCCATTCATAAGTAGACATACATGCAGAGCTGGTCCAGGAATATGGCCACACAGATTGCATATTCTTCCATTCATAAGTAGACATACCTGGACGGCTGGTCCAAGAGTGTGGCCAAAAATAATGTGATCATAAATGTGGCCACATGTATACAGATTTATTTTGATGTATGGCAAAGAGGCCCAAAGATCAGTCTCTTGTCAATTTGTGATTTTTCTTACATGTGTAGCACTTATTCCACCAATGACTCTTATTTCCCTATGTATGCTACCTCTATTCCATCCTGGCAACAATTGTTACTGCATAAAAGAAACAGAATATGTATGTAAATTTCACTAAATGACCACTGGTGACTACCTTAAAGACTTGTTTTGCCTGTATTGAAGCATTGATAAAATGGTTATGAATACAGTGAAACCTGTCTTTAAAGACCATCCCTTGGGATGACTAAATTGTGGTCCCTTTGATTTGAGACAGGTGAAAAGTACTTAGCAAAGTATGCTGAAAATGCAGTCTTTAAAGACATGCAGTTTTGTCATCTCTCAAGCTTGGAACCAGTGTACCATTAACACAGGACATTTGTATTCATGGCTCACCTTCCCAAGCAGGCCCATCATGCATCATTGTCTGGGCAGGTGTGTAGGCTGTGGTCAGCCAAGGACAGCTCTCGTTCTATGCAAATTATTTGACTTACACTGTACTCTGAGTATGACATTAACTCTTATAAATGAATGAATGAATAAATGAATGAAATAAATAGTTCTTTTCTAGTGCTTGCATGTATGGTCAGCTTTACTGCTTTTGTCATATATTGTGCAAATGCATATACAACAACATATACATGAAGCTTAACACGTGTATGATCAATTCCATAGGTTTAGTCCCATTTTGTGCAAAAGGCACATGCAACAGCAACACATGCCTAGTTTGATAGACTGAAGATAAAATAAAACCTGAAAATCCAAACATTCACCAGAAATTTGTAGATAATTTTATCCTGTGTATCTTTTAAAACTGTTGTTCTGTAGACTATGAATTGGGGGGGGGGGGGTTGTAAATCAACAAATTTGTGTGCCATTTTAGCCAAATGTCTACTAAAAGCAGATGTAATTGGGCTGGGACTGCTGAAGTTGATATGGTGACAAGGACATTTGCAGGTGACCTTTGCCTTGGTGTATTAAAAACCTGGACTTTTGCTGCAGTCCTTCTATCATAATTCTGGAAATGCCACACACACTCAACTTATTGAAGGGAAATGACTGAGGTTGAATATGAAACCTGGCGTGTTGGTTATATTTGTGGTGAGACCTCTCAGCATAACCCCCAATAATTCACTCTGTCACATAATTGATTGTCAGTTATTTGGTTATGGCAACCAGCAACTGAAATCACCTCATAGTCACCACTAAATGCCTGAGGCCTGCTGCCAGTACCACCTTGGCTGACTCAATAATAACCCCATGCTTATGACAGCAAACCTCATGTTACAAGACCTTATTTGACAGGACAGGCCACAGTTTTAATGTGGTAAAGTTATAGCATCACTTGCATAATGTGGCAGGGCTTCTCTGTATTCTCTTTGCATAACAGCAAGGAATTTGGTCCAGATGTTTTACAGAAGCCAAAGACTATTGAAACAAAATGCAATGAATTTAAACATAATTGAGCATATTAAATTGGCTTCAATTCCAAATTGTCATGATGGAATACATGTACCATTCATCCGCACAGCACATATTGTGTCAACAGTTCACAGGTATACAGTCTAGTGTTCAATATTCACTGCTAGACTAGGAATTGTATTGTATTTACTGGATGTCACACTTGGATTGAGTTATTAGTGTCATTTAATTTCTTTTATGCTCCAGTTTGATAATTGGTCATTATCTCCTTACAACCAAAGTATAAAAGCTGAGGTACCAACAGAGTGGTCTACCGAGCTTTACAAGAAGGCATCATGTCTCATATGTAAAAGGGCTCTTGTAAATGTTGTGTGAGGAATTAAAAGGGTACCATGTGAAGTTCAAGTCCAGAGCTGGAACATTAATTTTGTACAACATGACAAAAAAAGAATATTTTAGGTTAATCTTGAAAATTGAAGTGACCGTTTTGTATATTTGAAAATTTATGTCTAAGTGCACTGTACATAAGACTGCGAACAAACATCACAAGTGAAGAAATATGACTTTAATTAGAGGAAAGAGCAAAACAAAAACAAAAAAATCTGAGCAGGACACTGACCATTATCATGCCACATTAAGCTGTGTTCCTATGTAGCTGTTCATGGCACGCTCTACACCATTGTTATTCCCTCTTCCTCGGATCATCCATAATTTAGAACCTACAGTAAGCATGGATCTGCCATAGTCTGGGCGTTACAACATCCAGAGGAAATGTTTTGATGGCTATGTCCTAGAATGAACATTACAGAGACAGGTAAAACATATTTATGCTCATTGTTAAGGATCATGGCATTAACAGGTGTTTGCTGATTCTGTGATGCCTCCCCTTCAGCTCCCAACATGATTTCCTTTATTGGCTGGCATATCTAGGTCAGATCCATGTATTATAGATTGAGTAGGTGTATTGACAGCTTAGCAGCCCTGTGAGCCTTTGAGTGAGGTTTTTCTTGAGATCAGTCAACCAAATTTTTTAGCCCTGTGGTGATTCTGGACAAGCTTTCAGTGCAGGTAGTAGAATTCGATGGGTTAACAAAGCGCTGTGACTCAGTGGATTGCTTGGTAGGATTGTTCAGTGTTTTATAAATATGCAATGTTGCAGTGCCATCCTGCTGTCATTATTTCTGAACTTCTTCACAAAAGAAGTGTCAGTAATATGATAATGTTATCTCCAAAAATTATGCCAGCCTGATTTTATTTAAGTGCATTTTGACCAAATGATACCCCTTCCCTGATAAATATTCTTTGAAAAGCTTCATGGTAATTTGGAGCAGTTGTGTTCAAGTCCTCAAAAATGTTCATGCTATCTTCAATCTGAGTTCTGTGTAAATAAAACTAAAGCAATATTAATAAGAATGCACAGTGACAGTCATCTTTAGGAGAAATGGAAAAACTGGGTCTCCTGCTCTGTGTCTCCTGCTGTGCAGGTGGCCCCTGACAGAGGATGATCTCACTGAGCCAGACAATTGTCTGAAGGAAGACTGACTGGTTTTGGGAGCAGTGACGAGATACTCATTCTCAGCTGAGGGGCCCCGATGAATCCTAGTAGTGATGGATGCACAGAACATAGGCTGGAAAAGCCAGTAGTACTAATGGCTGATGTTTCATGTTGAAGTTGAAGAATGATTGAAGTGGGAAGCATGTGGATGGAGTGGGCAGGCTCAGATCAATTGGCTCAATTTATTGGCAGATTCTTGAATGTGTTGGTAATGATGCTGTGAAAGGCTGTGAATCTTACGGTTCTCCAATGTCTGTCACCCAGATGCACATATTGCCTATGAGTGTGCATACAGTGGTCCCTGTCTCAGGAGACCATCCTATTGCCAGCACACAAAATGGTCTTTTAAGACCACTGGTTTCTTATGGCAGGTAAAATAACATGGGCAGAATTGGACTTACGTAACTGTCAGTCAAGACACGGTTGTCTGTCATGGTAGGGTGAGGTCTCTCGAGACAGGTACTAGTATAGATGGCGCCTGATGAGACATGAATGCTCACTTCACGATTCCACAAGGATAATGTTTAACTCCTTGGACTCCTGCCTCTGAAAACATGTGTTTTGTGTGAATCAAATAGGACTGTCTGTGAAGATAATTTAGCTCAGTTAAGGAAATTACCTCAAAATGGCAATCAGAGCACGATTGTCATGCACCATATTGTAATGCATTATATACATGTACCTGGCTCTAAGCCTTAAGCCTTGAAATCCTCATTTCCTTAATAGATCCATAGATAGAGATATATAAATTTTCATGTCACAAGAAAGTCTAATTTCATTTAGATGCGTGCTTTGGAGTAAGTGACTGTGGTGATGCTCACCAGCTCAGCTGCCTCTCAAGCCATATGTCTTTGTGGGCAGCTACCTATGACAGTTCCAACCTTGCCTAATTATACTTGATATCTCGTGAAGAAAAATTATAACGCCCTACAAATGTTACTGTTAATATTCAGAGATTGTTAGAAAGTTCGGCTGCAATAATTCTAAAGATTTTAGACTTGCCTGTTTTGCTACCTAATTCTGTCTTTTGGCATCATTCTGTTTTAATATTCACTTTTCAGACATTTTAGGCTTACATGTTCTATCAGGTTAAACCCCCGCGGGCTTTTGGTAGCAAGCAGCTACCTATGACAGTTGCACATTTGCCTAATTGTACTTGAAATCTGGTTGAGAAAAATTATGTTTTGATACCATGTTTTTGACTTAAATGCTAATGACTTTCATTTTTTCTGACATGCCTAAGTACACATTTTCTCAGTGTCAAAAAATTACTGAAATTTAACAGTATTTACTCATATGTCATAAACTTGACCCATTATGTTGAAACACTAACTCAGGGTTGGAAATGAAATAAAGCTTTATCGTTTGGAAACTTTCAAAGTGAGAAGTAGGTGTTATCATGAGGTTTGCTTTACATTTCTGGTGCTGGATGTCCATTGTTGCAGTACTTGCTAGGATTTCCCTCGGTTTATACAAGTGGTCTAGCTGCAAGTGTTTATTTTACAATCAGTGGGACTGAATATAATGCCCCAGTTTGTTTCTACTTCAGTTATACACCGTCAGGTGGTTTAAATGAGGTAAGCTATCCAGCTAGAAAGGGTACATACTGGTTCAGGGGTAAGTCAAATTGTTCTTAGCTGAACTTGTATTATGCAAATTTAGTAATTATGTTTGGTTTGATAGGTATTCTTTATTCATAATGAAGCTCTGCATTTATAAGCAAAATTCACTTATTTAGCTAATACATCATTTGCCACATTCATATTTATTCAAGCTTAGACAAGGAGCCACTTAGAGAGACATGTAGGGGAACAGGCTCCAAAACATGTTCTAAGTGGTTACCCGCTGAAGACCTTTTAATATATTTGGGGTAATACAGCCTATGTCAAAATTCTACGGCAGGATGTGCATAATATGCACAATAGTACTTCCATATGTATGAAAGTTAGACAGGGACAGGTTAGCTTATGGAAATTGAAGAGTTTGGACTGTGGAATAGGGTAATGACTACCAAGAAGTTGTTTGGGACAAAAAGACACAAGTACAACTAGAAAAGAAGATTTGCTTCAAAGTAAATGTCTGTGCCTTTAAATGTTGTAAATATGAAATGCTACAACTTTTGTCCTTTGGTACTTCATATTCCATTAAGCTTATCGCTGGATGAAAATTTCAAAGTCCAAATGACTTGACCATTGACCTCTGCATGTCACACGTACATTGCAAAAATGTACAATTTAAATTTCAATTTTTGTTGCTTGGCCTTTTAAACAAACCCTTTCACTTGCAGTTCTTAAACAAATGCCAATAGTACATTTACCTTAATTTCCCGTAACTAATGTTATTTGATATGTAGTGTACACCTCAAAAGAGAATAAATAATTTAGTTTATTGGTTATTATCATATAACTGGTTTACATGGATCATGTTACATTGGTAGCTGGCTATGCTAGCACCAATTATTTTAAGAGGATGTGTGGTTTAACAACACGTATACAGTGTACTGTGCAGTGGTCTGGTCCATATTGGTGACAGCAGTTTTCATACCAGTTGTCTCTGAGTGTAAACTGGCTAAGAAACATGAGCTCTCAGTTTCTCTGTGGACAGATACATGTAACAGCAGAGACTTGTTATGGTTATTGCTATGCACACATATGTGTACCCGAGCCTTGTCATCCCATATTTCAGTATGTTCCACGTCTGACATGTGCAATAGATGTATCTTATTGGGCTGTATTGTTACATGCTTTCACCTCCAATCCAATGGGTTTTAACCTCAGTCTATCAGGAATTCACTCGGCCAATTGTTTTTCATTGAAATATGTTTAAACCAGGAATTCACTCACTATGGGACATTATTGGTCCAAAATGGGATCACCTGACATGTCCTGCTGTATGTCATTGGTCAAGATATACATATAAAGGTCATCCTTTTTGGTCAATGGTATCTTCTAGTGATTCCAGTGGATTGGGCTTATCTCAGTTCTTCCATGAAATATCAGATTTAAAGATATACATATATGTACACATAAGTCACCATTTCATTGAAACATCAGAATTTGGAATAAAAAAACAATTATAATTTGTGACATGTTACCAAACTGATAGCAAACCCATACTGTGATTTAGACTGGTGCATCTGCTAATGTGTTTTTCTCTCTATGTTGTACAGGACATTGTGCAAGTGGTGGTGGGCAGACTGGCTGCAGGTATTCGGTCCTACCAAGCCTCCTATGCTCTACGGCTCACTCACACCCAATCCGTAGAGTTCTACTGGCTCCATGGAGACCTGACCATGTACCAAGTCAGGCAGAAGTATGAATCCCTTCACCCATCTGAGGAATGGAGGTACGTGTACAACAAAAATACAAGGCAACCAACAAAAGATTCTCTTTTGAAAGCTTGGCAAACAAAAGTTACAGTTGAGGTTGTTCAAACAGCGGCCACCTTGTGGTGTCACCTATGGCATTACTTGGTGGAAGTGCACTGAAACATAATGAGGTGGGACATGACTTAACAGACAATTACCTTGTGCCATTTTAGGTGAATGGAATACTCTGGACCTTCAAAGTCACCACCTGTTTCACCACAGGATAAGAGGTTTAAGACTAAAAACGATGGTTTATAATAATGAAATAGTATGCTGCATATATGCTACATGATAGATATTGCCATTGATGCCATATAATACTTTCATAGTTTCCCAACAAACATGTAGAGTGGCCCTATGCCACCATGGTCCACTTTCAGTGGGTCATTCTTAGTGACACCTTGTGATGGAGGCTAAACTAGCAACCCAGATAGGCCCTATTCCAAATACTGGTCTTTCCATTTTGTATGTGCACCTCATAAGAGACTTCTTCAAAGACTACATTCACATATTGGGATAATTGGCACAATTTGTGCAGGCAGGGACTACATGCAAGCTGGACTGTACCGTGACCAATTGGAGTCAATGATTGACTGATGGCCTTTTTGTCAGGAGATCATGCACCTTAACTGAAATTTCTTATGAACAGACATGTCTGGCATTTCAGCTTGTAACATCATGTTGGAAAATACATCACAGGCTATCTGTTGACTATGCTGTGCTAGTCTTTAGTATGATCAAGGTACTGTTTCACACATTAAGAGTTAAATATGACCAGGCTGTCAGAAAACTTGCTGGTCGTGCTGAGGGTACAACCTGTATGTACTAATCAAACCATAAGAACATGTTAAAAATTTAACTATTTTTCAGAACACTGGCTTTGTGCAAAATTTTGTGTGTGTGTGTGTGTGTGTGTGTGTGTGTGTGCGAGAGAGAGAGAGAGAGAGAGAGAGAGAGAGAGAGAGAGAGAGAGAGAGAGAGAGAGAGAGAGAGAGAGAGAGAGAGAGAGAGAGAGAGAGAGAGAGAGAGAGAGAGAGAGAGAGAGAGAGAGAGAGAGAGAGAGAGAGAGAGAGAGAGAGAGAGAGAGAGAGAGAGAGAGAGAGAGAGATTTCTTCTCTGAGCAAGGCTTTGTTTTTTACCCTCGGCAGACAAAGGTAAATGTTACCGCAATATCTAAAAAAATAGTCACCATAGCTTTACCAAATTTTTTATCAGAGTGCACCCTATAGTGGACCAGGTTCCTCTGGAAAACCAGCTTCCTATGATTATTATCCCCCGCCCACAAAGTGGGCGAGGGGATATGGTAATGGGCACCGTCTGTGTGTCCGTCCGTCCTTCCATCCTTCCGTCCGAAACAAATTTTGTCCGGCCCATATCTTCTACATTATTAATGCTACCTCTTCGAATTTTTTATGGTGGGTAGACCTTAGGTAGTAGGTGTGCATAGGCATTGTTTTCTGTAGCTAATTACTTCCATTAATTAATTTATTATTTAAGAAAGTTTATTAAGCAAGCTCAAGCTACAATACAAATTTTGTCCGGGCCATATCTTCTAAATTATTGATGCCAGCCCTTTGATTTTTTTATGGTGGGTAGACCGTAGGTAGTAGGTGTGCATAGGCATTGTTTTGTGTGGCTAATTACTTGCATTAATTAATTAATTAATTAATTAACAAAGTTCATTAAGCAAGACAAATTATGTCCGGGCCATATCTTCTAAACTGTTAATGCTAGCCCTTTGAATTTTTTATGGTGGGTAGACCTTAGGTAGTAGGTGTGCGTAGGGATTGTTTTCTGTGGCTAATTACTTCCATTAATTAATTAATTAACAAAGTTCATTAAGCAAGCTCAAGACACAATACAAATTTTTTCCGGGCCATATCTTCTAAATTATTGATGCCAGCCCTTTGATTTTTTTATGGTGGGTAGACCTTAGAGGGGATATGGTAATGGGCACCGTCCATGTGTCCGTCCGTCCATGATTACTGTGGGCGGGGGATATGGCTAGCTTCAGCGGCTACTTGTTTTTAAACTTTTTATGAAACTTTAAATGTATTTATTTGAAGGCCGAGTGGCGTCAACCCTGATGATCTTGCAACAACATCTCAAAAAATATTGACCGGAGATTTACCAAATTTTTAACAGATATGCATCATATAATGGACCAAGTTCCTAGAAAAAACAAGCTTCCTCTTATTATTTTTAAACTTTTGTATGAAACTTTTAATGTATTTATTTGAAGGCCTTCTGAGTGGCGTCAACCCCGACAACATTACCGGGATGTCTCAAAAAATATTCACGGTAGCTTTACAAACTTTTTATTAGAGATGCACCTTATAATGGACCAGGTTTCATTGGAAAACCAGCTTCATCTGATTATTTTTAAACTTTTTATGCAACTTTTGATGTATTTATTTCAAGGCTGTCTGACTGGCTCAAAACTGACGACGTTACCATGATATCGCAAAAAATATTGACTGCAGTTTTACCAAATTTGTATCAGAGATGCATCTTATGATGAACCAAGTGCCTATTTAAAACCAGCTTCCTCTTTATATGTATAGATTTTTTATGAAATTTTAAAGTATTTATTTCAAGGCCGTCTGAGTGGCGATGTTATCATAATATCGCAACAAGGATGCATTTGCAGCTTCATTAAATTTTTATCAAAAATGCACATTATAATGGGCCAAGTTCCTATTGAAAACCAGCTTCCTCTTATTATTTGTAAACTTACGAAACTTTTGAAGTAACTTACAAAACTTTTGAAGTATTTATTTGAAGGCCGTCTGAGTGGCACATAAGTGGACAATCTTGTTACCATAATATCTCGAGCAGGATTCATCACAGCTTCATAAAAATTTTGGTGCACTTGCATGGTATTATGGCACCTGTGAAGTCTCTCTCTCTCAAAAAAAGAAGAAAATTGCAGAATTGAGGAAAAAAAGATTGTGGGCACCAAGGGTAATCTGTTTTCTGAACACGATTTTTTTGTGTGTGTAAAAGTGCATGTACTTTAACACATAGGCACCTGTTTACTGGAATGTATTTGAAAACATAAAATTTTAGAAATAAATTGCAGCTTAAAGACATCACAAATCAGTGAACTGTTAACATAATGTGGAAATTTTTACTGGGGAAATAAAGCAACTGACTGTATTTAGGCAGACGCTGTGGCATGTGCTTGGTGTATCTGCTGTACCCAGGCTGCACCACACAATGCACCTGTGAGTGATAACGGTTTTGTTTATATCAGAATAAATAGTATCATTTTGACACCTGAGGCTGGTTTGACGTTCTAGACATTGCCTGCAGTGTCTACATCTTGCTTTCTCAGCAGCTTCCAGGCTGTGGTCTATATTCTCAGCATCATCAGCTGCAATCCATTGCCCCTGTAGCTTCCCTCATCCCGGGACTCTTCTATTTCTACAGTTCCATTTGTCAGTGGTTTTCCACCTTGAAGACTGTATGAACTTTGATGTGAAATTTGAAGCATACAGCTCATCTGTATGACAGTTGTCCCTTCATCAGCTTGTATGTAAGAAGTAAATTGAGAGTCTGGTTAGATCCTTTTTGAAAATGCTGAAGCATGAAAAATGTGTGGGAAGAAGGGGTTTGCAAATACAATCTCATGCAGTCTTGTTTTTGATGAAGATTGACCCCATGCAGGTATGTGTGTACCCTTGTAACATGTATGTTACAAATGTCTAGGTAAATTACAAAAGTATGGCAGAACAGTGTTCCCCCTCTTGAAGGGTTTCTGTCACTAGAGGCCACTTCTCTGGAAAGATAACCATTCCTATGCACAACATGTGACTTTCCTGTTATATTGTTCCCTGCAATGGAGGCCACCTCTCTTGAAACATCATTTTTGTGCTATATTTAGGGTGGTCCTGTAGGAGAGGGATTAGTGTGCACACATGTATGCTATGTCCTGTTGGGAAGAGGATGAAATTGTACCTATAGTTTAGTGAAGCTTTGCTCCAGGGAGGAACAGAGCTGGTGGCAATCTTCACCTGTGACATCACTGATTATGTGTGGCATAGGGATGATTACACAACAGGTTGTGCTCTGATAGCTGCAGTGTTAGTCTGGGCTTGTCTGTGTTCCTGTGCAGTTTAGGTGTGGGTTACATCCCAGAGGTGTCAGACTATTACTGATGAGGCCCAGGTGACTGGGCTGTATACATGTCTGCATTGCTGTATCTTTACCAGGAACTACCAGCACACGCATCATAGGTTCTCTTACTGTGAGATTTGTTGATGGATCAACACATCATACAGTAAGAGCACCTGTGATGTGATGTCCTCTCTCAGGACACCCAATGAATTGCATTCTCAGCATAATGGTAATACACAACCTTCTTACAACTGTGTAATACCAACCTGTGTTGAGGCATTATTGTAATTGATTTACAAAGCTGACCTGTATGTAGGCATTGTAATTGATTTACAAAGCTGACCTGTATGTACTCATTGTAATTGATTTGCATAGCTGACCTGTATATGCATTGTTGTAATTGATCTACATAGCTGCCCTATGAAAACAAAGGCAATGCAATCCAAAGTCACTACAATATAATTGTTAAACATTACATCAAATACAAATCCTTCAGTGTCAGGTAAGGAACGCGTTGCAGATCCATAGGTGTTTTGCTGGACCTGCGAAATAAAACAAAGGACACACTCGGCTGCACCTCGTGTGTCCTTTGATTCATCGAGCAGGTTCAGCAAAACGCCTATGGATCTGCACCAAGTTCCTTACCTATCTATTCAAAGTATAGATATGATGTTCAGCCTGACATGAAAATTCTCCATGCACTCTAAAGAGTATGGTAATGTTAAAACTGTTTATTGTTTGTAAAACAGGCCTAGCTTCTTGTACTCTTTGTTCCACTCAAGTTCAGCTGAAATTACACAAATTTGGTGCTCAACATAGGAAGCAAGTTGAACTCCACAGCATACAGAAATCATATATTTATGGATACTTTGGTATAAATAGTTGTCTTTATTTCAATCACAGAAATCTTTTTTGAGCAAAATGATGAGCTCTAAATAAAAATGTCACATCAGTAAAATAAAAATGTGAATGCTCACGACAGGAGCTTACAACCACAAACACATGAAGTCAGCATTTCAGCTTCTAATACCATTTGATAGCAATTTACCAAGAGGACACAATTGTCCAATTAGTCATGACGCTGAAGTGTTAAACTACAAGTTTTGTGGGTTGATATCAATATTCGCATAAAAACTCAGTGAATGTCATGGATCTGTATTTGCAGTCCTAAAGGACTTTGTTTGCAGAATTAACTTTTGTTTAATTCCAAGAGGATTTCTTTGAGGAGTGTTGGCATAGAAGTACTCTGTGGTGATGGATGCATGTTGGTGGCCCTGTCAAATGTTCCCTCAAGAATGCAGCAAGCCTCTATTTGCTGGATGAAAGCTCCACAGGCAGGAAACGGGAAAAGTCACTGTGTGTGAAGAATGTGAGGGAGCACCACAACGGACCCAGTGTGGTGGTGGGGTGTGCCTAACAAGGTTGTCATTGTAGGAATCTCAGTCAACTGTGTTGTGGAGTACCCATCACTACAATAGCTGGGAGTGTTCCTTTCCTCTATTTATCATGTTACTGTCACCCTTACCTTACCCTGGGAGACACTTTTTAACGCCAGCTGTATTTGCTGTCTGAAAATGTACTTCAAGTACATCCTTTACTTTATCTAGAGCCTGTCACCTGTGAATACAGTTGCACAAATACAAAGCTGACTACACACACAAACACTTCATTGTTTATGATGTATTATATTTTTCTATAAGTAAATAGTGCCATCCCATTGTTGGTCAGCTCTCTTACTTTAAAAGTGGCTGTTAAATTGGATTTCAAAAGGGGGTAATGGGGTGCCAAAACTGATTGAGATTTTGTAGAAGAATATGGGGTAAGGCATGAAGGCTGTCCAGCAGACAATAGGCCTCTGTTCTTATATATGTAGAGCCCCAAATTACAGTTGCATATTGTTACTTTGTACTTGTGGATGTACACATTTAAAGTAATGATCATGTCTAGGTAAAATTCAATTAGTGACACTTGGCAATGAATCAAAAGTAGTTAAAATGTAATGGTCAAAGGATCGTACTAATGTTGGCAATCATTCCAATTTTGCCTATTTGATAACAAGTTGTCAGAGTGATTCAGGATAGATTACAAATCAAACATATTTCAGAAAATATGGATCACAAAGTCTAGACAGGAATCAAATTGCTGTCAATTTTTTAAAGCCAAATTTGCATGTGGCACATCTATGAAATGCAAATGGGTTCAGATCATTGTGAAATTTAGTTTATGTAACTTGGCTGGGATGTATCTGATGTGATTAGAGCCAGGCTACCTCAGAGTACACCACTTCCAGGATTGAGCATAGATAAAACTGCCAGTTTTCACAAGTGAAATTTTATTTGAGAGCTATTTGCTGCTGTGCAAAGTTTTGCTGAGGTCAGCCGTGCTCACTAGTTTAGTTATGCATGTTATGTTCCATTTAGTTTTATTTGTGGAAAGACCTTGCAAGTGTCACAATGAAATTTGTCTGGAAACTGAAATATCATGACATTGAAGTCTTTTCGTAAATAAATGCCAATTGAATGTTGCACATTTGTTGTTATCCAAACATACTCAGTTTCACAATCTTGTCAGTACACCAAGCATTCTGAAATGTATTTTTTCCCACCTAATTTGAGAAATGATGCAACCTGCTCCGGAGGACACTGCCGTGATGTTAGCCAGGATGACACGCAATCAAACTTCCTGGGAATCCCTCGCAAAATTGCTTGTGTTCCCATGTTGATATCAACAGTCATAGGAGGCAATTCCAGACAATTTATTGGGGCATTAAACAAAATTTAAGACCATATTTTCATTAAAATGATTACCTATATAATAGATCTTTGCGACAGAATAAAAAGTAAGAGTAAAAATTCATGACACAAGATACAGAAGTAAGTAGACAGAGAGGCAGCACCCAGGGTGCCCATGTAGACATCTTTGTGCTGGTCAGGGTTGATACATCAAGAGCAGCACCAGGTTATTTATTGCTGCAAGAAACCAAAATTTACTGCTGTGTATTAATGAAGATTATTCTATACAACCGATCTTCATGACAGAATAATGCACCAGTCAGAATCATGGTAGAAAGCAGGGAAAGTACACATGCTGCTAGTTGATATTAGAAACAGACTACATATGCCACAAAGAACAAAGAATGTGTATTTTTAAAATGTGGTCCATGTTACCAGAGACCACCCCTCATACAAGGAAAAGTGGTCTTAAAGGACAAATGGTCTCATGACATAGAGGCTCACATTGGATGTATAGGACTTGGAAATCTGTAAAGCAGTCTGTCATGAATTGATGGTCTGTCACAATGGGGTCTCTTATGACAGCAACTACATGTATCTGGTCACAAAAATGAAAAATTGTAAAGCGTATAATTTAACTCATAGGGCCTGGAATTGAATGAGTCCATCTCATGTAGGGACTGCTACCAGAAAGCTTGGTAACAAGTTTCTTTTCTTGTCTGAAAATACTGTTTTCATTGTGTGAAACACAGTCAGTCTCTACTGAATAATAATATGTGTTACAGTTTTGAAAAGTGTACACCTGTATTATGAAAGCCTGTGTAATCCCATGGCCTACAGGCAAAGAACAGGCAAGATACACAAGCTGCTAAAAAATATGCAACAGCACTTCTTTGGGTTTTGTGGATTTCTACAAGGATTGGGATCTCATGTTACAGGCATAATACGGAAGGAGACAAAAACAGGCTTTGTCTGCTCAACATTAGCAACAGCTGTGGTTTGGGAGAAGAATGTATTTAAAGTATTGTTAATCTAATTGGATTGGGAAACCCAAAAATAGTTTTGAATGAGCCTTTGTCCGGTCACAATAGAATCAGCATGGAAATTGTGATGATAATGAGCTACATGTATAGTTTATTGGATATTTTTCTGAAGATTATGTCAGGACTTCCTGCATGTTTCAGTCATGACTGGTCTCAGTGATCATTGTCACTGTCAGTGTCATGTCCTCCAAACCTAAGTCAGTTTCCATTTGTGACCATTGCATGATGGCAATATCAGATCACCACTTTCCCAAATTTCCATGTCAACATGAGTCAATGTGGTGTTTTACATTTCTGTGAAGGCAAAATCTTTTAAATATAAAAAGTATGATTTATGAAGTTATTAACCTTTTCACAGCAAGGTTATAGACTGAGTCAACATCTTTCCTTGACAAAGTGCACAGGCAAAATTGGTGACTTGGCCCATTGTTTTATCTGCAGTTATGGGTGTGCTGGTACTTGAATGAAGGGTCTTCTTGTGAGGAACTTAAACCTGGAGTTATTTTGATATTTCATGTGGGCACAACTTTTACTGTGATTGGTACTGAGAGAGTGAAAGGATATGATAGTTTTATCCAGTGTCTTTCTTAAGACAAATGGAAACAATACAGTGTAAGAGTTGTGAGCTAATAGTTAAGGCAACAGGTACATGCATACAATTCCTTTGGCTTACTGATTTTCACACATTTGTTTATCTGTCTCGTGTTTTGTAGGTATGAGCTACGTGTCCGATATTTGCCAAAAAGTTTCCATGATCTATCAGCTAAGGACAAAGTTACATTCTATTACTTTTATGACCAGGTAAGTTGCCATAGTAATGCCAATAAATGTGGCTATTTATAAACACACTGTAGCCAGGCTGGTGAAAAAGATGATTGATTTTGCATGTTATGCCCATAAAGTGTACCACATGCCTTTCAACAGTAGTTTTGCACAGGAAAACCATGACTTCTTTTTTCTTGGTTTTTTTCTTAGCTTTGCTAAATATTTGAGCAGAGAGTCTTGGCAGGGGTTCAGAAACGGTTCAATTCTGGCTGTAAAATGACAGTTTCATTTGGATGAATGAGTTGGAGACAAAGAGAAAGAGAGTGAAAGTTGTTCGTTGTGGAGACGATGGAACTGAATATCTTAAAATCACTCAATCTTTTATTGATCAGTAACACGTTAATGTCTTAAAGTAACCACTATTTACCAATTGCATTTTGATGTGATAAATGCAGGGGGAATGAAAGTCAATATTTGTGTCCCAAGTGACATACAGTTGCATCAACATATTACAACTGTACAATCAGTTTTACTTCATATGACATTCAGTAAGGTAGTGCTTTAAGGTAATTCACAGGGCAAAGCCTGTGTCTGCATGAAGCATGCCAAACTGAACAGAAATAATGCAAGTATATCGCAAGATAGCTGGTCAATAATATTTTTTGCAGAGACTCTTGTGCATGTGACATACCAAACTACATGAGTTGCTCACTGTAACTGCATGGGCACTGCATTAATGAAACATGCCATTACAAGCAAACAAAAATGCTGAAAATTGTTCTCAAAAGAAGAAAGCACATACAAAATGTGACAGCTGCTCACTTTGTCTTTTTGTTACTTGATGGTATCTGTTCATCATGATTTAGGTGCGCAATGACTACATGAAGAACATAGCCGAGCATGTGGACCAAGACGTAGCTGTCAGACTGGGCTGTATAGAAATAAGGTCAGTATCAGTAGCTCAATATATAAGGGGGGGGGGGGGGGGGCTTCTGAAGAAAAAGATGCCTGATATATCTTATTAAAGTCAGAAAACATTACAAATGGAACAATCATAAAAGCCCTTCTGGGATGCTACTTCCCTGAAAGAAACAAAAGCCAGATATAGTTTGCACCCTCTCTTAACCATGCAGGCCAACCTAGGAACACATATCTAATATACTCTTCTCTCCCCCCCCCCCCCCCCCCCCTCCTTTTTTTGTGGCTTTTAGCCTTTATGCAAGTATCCCCTCGTGTATGATGTTATTCTAATCCTTCTCTGTCTGGGTTACAGCGGGGGAATACAGTCAGCCCCAATACGAGTTCTTTGTCAAAGGTAGGTTGGATGGCAAACTGTGGTTTTTTGCCACCCTCTCAACAGCAACATGGTGGCACCGAAAGGCTTGATAAGTCTCTCTCTCTCTCTCTCTCTCTCTCTCTCTCTCTCTTGCATCTTGGGACACAGTTGCAGCATACAAGAGGTGTATTCGTTTTGTGAGTGCAGAACAGCCAGGTCTTGAACCTGCAACCTCCGACACAAAGTATCCAGCAAAAAATGGAACACATATCCATTGTAGCAGATCCTGTGTGAGAATGAGAGGTGGTGTGTTCCTCAGTGCTGTTTTGTTGTCACTGTGCTTCCAGATCCTCCTAGCAGTGGGAGATGGTTGATTTGGAAGGCATAGCATACAGCTGCAGCAAAACACATTTTGCATGCTGCCAAGGCTGTGTAGAAGGCGTTTCTCACCTGTGACTCCTTTGGCAAATCACATGCAGCCTCCCTTAAGGCTGAACTGGTGTTACAAGCAGGTTGCAACTCGTGCATTGAAATCTTTTCTGTCCCTAAGAAAAAAAAAAGCAAAGAAGAATGGACTCTCACCTAAGGTGTCAACTCCGGTCTGGCCTTGTCTTCCGGGCAGCTCTGGACCAGGCAAATATTAACCATCTAAATGTGTAGAAACACAAGAGTGGCTAAAATTGCATGTTAATCTTTCAAAAAGCTGTTAATGGGACAATGTGCAGTAGTGGTACAAGTCAACAAAGTCCCCAAAATCATCACTTTATTTTTTTAGGCAAAAGAGAGTGAGTACAAAATTCAGTTTTAAGAATCTTTTTGCATAATGCAAAAAGAAAAGCACAAGGAAAAACAAACATTAAAAAAAGCAGAGACTGCTAAATCAACCCAAATGTTCATCCATACATCAGTGATAATGGGAATGAAACTGTTTCAAGGCATCTGTTAAAGTACTGTTGAAGCCCTCTTCTATCAGGGTCCCTCTTGTCAAAGGCAACACCTCATTTAAGGCAAGTCTTCATACGTGAAGTGCCCCTATATATTGTCACCATAAAAGTCCAACAATGTAGCCACTTCTGTACTGCAATAGGGATTGCTTTATTTGAGGGGAACCACTACACTGATTGGCCTCTGTCAACTGGAAGCAGCTGCAAAGCCTATCACTGATGCCTTTATGTTATATGCCATACATTCGTACAATATTGTCTGCCCGTGAAAGACACATGGATCTTTCTGAACCTGAAAAAGAACTGTGCAGTTATCTGGGTAAACCAAGGGACAGTTAGATTAATTTTAGTTCATGAAGAACCTCTAAACCAAACTGCTGCCTATGAGTACAGCAATACGTGAAATATGGGGGGAACTACAGGAATGAACCATGGAGCCATGTCAGTGGGAGCAGCTCTCTTGGTCTTCTATGGAAGACTGATATTGGTGCAAATTGGAGCAGCTGAAATTGATTTAGCACTCATGTTGAAGTTTCTTCCACTTCCAAACACCAGTAACTTAAGGCAATATGTAGCTAAAAAGAAAAGAAAAATGAAACTATACAAACTGCAAGTGAAAAACTGACATCAATATAAACTAGGCACTTTACTGTTCAAATAAAGCATGATGGTAAATGTTGCAGGGAAAAAATATTTTAAAGGATGGTTCACCTATAAGTCAAAGTTTATGTTTTGGTAGTGCACTCAGAGGATGTTCAGACCTGCTAAGAGGTTTTACAGGTGCTCTGTGGACTGGAAGTGCTTTTAACGTTGGCAAAGGGTACATTTGAGTATACAAGTACGGCAAAGTTCTGTCATAATCTGGACAGTTTCGTTGCGCATCCCAGTAAAAAAAAAGGTCTCCTGAGAGATAAACAGACCTTTTCACAGTAGAAACAAACAAGCATTTCGTGCATGCTAATGCTTGCTGTTCAAAACAGCCATAGGTGCTGACACATTTTGAGTGAAAACAAAAAATACAAGACTTGAGTATTGACTGTGGTGCGGTAGAAGTATGTTCATGTAAGCCTACAGGTTCAGTGATAAGCAGGCAGTGTGGGGTCCAGCATGACTTCATGAAAGCCTTTCAAAAAAAAGAATGAAAACATTTTGGTGCAAAATCTGCTGACCTCTTTTTGACAAAATCTCCCACGTAAAGAAAATAGTGATGATACTCCATCAGACAATGCTGTCATGGTGACCATGGGAGAAGTGCTGGTGGGGCAACAAAAGACCAGTATGTATTGTATTTAACCTTTGCCTGCATGGGGAGACCTACCGTCACCAATATGTCATTTTGCTACAGCTAGTTTATGTGACTGCCACATGTATTGCTGCACCCCAAGGGGTGTTTGCTGGGAGCTAAATTAATTAATTTGTGGTTTAAGTCATGGTCCATATGAGACCATAACAACATTACTGTAGCACTAAAGCTTTTCTGGGAACATAGGTGCATGGTTCGCATGTCCAAAGGCAGTATTTAAAGTACATGTACTCAAATGAACACTCATACAAATTTTAAGGCACGGTAGCTCTGCTGATGAAGAAACAGTCAGCCATGACAAATACTGCATCAGAAATACAAAGTATTGAATAAACCCATGGAAAGTGGACATTTTTGGAAAGGGTGTGATCTACCGATTTTGTAGGTGTTCAAATGATAAAACACTTTGATTGTAAATGCCATATAAACCAATAGTTACTTGATCAGAAATGCAGTTATGAAATTTGCACTCAAATGTTGACATAGTGTAGGGCAAAGATGTAATTTAATCCTTTCCCCCATGAATTAAGACTGGGTCAACAGCTTTCCTTGGCATGGATTAGATATCAAGTGCCCAACCCATGCCAAGGAAAGTTGTTGACCTGGGTCATGTTATCTTGATAGATGTCATCTACAATTCATAGTCAGATTGTTTTTACCCCGCGGCCTTTAGGGGGGAAGGGTATTGTTGTCACCTATGCATCCGTCCGTCCATCCATCCATGCCTTGTTAACGCCATATCTCCAAAAATAGTCACTTTACAGAGATCAATTTTTTATCATAGGGGGCCATTTAGATGCTTCAGGTGCGAATTGAAAAGTAGGTCACCAGGTCACAAATTTAGGTCACAGTACTACATTAAAGAAAAAAATTGCATTAACACAATATCTAAGAAAATATTGAATGTAGCTTCATCAATTATTTTTGACAGTTGGTCCTAAGAATGCCTCAGATGCCTAGTGAAAACTAGGTCATTGGGTCACATATTTAGGTCACAGTGCTGCATTGAAGAAAAATGGCCTTGTTATGATATCTCTGCTCATTGCATGTGCACCAAAGCTTTGTCATTAGGTCAAACAGAAGTAACCTTAACCTACCAGAGGGGTATTGTCATCACCTAGGTGTCTGTCTGTCTGTCCATCCATCCTGGCTGAGGGGTTTTCGGTCACTGATCGGCTTTTAGTTCATTGTTGAAATTGTGAAAAACACTGAAGCCGATGACATTTGACCACCAGCCAGTTTTAGCAGGTCTAACCAGATGTATAATGCCAGCCTCAGACGGGCCATGCCTGCTTGGTCACTTCCAGTGGCATCCTGTGCCACACACTGTCATGTGGGCATGTTAGTCTTCATAATATGTAGTGGAATTTAGGATACTAGATGGCGGCGCCTAGGGTCATCATTTGCATAAAATGTGCCTTTGTATTATAAAAGCATCAAAGGGATTTATTTGTATCTAAATGAGAAATCATGCAAGTAACACCTCAAAGTTCTGGCCTGAGGAGTCATTGAAGGGTCTTTTATTGGGAGGGTGGTTGAGGAGGGGGACCTTCCAGCTGTACTTATATTTCTCTTCTTTTTCCCCCAGCTACAAGTTATCAAGAGAACTGTCATGCAAAATGGCTACTTTTTAAATACAGAACAAATAGTTTTGAAAGAAAGTTTGCAAGACGTTTTTGTCACGTGTGTCCATTAATTCTGCATAAACATTTCTTTAATTCAAATTTAATTGTTCTCGGCTGCCTACATCCTCTAACAACCACGATATGTGCACGTAAAAAAATTTTATGTGCTCTGGAAAAGCTGTAAATTTATTTTAGCTTCCAATTTGGATAGCAACATAATTTCAAAGGATATAAACACAAAAAGTTTATGATCCAGGCACATTATCTGATCAGGGAACTGCGAGATGGAAATCTCCCTGTTGGAGATGGTCTTCTCCCATGGGTACTCACAGAGAAGAAAACCCATGTGTAACCCCACTTATCAACCAGTGAACATAACCTGTCATCAAACCACATGCCAACACTACACAGTCACCTGTGATGACTGGCACAACCCAGACCTACTGTTCAGTAAGGCTGGACGTGCTGACCCATAATTGATGACGTCACAATACAACGTAACGTCTAGATTTCCCCAAGCAACGTTACACAGCCCTATATAAAGGCCATGCACACAACGCAGCATTCAGTTTTGATTGAACCACATAACAAAATGTGTCAGGCTTATTTGGCACACCATGTATCTGTTCTTATCAATACTTGCCTAGTCTTCTCATTTCTTTAATTCAGTCACACCGGTAAGTAAGTATTTGCAAGTTTGTGAACACATATCACAAATTTCTTACAAAAAGGCTGACTGTCTACTCAGCAGTTGAATGTAAAGTTCACTGTTAGTGTACATTTCAGAGGAACTGGATCACAAGCTTCCGAGAAATGTATCCATGAACCTACTTTGCATGGATTTATTTCAGTAGGCATGGTTTTTAATGTGGCTTACTTGTCAGTAAGCTGACTTTATTTAGGGTCTGTGTTGTCCATCTTTCATCATTCCATCCCAGGGTCCACAATTCACATTTTTGGACTCTCTCCAAACATGCACTGTAAATTGCTTTTATTTCACTGTATTTCTATTTTTGCTTATTTAGCTGATGGCGCAAAATCATGAAAATAAAAGTACTGTGAAATAGTATTTCAACATTGATTTGGTAGGTATTATGTTCAAAATAGTGAAATTAACAATTCAGCGAAACGCTTGAAATGCCAAAACCGTGAAAATTTATTCATGTGAAAATAAGTACATTTACAATATCCAGATTTCTTTTTAGACTTTTGGAGTTGTACCTTAGATGGGTCACTTATCAAGTTGTTGAGATGGTCATGTTCCATCAATTTCTTTTTTTTTTCTTTCTTATTTTTTCTTTTTTTTGTATTATATTTTGCCTTATGGTTTTTATTTTATGAAGAAAAAGTTGTGAAACTTGCTAAGGATATGAGTCAGAAAGATACAAGCAACCCAATGCAGACATTTAAAAGGAGGCTTGGCACTTTGGGCTACGTCCAGAAATTAAGTGTTGCAATATATGAAGGCCATACACAGGAGAGTGAGTTGACTCATCGTAGTCATAATCATCTGGCCTATGGCTCATAATGCACAGTAGCTCGCCTATAGCCCTTAGTGCACAGTAACCAGGTTACAATGTGTTCTGCCATGGTTAGTTTTCTTACCTGTAGGGCCTACATATACCGAGAGGACTTGTACCACATATCAGTAGGTCTGTCTGCTCAGGCAAGACTGTTGATGAGCCTTAGCCCATGACTTGACTTGTCTGACTTAAGGAGGTATGTTTTATACCTTAAACATGACAAGAAATGTTGTACAGGATATTGTAAACTTCCTTTACAGGGTTCCGTTCATAGGGTGCTGTGGGTCACAACTCAGACAGCTTTTTTTCTCTATTTTGGGGGGGATAGGGGTGGGAGAAGTAATAGTGAATTGAATTGCCTTTCATCAGCCAGCAGGTTGCCCCAGTGTGAAGGAGTTAGTGAACCTCTGTATGATAATGCTGATTAATTACCCCACATGATTGCTTCCTCAATACAGATCAGAATTCTGATTATTGTACAGAATGGACCATGTTGATGTACCCAAGTATGGATCACCATAATGTGTAGAGCTTGTACTGAAAATGTTCGGAATAGGGTAATGACTACTAGGAAGTAGTTCTGGACAAAAAACACAAATACAGTAGCCCAGATTAAAAAACAAAAATGCGTCAAGTTTCACATGAAGTTGGTGATGAGCTGAACTGACGTGAATTTAGAGATGCATCATGATTCGTCACACGGAGGAGATGACATGTTTGGGAGGTGGCAGTATTTTTTCAGCAGGAGTCCTGTTACATTATAAATATGCAACATGCATATCTACAGCTATAAAAAAAAACAAGCCAATAAGCTTTATTCATACTCAGTACATAAAAATATCAGCTCAAAGCTATTACCACAACAAATTAAAGTTGTTTAAGAAATCATCAAAAAAGCCTTTCAAAATCTAAGCAATGTTATAAATGTGCAACATTTATGTATGAATGCGCACACACACACACACACACATACACGTAAACGGAATCATGTTGAAGCTATGTGTGACTGGAAAGAACGTGATCCACAGATTTCAAAAATGACTATAATTTCAACTTACTAGAGTAATTCTTAAAAAAACAAAATTACATTGAGCTCAATGGCAAACATGTCAAATTTTGAACCCCTTCTTTGAAATGGATACTTATTGCAGTTTTATTCAATCCTCTATATTTTTTCATAAAAATAGTGTACATTAGTATGTCTGAAAAGTTGATTTTTTTTTTTTTTAATATCTTGTTTGGTTTCCATATACATGTATATGTATGTGCTTCCAACCATGGAGGGAGCCAAAAATATGAAAATGTCAGGTTTGGCTTGTTATAACTACAAAACAAACACTGATGAAAAGAAAACCTTAATACCTTGTTGAGCCAGACTGGGGTACATTATTTCTGAGGAAAAAAAAGGAAGATTGAGTAAATTCTAAAGAAGAAATATCCATTAGAAGAATGAGTCCAAATTTGACATCCTTGTCATTTATCTGAATGTTTATTTAACAGTTATCTAAATTATAGTCATATTTAATATATGCGAATTGTGCCTTTTCCAGTAATATGTAGTTTGAACATGTTTCCAGCAGTAGTTCTCAATCTATAGACCTTGAAAGGTGGTTGTTACCTAAAATTTGTTTTGGTGTATCTCATGTCATTAACTTGTTGTATAAGAGAAAAAAAATTATACCTTATGACATATTATCCATCTCAAATGATAGGGCTAGAAGAACAGTGGTAAAGATGTGTTGAATATGGTGTGGCACAACAGGTGGTCATGACTATGAAAGCACTGAGAGCTCTGGCTGTAAAATTGTAGGCAGGAGAGCAGCTGTCCTTGTACACCTACGTATGTCAGTAGGCACCAGGTTGGTGATAAGGTCAATAAAATTACCTCTACAGCACGCCCAACGCAGTACCTACTGCCTGCTGATAGCAGACATGCAGGCTCCTATGTCTGTGTGCTGGCTGTACTGTGTGAGTGGGCAGGATTATCTCCATGCAGGTAGCAATAGCATTAGGCTGCAGTAAGGTTGGAAACATCATGTTTTTATTGCAATGTCTGCACTTGTTTCCACACTGGTAGGAAAAAAAAGTGAAAGTGAATTTACAATAATTGCCTTTCTGAGAATTGAATGAATGTTCTAATTAACAGTAGCAGTGTGTGGCTGAAACAGTGTTAGTGTTTAATTGTCTTGTCTGGGGGCAGGGCTAATACCAGAAGCCATATTTCCTTCTGGATTTATTAAATTTTCATAGCCTCACTCATGCTTTGAAAAATAAACATATAAGTAAATGGGTGAATAAAAATAAATAAAACTGGAAGAAATTGGAAAAGGTGGTAGGAAGACTTGAGCTGATTATGTTGAGTGTGACAGAGCTGTCATTAATCCTGTCTTTATTTAACATCAGGTTTCATTGTATTTTTGCAGGAGGTTTTTCAAGGATATGCAGCAGTTAGCCCTAGACAAAAAGTCCAACATGGAGTACCTAGAAAAAGAAGTGGGCTTGAAAAGGTTTCTACCAAAGAAAGTTCTATGTAGCACTAAGGTAAACAAAAAATTACAATTACTCTTAGTGTTCTTTTTATTTTCTTCCAGCCAATCGGGTAACCATTACTACATTGCATACATTTTGATTTAGAATTTATACATGAACTGAAAAAAAGACAAAAACTCCCAGTTGATTTTATGTATGTCAGTCAGTGACGAAAAAGCCAGGAAGATCATCAGAACATGAAGAAATGTAGTATGTAATTATTTATCTCAAAAAGTCAAATGTCCTGCAACGCTTCCATATAATACCTTGGAATTCTGTATTGTTGTAAAAACAAATTAGCACAATCCACATACTGATCCCCAAATGTGGAAAGCCACATGTGAACCCACACCTGAACAAGCCAAGTGTGGTGTTCCCATGTTAAAAAAAGTCGAGATTTAAGCCACAAAATATACTTTTTAATGACAACATCACAGAGATAAAGCTACAAGTTTATTTCACACAATAATTAAAACACAGGACAGAAAAAAATGAGTGTGTGTCTTTTTACAGCCATAAATGTGTAAGAATTGGCAACTTTTTCTTTCAGTGCAATTTTCTTGGAACTGTTTTTTGCTCAACCTCTGCAATTTGTATGTCGTCTCACAAACGTACGAATTGCCCTATCACATTAAAATCATTGGACATCAAAAGAAAAATATCATATCCAGGAGCGGTTCCCAGGATTTTTTTTTTCTGACAACCCCTTCAAAGACTTTTGGAGCAATTTATGGAAAGAAAATGAACAACCTGTCAGGAATAAACTAAAAAACTTATAACTTTTTATTTATGCTATTACAGGACTAACCATTGAATTCGATCCTGGACATGGATATGTATTTTAAATTTCTTCTGATTTTAACTTGAAAAAAAAAAAACAATTTTGTGTGATTTCTGCACGAAAAATGTGAAAATCCTACCAAGTCAGAAAGAATGCTATAAAATCTCAAAAAAATTCCAATCCTGCAAAAAAACCCTATGGATACAAATCTAAGGATATGTAGTAATCAAAAATAGTATAGGTTTAATGTACTTGTGAAAAAATTAAATGGGTAATATCGATCCAAAGTTGCCAGTCTCACTGCACACTAGCTTCACAGCTTCCATCTTAAGGAGGACAAACCACATGAAATGTTATAAATAAACAGTAGGTTAATGTACCGAGGCATACTATGTGTAGGAGTTTTCGTATTAGTCCATGTGTGGAGCTCTCCTTTAAAATGATCTCTCTCACTCATTGAGAGACCACCCATCTTTTAAGTTGACAGTTTCCTTGGATTTGCAATAACACCCCTTGGAACGATCATACGGGACATAGCTGTGAATAGAAATTGTTTGAAAAAAATGTCTAAAAAATGTATAATAATTATATATACACTGGCAGAATTAGTCTTGACTAGAATTAGAGATGATATGAACAGGTAATGTTGCCAAACACAATATGACAGACTTGCACAAGTTGTGAATCATTTTGCTTTTTGGTTATCCTATAGGCAAAAAATCTCCGTAAGATGATACAGCATACTTTCAAGCAGTACGCAGCACTGTCTCAGGAGGAGTGCGTATTCAAGTTCTTTGAGACATTATCCAAAGTATGGAGGTTTGATCAGGAACGTTTCAAATGTGCACTAGGGGTAAGTCCTCTCTGATGGTTTTATGTATAATACGTCATGTCACAACCAGGTATATACATTGCAAACACCTTAGCAACTGGATGACCTCATCTTTAGCTGAAGCACGGATGTTATGTGATGACAAGATATTAAACAACATTTTATGTAATAGTTTATCTCTAATGATTTATATTTGTTTTCATTTATGGCATGTGCATTTTATCAACAAATGTATGTTTCATAGATATGTAAAGTCAGACATGTCCAGAACTGAAGCAGAAAAGAGTGTGTAAAGACCACATCTACCTTTCCAGCGAGAAGCTAATATATACATCCATGACTCATTCTGTCAGGATGCCTACCATTTGGCAACTTTCACCCAGAATTTTTGTTTTTGTTTTTTGTTTTTCAATAATATGTGGGTATACTTTCAGACTGGTTGGAGTATATCAGTGGAGCTAGTTGTTGGACCTGATGTGGGAATCAGCTACCTCACCGAGAAGGCTTCCTCTGTAAGTTTAGAGTTCACAGGGGATATTTCATTATATCACTTAATCTAGAACATGTAGCCCAGAAAAATCATGCTGGAACAAAAAATTATGTTGACTCATGTTAGGCAAGATGATTTCTCAAATCAAATAATAATTTCTCGAAAGATTTTAGTTTTTTCTTTGAATCTGAAACAAGAAAATATATTTTGGAAGGCTGATAAGAAAAGATTTTACTGTATAGTCATACATTTTGGTGACAGACCAACATCACGAATTGTACACATGCAAAAATTGTAAATGCCAAATGTCAAATGAACTTCCAGCATGGCCTCAGTGTCCGCTACTGTTTGGTCTTTCATTCATGTTTCCTTTGTTCCTGACGTCCTAATGAAAACCATAAAATGTTCTTTTTTTACTGTTCTGCTGGATGAAATGGGTCACTAGGATGTGTTGATTATGTGACAATTTTTTATGTTAATTTGTGAAAATAAAACTTGTGAAATTTTCTTCTGGAGTTCAGGAAATTTTATAGCTGAGAATATAAATGATTATACAGTAGAGCAGAATTTTTCCACACACCAGGAAATGTTTGTTATGGTGGATTATCATACTAAAATGAAAAAAATAAAAATAGAATATATTTTTTGTCTGACCATGTTCCTAATATGCGTTTACCTTTATTATGAACAAGTTTGTACAAAGTAAATACATTTACACATAATGAGAAAGTTGTATAAAGAGTAAAAAGGCAACATATCATACAATCATCATGAGATTAATCCAAGCACAAAGCACTTGACAGGCTGTTCACATAACATCAAACAATACTTAAATTTTTAGTTGCATAAAAATATAATTTCTGAAATAATTCCAGTAGAGACTATGTTATTTTGAAGAAGATTAAACTTGTCTCATAAATTGTTTCGGCTATATCAATCAAGATAATTTTCATTGAATGCACATTTTGGGAGTCACTTGTACAGGAAATGTCTGGCATTTTATACTATTAAAAAACATTATTTTGATTGATGATTTAACTCAACTCCCATTGCTGACCATAGGTCACAGAGCATATGTGATCACTCAACTCTCTCTCTCTGTCCATAAACTTTTGCTTGTGGGCACAATACAGTCCACAGTTTTCGAGATAGCTCCATATAACTTGAGCACTGTTTAGGTGTATGAAAATCAAGGATGAGTGCAATACTACAGGTGGCACTACCTGAAGTATTATGCAATATTTTGGCCAAAATGTTAAAATTTTGAGAATACTGTTGTTCAAAGAGTTTTTCATGAATCATCCCAAAACTTGGAAGGTCAGTGAGGCAAAAATGCATTGAAATTCAGGGGTGCCACCTACAGTATTACAAAAGATGGGGACAAAAAGTGTTTAAAAACACATTAAATTCAATATATTGAGAAAGAATAAGGTTAATGATACCAAGTGAACCACATATGTGTGTTGTATGTAGAAGTTTTATTGTGCATAAAATGGATGACCTTGACCTGTTGTGTCAAGGTCACAGAGGGAATAAATTTCTAGAAATATTTTTTTTGTTATGGTCATAACATTTTAACTTTTGCACATATGTTAATATAACATGACAAAACATTATACAAACAAAAATCTATGACATGGAATCATGGTAGCACCACTGGTGCTATTAAGGGGAATTAGCATCATAAATATTAAAAAGTACATTAAATTCATTATTTTGATTATACATTGAGAGGAAATTTCTACATTTACACCAAATATGACTCAGGCCAAAGGTCAAATTTTGTAAAATATAGGCTGACCTTGATGTCTTTTTTTCAAGGTTATTAAGGACATAATAAAGGACACCAAATTTTCCATGTTGAGAAATAAGAAGGCTAATATTTATACCAAAAGTACCACAAATGTGTATCATATATAGAAGTTACATAATATGGGTGACCTTGGCCTACTTTCTCAAGGTCATGGAGGGAATGCATATCAGGAAATGATTGTGAGGCCCATGACATAATAAGTAAGAAAGAACTGCAAAACTTACACCAAAAATGCATTAGTCCAATGGTCAAATTTTGCAATGTGTAGTGGGACCTTGACGAGTTTTTCAAGGTTGTTAAGAACTTAAGAAAAGTACACTAAATTTACTATGTTGATAAAGAATAATAAGAACAATACTAAATGCACCACTAATGTGCATTGGTGTGGAAGTTTGATGTTGCTTCATATGGATGACTTTGACAGATTTCTCAGGGTCATGGAAGGAATGCATTTCAGGAAATGAAATATTTGGTGACTGTCATCAGATAAATATCAACAAACTGTTGGGCCCACGGACCTCTTGTTTGTACATGATGACATATAGATAAATGTTTTCTTGTCATGATTACATAACATCTCCTAAGAGGTCAAAGGAAACTATTTTTTCTCATGTTTCTCAGCCACCCAGCTTGGCCTATTCATATACATTTGTACATGTATTAAAACATGTTTTAGAATAAAACAAGACTAAACAAAAACCATGATCATTTCAACAAACTATGATCATTTCAACAAACTATGATCATTTCAACAAACTTGTCTCATAATGCAGCAAAATCTTTATTTTTCCTGTTAACTGATTGGATAACTCATGTTAGGCAGTGAAAATCAAGCAAAGTACAGCTTTTGGGGTCTTGTTATGTGTTTCAGCCTACCCACATGGCCGATTTTGACCATGTACAATCGATCCAAACAATGACAAGTGAATCGGACCTGAAGGGCTTGTTACAACTGAAAATAGCCAGTAACACAGAGCCGCTCACCATTACTGCACCATCCTTGTCTGATGCAGAGGACATGGCTGACCTTATAGATGGCTACTGCAAGCTACTAAACAGTGGCAAGGAATCCTGCTGGAACAGGAAAGGTAGGTTTTGGTATGGTGTGTGGAACTGCTCTACAGTACTATTTGAGATGATAGCAAAATGTACAGGGGCTTTGTTCAAGACTTTGTCAGGCCATTTAAAACCTAATTGGTGTGAAGAAATTGGTTCAGTTTTGATGTTAATAGTAGGAATACATTACAGCAGAGTAGGGCATACCATTGGATGATCATGTAAGTTCCATGTTTTTGTTTGTATTGGGGGTTTTCTTTTTTTTTTGGGGGGGGGGGGAGATTTTGTTTTTATTTTTTTATTTTTTTGGGGGGGGGTGTTAAGAGCCCATCAGGGATTGAACAGAAAATCCTACAAATTTTCACACCAAAATCTTTTCTCGTTTTAAGAACACAAATTCATAAAATGATATACATGTTGAGAAATACACACAGGAAAACAGCTCTTTCACAATGATATTAAAGAATAGTTTGTTTTTAAAAAGGAAATAAGAAGCTCTGAAGTACATAAAAGGATTAAGTAAATGGTATAATGTGTCATGTAGAGCTACAACTGGGCTGTACTCTGCTATATAATGTGTGATCAAAAATGCAATAAAACAGATCATGTTGGTGCATTTTTGATGTGGTGCTGTGTTTTTTGACAGCAATGTACTTTGAAATGTAACACACTCTATGTGTAACATACATGTATGTCTTGTATGTATGCATGCATTGGAGATTAAACACAGCCGTCTGGGGTGTCAGCGAAGTTTGCCACTGTGTGTGCAAGTCCAAATTGTAAGCAGGCATTGTTGAAGTGATCATGTATGAGCACTTTACTATAATTGAAATGAAATGAAATAGATACCTATCCTTTTATTATGGGCGTGTGGCACTGTGACTTGAGCCAGTCAGTAGCCCAGACAGTAGTACTGCAGATTAATGTCAGTATCCCATTCTAATTAATATGAATGCTTTTAATTTTTGACTGATGATAGGTATTAAGTGTAAAAGTTGAAAAAAGATACATTTGCTTGGAGTAGGTCAGCTAACTTGATATGATTGTTGACAGTAACAGAAGTCTGTAGAGTGTAAAGTACAGATGACCAGTGGTAGATTTAGGGAGTACTGTGTTCAGTGTGTGGTGGTCAGGGGCAGAAAGGGGGAGTGAGTGGGTCATGTACATCCTGGCACTTGGTATGCACAGCTTGTCACATGACAAAACTAAGGCTTTCTGCCTGCAATAGGTGGAAGCTTTGAGCAAAGGTAGTTAGCAGTATGCTTGTTTTTAAACTAACAGTGGCACTGCATAAAAGGATAAGTCGTATGATAAAGAACCAAGTGACACCATCTCATCAAAGACCACCTCACAATACTTTGCATAATACTTTTCATCTTATTTGTACCTCCTATAAAAGACCACCTGTCTTGACAGACCACAAGTTGGTCATCCTTATGGGAGTTCATTCAAGGAAGATTTCAGTTTATTCAAAAGATGCAAGCACCACAAATTTCAAGTGGTCCACATATTTCCATGGATGCTTGGTGTGAGGAGTATTTCAGGGAAAGTTTTATACTGAGAAAGATTATTTTTGTAACTGAGAAAGGATCAACAATTATGAGAGAGTGCAAGAAAACTCACTGCCGTCTTGGCAAATGTCTTTATCACTGATCAGGAATTGGTAGGAAAATAGTATATGTGCAGTAAAAAGAGGAAGATCTTAATTGAAGAAAGAAGAAAAGCAAATTCAAGAAAACAAAGAGCTTTAAAAGTGAAATGATGTACTGATATTATTTCATATTGATAAAGGGTGGCAGATTTTCAAACATATCTGTAGTTTGCAAATATTTACAGGTACATGTAAATGTATGCAGAATGTGTTTGTGCAATAGTTCAAAATGTGGCATTTTCTTGTGCAAGCTTATTACAACAATCTATTTTAGCTTGTGCTTCCTCAAATCACACACCATTATTCCCAAGAATTTATTCATAATGTATGTCATAAATGGAAGGAAACTGTGTAATTGGACTTGAACGCTTGCAGAAAGGAAGCAAATTTGATTGACAATAATTGCATATGTATGTGACCAGTACTGGACCTGATCTTGTTATTCAGTCAGTTACAGTATTTCCTAGCCACGAGTGACCCTGTTCACCACTTTGTGAGGTCACCCTGAGGGGCACAGTGAGGGGGTCATGAAGTGTGATGCTTTCATTAATTGCAGTTTCACTGACCGTCCCACTAAGGACAAATAGAGCAGTTTTTCTGACATAAAACATAAGTCTGATTACCTTTTTGATATCTCTTCTGAGAGTATGGTAACTTAATGTATCCATGCAAAAAAAAAAAGATTTTTATTACATGATAAAATAATTGCTGCTCGCCCATTGGTCCAGATTGGATCACATGTTGTGCTATTTGAGATCATATTGCACAGCAGTGAGCTTTTTAGGTTTGCCACAAGGGGGCTCTGTGTGATGAGCAAAGCAATCTACCAATGATATGTGCTATTTGAAATCATATTGCACAGCAGCGAGCTTTTTAGTTTTGCCACAAGGGGGCTCTGTGTGATGAGCAAAGCATTCTACCAATGATATCATCTGTGCTATCAACATGAGGGTAGCTGTGGCAAAGAAAGTGGCAGGCGACAAGGTCGAAGCGCTGCAGGAACAGGGTATCCAAACAGCATTTGCTGACATTAAAAATCAGAAAGTTGAAGAACTCTTGCAGAACAAAGACTCCCTGAACAGCAGATCTATTGATCAAGCTGTTAGGCTATTCAAAAAGTATCTGATCAAAAAAGACATCCTGCCAGACTTTGAGAACTACTCTGTCAAAAGTATTTCTTTTTTAATGTATGGTGATGTATATACAGTATGTAATAAAATAATTATGGCACTTTGAATTTTTTTATATTGATTTTCTGTGCTCCATAAAACTTCATATGTACCAACTCAGAGTGCCATAGTTGTATAATCTCTGTACACGTTCCAATGGAAATCTGTATCTGTGACAAAGTTGCGTTTCCTTTCTTTGAAAATGGTGCTCGGCTGTACTGCACATGCAGAAACTGAACAGTTGGTGGGTCACTGTGTCACAATAATTCAGATACTTGGCAGATGGCATGGCTGTAGGGAGGTGGTGCTATATATGTTAATTGTTGTCAAACAGCAACCTTACAGCCTCAGCAGTTTGCCCATGCATGTAAGGGTCAAGTGTCATTTTAATGTCAGGAAGTATAACTGTCATGTACATGGATTTATATTGGAGCAAGCATAGAGATAAATCTTCATTGGTTGAACAGATAAAGTTTCCTACATTCAGGAGAGGTGGGAAGAAAAAAATGAGTTGGAACTGCTGCTGTATTGGCCTTACAGTTTGGTCAGCACAATGACAATGAGCATCACACTCCATAGCCCTCTCACTGTGTTGCCTGCAATGAGCTCATGGAGCAGTGAAGAGGGTCACTGTTGGCTACATAGTAGCATTTTCCATTCTTGACTTTTAAAGTGGGCCAAAGTCCCTCACTGCAGACCAGAACTTGAAAATAGTGGGCCTGTGTGCAGAAAGGTGCATTAGTTTTAGTTCACTGTGTAATCCATGTGTACCCACCTTTCTTCTATGTACTTTGAAGGGAAGACAAGTTAATGTGGGTGGACAGTGACATAGAGGACTGTTGCACCTTTCTGCATTTGGGACATAGCATTTTACAAAAAAAAAGTACATGTACATGTACATATACATTGGTTTCTGACTGAGAACTGAATATTGGTGACAAGTCTGCAAGTTACTCTGTGGGCCAAATGCTTGTATTAACCCTTTCCCCTTGAAGTGAGACTGAGTCAACAGCTTTCTTTGGCATGGGTTGGGCACTTAACATGCAACCCATGCCAAGGAAAACTGTTGACCTGGGGAATGTTATCTTGATACGTCTAATCTATATTTCTCATTGAAATTGTGTTTCATTACTGTTGAAATGACTCAAAAACATTGAAGCAGGCCACATTTGACCACCAGCCAGTTTTGGCTGGTTTAAGGGGGGAAAGGATGAATTATGAGTAGGCGTATAAGGAATGAAGTTTACTCTGTTTGATGCCAGGCTCAGGGAAGGGGTCCAACTCTGTGCTACATTTTCTGCGGTCCCTGTCCTGTGCCAGTGCAGAGGGAGATTATGAGTATACCTGTAAATGTTTCCACCTTGTGTGTGCCTAAACATTCTACCTAACCACTCACCAGCCCTTTCTCTTACCAGTGTTGCACATGGTTACTCGTGTTCCTGTTACGTTTGTCTTGGGATAGTTGGTTGACAGGAGAGTGAATCTTCCACATTTTGTGTAGAGGTACATGTTCCCCTTGGTGGTGGTTAAGAGCATAAATGCAAGGCTTGCCATGTAATGTAATGCAACATACTAAGCAGACAATTGTGGTCAAAGGTTTTTGGTTGCTGATTTTTGCTTTCTGTCTGCTCCTACCAAAAAGGCACACCAGAATAATTATCTCCTGCTTTTGAAGGTTGATTTAAAAAGGAGAAATCAAGAATATCTTGCCTTTATATAGGCTTTAAATACTTGAGCCAATGGCAAGACGAAAAAAAAAAAAATATTGTACAATCAGTCACCAGCAATGACAACAAAATGTAAAGAGAGCATACTTCTGATGATGACAGCCTCCCTCAACTCTTGTACAAACCTGCACTTGTTTGTCCAGCTCAGCATATGTGGCTGAATTTGTTATAGGGTAACTAGCCAAGAAGTAATACCTGGTAGTCCTTGTGTAAGTTAATCAAACAGGCAAACGCTAGTGGGACAAATAGGAAGAGAACAAAACAGAAGAAAATATTGGGGAGGTAGCTGATGTAAATATCATGAGAGTAGGTCAAACCAGTGAGAGCTCTTTCTGTATACTGAGACACTATACCGCTGAGACCTTTATGTAAAGCTTTGCAAGCTGTGGTTGAGTTCTGGGAGGAACCAAAGGCATGTTGTTTGTCAGGGCATACGCCATATGTTAAGCTTGCTACCCATGTGGATGTATCTCTGCTTTGCACCTTTCGTATTTTAAGCGCAGTTGAATGTGTCCTCATCAGTGATGTCATTCTTACAAAAAAAAAATTAAAATCCATATTAATGAACGTTTGATCACAAAGCCTCCCAAAAACAACTGTTTTACAGTCTGCTATGGATATGAAAACTAATTGTATGTTGAAGTGCAGTAAGGAAATTAAAAGATGTCTAGACGAATTAATTATCTTTGCCATCATCAGCGGTACCAGTACATGTATATGCACATGAACTTGAAATAATGGATTTGATAAACTGACTCCTGAAAATAATAGAGTATCATGATCAGAATGTGAATCAAATTAGATCTATTAATGTAAAGTCTCACCCAGAAAAATAGAAGTTGATAATGGGTAGTGATTTTATTGATGGTATTACCTACATGTAAGTTAGCTGCTGCTCCAAGAATGTAAAGGCATAGCTCTCACTTCAATGTGGCACATTCACGTTGGCTGCGGTGCTGATTTGGCCCACATCCTGCAGCAGGGATGTGCCTCTGTGGACAGGCAGATCTTTGTGTCAAACCTGGTAAATTATGTTGCTCTTGCCAAGTTAGCTATTTGGATGAAATTAACTGCTGAAAAAGCGAAGCCATTGTCATGTTCCGCAAACACTCATTTGGCATGATATAAAAGGAAGTCATTATGTGTTTGGACTGAACATCTTTGATTGCTACATATACAAGTAACACCCTGGGTTTACCATCAGTCGTCACTGCCTGGTGACAGGGCCAGATTTTTCCGCAGCAAATTAATATGAATGTTCCATGGTTTGTAAGGACCCGAGTCGCAACATTGCTCCAATCAAAGACCTTACTGTGACAAGAATTAACATTTTACATATGAACAATTCAGGGTAGAAAAAAAAATTACTTTTCACAAAGGTGACATGATGTATCCCCACAATTACCACTGTTGCTGTCAAAGTTCTGTCTTCTGTGTTTTTGCCACACAATACAAATTTAAACAGTGTGAAGATAACACTTGAAGTGCCTTGCTTGGTTGTATGTGGTCTTGATGCTTGTGAAGTTGTGGTGCATAATCCTTATTGGGGAACCTGTATGAACTGGGAAGCTCACAAACTTAAGGAAAGGTACATGTATGTACTTAATTAAATGGTTTTTTAGCAGAAGGAGGGTGTGCTTGTGTTTGGTCTGGTGCAAACTTTTTTTTTTTTTCAATTTTTGAGCAGCATTGTTTTTCTTTGCTTTTGTCTGTGTGATATACTTGTATGCCTCGAGATTGCCAAAATTTTTCACTCTCTCTCTCTATATATATATTGGATAAAGATTGCTAAAGCTTATTGGTTGCATCAAGTTTCCTAGACTAGTGAGTGAAATAAAACTTGTGTGCTCTTTTTCTACAAGCCTCACCCAAAAGGCCCATGTCTGAGATGGCAGGTTCGTGGTAGATGTTGTGTAGTCTCTGTTGCATTTGCTCTTGTTCCTTGCTACAAGTCCTTTGAGTGGCCCTGATATCATATAATCTTTGCATGGGTTTCATTTGAGGGTTTCTGAGCAATGCATGTTTTTTATGCTTACACACTGCAATTTAAAGTAGTTTTAAATTAAAGAAAAACAATTTTTAGTGTTCAATGTATTTCGTTGTTGAAAAGAATTTTAAACATAAGCTGACGTGTGTTAGAAATATGCACAGAATACATTAGGGGAAAAGTAGAACATGTATGTTTGTCTGTATGGAAAGTAATTAGATACTCAATTTTACTTCATAAACAAACAAGTTGATATATCCACTGTCATCACCTATGTCTACCAGCACATTGCACTTTTTTAAAAACAAGTTTGCTAAATGAGCCAGATGCATATAGTAAGAACAAGTTGATGGGGCAAATGTTGTCATTGTGTTGATGCTTCTGTTGTTTTTAATGTGGTTTGTAGTGCTGTGTTATTTGTTGTGCTTTGCCCACATCATGCTGGGCTTTATGCTTAGTCAGATTTTCTGTCTTCATAATAATAAATGGTTGATTTTTTTCATGTGATTTTTTAGGTGAAAATTTACCTAGGACTCCTAGAGAAAGGTAACTACAGATCCCAAGATATAGTAGTGCACAGTTTAGTGAGATAAAATGATTAAAATCTAGAAATATTGACCTGTATTCTAAAGAAAATATGAAAGTGCACAGGTAGTAGCAATTTTTATTTTTGACAACTTTAAATTGACACAATGTCCATTGTGAATTGCTGCCGAGCTGCCTCATATTTTGGCACGCTCTCGGTCCAAAGTTGGCACAAAATTCCCTATACATGTATTTGTATGTTTATATCTAAACTTAGCAGCTGATGCTGTTAAAAGATTAACCCTTTCAGTGCTATGTCAGAAACCCAGGTCAACAGCTTTTCTCGGCAGGGTTGAGATGCAGCGTACCCAAAGTGTGCTGAGGAAACCTGTTGACCAGGACTGTTTTCTGTGTTCTTGTATCTTACTTGTACTGGAATGAAGGGTCTGTTCATGAGGAATTTGACCTTGAAGTCATTATGATAATTTAGGTTAACAGGATCTTTGTCATGCTTAGCATTGAAAGAATAGAAGAACACTTCACACACGATTTATCTCTTGCAGTTTAATATTTTGTTGCATATACTAGGTTACTGCTGGGATTTTAAAATTAGTAGCTAAACTTCCAGTTTTTGTCAGAGAAGACCTACGCACACTTAAAATCTGTTAAATTTCAGCAAGTGGTCATCTCCTTTTCCAAGATGTATTTGACATCACTGTTCATGTTTCAGTTTACATAGAACCTCCAGTGGAAGTGGTAGCAAGGAAGGCTGTCCAGCCAATCCTAGTCCACATCATAACCGTGAGTTTGTGTTTGCGTCAACTTTCATTTTATAACAATCTCCTCACCAGCTGAGTCACAGGAATGGTGACCAGTTAAATGTTATGCTATAATTACAGTGATTAAACTTTGTGTGTTTGGGTCACAGATGCATGTATTATCAAAGGGAAAGTATACATATGTTTTCCTGTGAAAAACTGTTGATCAGCGAACAAACATTTTTGAAGAAATATCATTAAAAACTTTTTGCACTCTATGAATATTTTGAAATCTGTGGTTAATATGAGGACTTTCTGTGTCACAGGAATTTCGGACTATGCAGAGATTGTGGAGGATGAAGGCGACTATTCCATGCCAGGAAGTGAGTACCTGTCCGTTTTCATCATATATTGGGAATGAAGGGACTGGACCTATAAAATGGACTGCTTCTGAGCTTGGAACTTGCCAAAAAAAAAAAGGGGGGGGGGGGAGAGAGAGAAAGTAACGTAATTGGCTAGCTGAAACCCCATACAGGTTGTATTTCTATTCTTAAACATGATGGTTCTCCGGAGATAGCTTTGAGTGCCATTATCAACACTTATATTTCAATGCAGTACATGCATTTATTGTCTCGCCAGCATGAGCTGTTGGCGAGACTAAGCAGTCACTTTCCGGACGTCCGGACGTCTGTCCGTCCGTCAACAAAAAACTTCGGAGTGGCTTGAATTATTTGGATAACTTCACTCTGAACTGATGAGATCAGATGGATGATGCACCGCTCTACGCTTTTCAGGCGACAGTGACCATGGCTGCTGCAAACAGCAGAAGGTTTCAGGTTTCTGTCATCATAAATGTACAAAATAATTTTGTCAGTTCCTTAATGGTATGAGAAAAATTGTTGCTCCGTGAAGGAGCCCAGTTTACAAAAATATACACCGGTGGATGACGTGTATCTCCTGAGGCAGAAAGGCCTCAAGAGATACAGATGTCATCCACCAGGGCATATTTCAGGAAACTGGGCTCTTTCATGGAGTAACTAATACTATCTAGTTTTGGTAGCTTACAAGCAACGTCATTGGTTAAAACGTGCTGCATACGCCAGGTATACCAGTCCGTATCTCCTGCTTGATAGTATCTTTGGAGGACCTCTATCTGGAATCGTGATGCCCCGCTGTATGCTTTGTAGACGGCAGTGACCATGGCGGCTGCAAGCCGCAGGTTTCCCTTCTTATCAAGGGAGGAAATTTGCCAGTTCCTTCATAATACTAGATAAAATGGTTACTCCATGAAGGAGCCCAGTTTACAGAAATGTACACTGTTGGAAATTCCTGTACCCTGTGCTCCTACAAGTAGTAACTTATAGTATATGGTGAGTTGGCAAATATTTCCAGGTCAGAGCTTACATCCATTGCATTAAGAAAATGCCAAAAATATATATTAAGTTTGGAATGAAGTGGACTCCAACTTCTAACTTGTGGTACTTCTTACCTAACTGGAAGTGGGAAATGAACATAGCCCTTCAGCCTTATTGCCATGCTTAACCCTTTACCCCTTGAATTAAGACTGAGTCAACAGCTTTCCTTGGCATGGATTGGGTACTTAAATGCCCAACCCATGCCAAGAAAAGCTGTGGATTGGGGTCGTGTTATAAATTTCATCTACAATCCTCAGTCTAATTGTTTTTCGTTACAGTTGAAATTAGTTGAAAACACTGAAGCAGACGACATTTGACCACCAGCCGTTTTTGGCTAGGTTAAGGGGGAAAGGGTTATGTAAACAATCCTTATTTTGGTACCTCAAAATACAGAGGGCACTTTTGAATGGATCAGTTGGCAGGTAGAATCATCTACAAGCACTCTGACTACCAGAGATCATTTTTGAAGGGGCACTGGCACATTTGGTGTACACTTTGAGTTAATGGGCCCATATCGATCCAAAGGGTGCACGTGGCTCCTATATATCAACACAAGGTTAGTCAAAGTCTGGCTTTACAGGCTGTGTTACCAGCCATAAGAATGGCAAAATTATTCAAGATAACTGACATGAATGAAATGATTGAAAGAGGAAACCTTCTGGAAGTTTCAACTAGATAGGCCTGCAATATCTTTTGGGTACAATCCTGATGGAAATGTTGTGGCCCAATTTGAAAAGTGAGAGGGTCAATGGATCCTTTATATTGGAAGCCAGGAATGAACAAGGGACTCCTCTCTTTAGTCATAAGATATCAACAGTGACTGAAAGCACATAGTGCCACTATGTAATGTCTGAAAGTCCTCAGACATCCACTGGTAGTTTATAATTGAATGGAAGCTTGATATATGGTGTTGTCTCTATTGTTTTGTTTGTGTATGTGTGATCAGTTATCATGAAATTGGATTCTGGTGTTGTAAGGCTTGTGCAGAGCTGCTGTTATTATAGATGGATTCTGTATATGCTGGATTGTATGCAGGAGAACTTTGCAACTCTCAAAATGTCCACATGCAGAAACTGAGTAGAAAGAGTAGAAATAACAAATTTTTGTACTATGTATCACAGATACATAGTAAAAGAATTCACCTGAACTCTTGAAAGACATGGCCGCACTGGATCTTTTATTGGGTGTAGACAAATTGACAAAGAGTTCTACACTTAGTACAGTACATAAAGAGACGCTCATTTTCCCGACGTCTCAGGATCCATATTCATAGTCCAAGATACATAGGTCCCTTATTCTCTTAGTCCCATGAACTGCAATTTATCAATACACATATAATTAAGTTACCTGAAATAAATGTCCTGAGTAAAACTCATACCACACGTTCTGATGTTCAAATTTCACTACATTGTAAATCGTCATTTCAACTACAAACTTTGACATTTACATTTATCAAATAACCAGACTATCATTGCAATACTGTCCGAATTTGACACATGTAACATTCAATTTAAACCAGGTGGAATGTCACTTAAACTTCATATATATTAAACCTTTTACCGTCTTCATATTTTTTCTCACCATTTCACTACTTTTAAATATTCATACGTACCATCTTGTATTTACACATTTATCGCACAAAATACACGTTATACTCTGTGCTTAAATTTACTGCTTGAATATCCATATATCCACTTTAATACTATAGCACGTAGTTGCTCTCTGGCTTGTTCCAAAATTCACATACGCGGTAGCTAACCATTTACTTTAGATTCGGTTGTGTTACCACATTTGCTTATCATTTCAAATAATTAGTTATGTGATTCACAGTCTTATTTTAGTATCATTTTTGCGCGTTTAAATTTATGGCTACATTAATATGTATATATGCGCGTGCATTTATAATAGTTCATATATGTACATTATTCATGCGGTGCATTAGTGCAGGCTACTTCAAACTTTCATAGCGTGTATATTATAATGACTCCCCGTAGCATGTTAATGAGAAATACCATGCCTCTTATATGCAATTCAGTTTTAAAAATACTCAAATAATACAACTTACAGGAACATTAGTGCAGGTTTACATCCTCAGTGTCCCAAGGAAAGAAACCCACGTCCATTTGACAGGTCGCACCATTTGACTGGTCGCACATTGAAAAGAAAGCTGCAACGTGCAAACTCCATCAAATATATGTTTGCATCAAACAAATGCAAATATTCTTAATTCATTCTAAATTCAACACAAATACTTACAAGAAAATTTCCACCGAAAACTCAACATGAAAGCTGGCACTGTCGACCAACTCTAACCAACAGTTAGAGCACAAGGTGTTGACTGAAGTCATCGGGGTGTAAGAGGCACAGTGGCGATTCAGGTGCAAACTTCACTTATATATAGGAGATTAGCAACAGTGCACGTGCACGTGAACCTGTGCTGCACTTAAACTGGCGGGAAAGAAAGAAGTATACAACAACGAGACACAGATGCAATGAAATAGAAAAATATGGTCACAAAAATTGCAACAAGCCCCACAAGGCAAACAAACAGGATAGTGGTACACAGAGAAAAAGACAGAAATATATTGACGCTTCAAGTATTCACTGAAAAATCACTTCATTACACGAACTGTAATTGACAGTATCTGTTGTTTGTTTGATTTTGTGGTGAAAATGTCTTCTATCTTGTTTTCATATCATTTCTATGAATGAGAAAGTTTGGACAGCATTTACACATCAGGTTTACAGGGATGAAAGGAATGTTCATCCATTCATTGACATGCCACTACACTAGGTAGCATTTTGAATGGGCCAGACTGGTGCAATATATCCTGAGTCAAATGAAAAGTACATGTATCTGTATTTGCCATAATATTCACCATTTTGGCCAATTGCACATACCTTTGCAAAAAATACACTTCATGTAGATGTTTTCAGGAAATTTGCCTGACAAAGACTCTTTTCCCCCTGCCCCACCCTCAACCCTAAAAACTGTACTATGGGATACACTGAAGAAGTTACCCCGAGTTACAAGAGGCACAGGTATACATTACACAGGGTCCTTGGCACTTGCAGATTCTTGTGAAAGTGGAAGTAAAAGTTACCACTTCCTGTAGCAGAAAAAAAAGAGTGGAGGATATGTCCATTGGTAATTCCAGAAGCCAGAACTTTGTACTGTCTGTTCTCAGTACATATTTCTGTACAATTATACAAACAGGAGCAACAGTGCCACATCTTCAATGCACCATGCAGTTCTGCCCCCCCCCCCCCCACCAAAATAAATAAATAAATAAATATCACAGTCCAAGCTCTCTGTGCTCCATAGCCGATCCAGTCACTGTCTATGTGTAAACCTATAAAGTTATCAACATTATTATCACATTCAATTCAAAAGTTTGACAATTCTAGGCTTCAACAGCCAAATGATATATTAAATGCAAACTGTTGCCAAATGTATGTGTAACCTTAAAAAAATCCACTTTTATTTCAGAGTCAAGGTGCAGAAAAGTTGATATCTTTTGTCACAAATCTAAAAAGGGGGATTTAAGATTGTCATGAAAAGACAGGTACAGTTATGATTGTGGGTATATTTTGACTGTTTTTATTTTATTTTATTTTATTTTATGTTTTCAGCCAAGGACTATGAACTTCATCGAGAAAGGATTAGACTAGAAGACATTTTAGGGGAAGGACAATTTGGGGATGTACATAGGGGCGTTTATAAAGAGCAGGTAAGAGATGTCACCCAAGATTTTACCCTCCTATGACCAGCAGGGGCTGCGGGGTTTGTGTTTGAGTTATGAAGTAAAGACCAGGGAAGTGCCTGATGGCTGGGAAGCTCTAAGTGAAAAGCTCTTTTGGTTGAAATGCTGATGTGTATAGTCTGATGCATTTCACTACCAATGGGGTTCATCAGACAGAAAGATAACAGATCTGTGTTCACCATTTTTATATTCTGCAGGGTAACAGATGTTCTTGGAAACTGTGTTACAGTGGTGATGAGTTTAAAACCAGTGTGGGAATGAAAAAGACCCACACCTCTGCACTTTGCCATTTGACTCTAGCATGCTGAACTTTTGCCCTTGAAAAGGCCACATGTCTGCTGCTAGTGTCAGACATACATGGAGAAAGCTTGCTAGCACTGAACATAGGACAGGATGTGCACAGTTTTCACTTGCACAGTTTGGGCACCAAGCACCCAATCCATGCCAAGGAAAACTATTGACCCAGGGCATTCTATCCTAAATGGTCCCATCCGGAATTCTCTGTCAAAAAAAGTTGAAGAAACTTGAGGCAAAAAATAACATATTGAGCCACTTTTGATCAATTTGAAAGGATTTTTTTATTGAGTATGTGTTGATGAGTAGTGTGTATGTATTCATATATGTCATAACTGTAATATCCTTAACAATGGCAAGTTTTGGTATTATTGTCACTAAATTAGATTTACAAATTAAGAAATACCGCAAATTATGGAAGTCATTGCTAAAATCAGACCCAAAAGATGAAGTCACCAGTGTGGCTGGAACCTGGAACATTGGTTTTTTTTTGTTTGTTTGTTTTTTTTTTTGTTTGTTTTGTTTTGTTTTTTTTTTTTTGATTCAACTAACTATTCTACAACCTCTGTGTCTTATTTTATATGGAATTGTTTAATTTTTTTGGATTTAAAAAAGTGATAATTTATGCATATGAAAATGTAGCAATTTACAGTCAACATCATTAAATTGTAGAAGTTTACATGTAGAGAGTACAAGGTGGATAAATTGTCACCTGAAATTTTGTTCAAATTCAGTCAGGTGTGTCTGTGCAGTACAGTGGTGCGCCCCTGTTACAGCACTGCCTCGGGGGGGGGGGGGGGGGGGGGCATTCCCTCTACAAAGGCCACTGCATAATGCACCATGTCTGGTATTTCCATCATATTTCCCCCACAAGAATACAGATATGCATTGTACTTGCTTGACATAAATTATCATGGTTATAATAATGAAATAAACATGTTTCTTATTAAATATAATTATGATTGGTCAAAAAAAAACCCATTCATCATGGATTTTCTGATGTCCTGTTTCATATTGAAAAAGCTCACTCTTTTCTTCTTTTTTTTTAAACAGGTTTTCAGGAAATATTACTTTAAGCTGCATGGGTATATATATGTTTATTGACCAATGGGTCTGAGAATAACATGTTGACTCTAGCATGCTGAACCTTTTGCCCTTGAAAAGGCCACATGTCTGCTGCTAGTGTCAGACATACATGGAGAAAGCTTGCTAGCACTGAACATAGGACAGGATGTGCACAGTTTTCACTTGCACAGTTTGGGCACCAAGCACCCAATCCATACCAAGGAAAACTAATGACCCAGGGCATTCTAGCCTAAAATGGTCCCATCCGGAATTCTCTGTCAAAAAAAGTTGAAGAAACTTGAGGCAAAAAATAACATATTGAGCCACTTTTGATCAATTTGAAAGGATTTTTTTGTGAGTATCTGTTGATGAGTAGTGTGTATGTATTCATATAATTATGTCATAACTGTAATATCCTTAACAATGGCAAGTTTTGGTATTATTGTCACTAAATTAGATTTACAAATTAAGAAATACTGCAAATTATGGAAGTCATTGCTAAAATCAGACCCAAAAGATGAAGTCACCAGTGTGGCTGGAACCTGGTACATTGTTTTTTTTTTTTTTTTTTTTTTTTTTTTTTTTTTTTTTGTTTTTTTTTTTTTTGATTCAACTAACTATTCTACAACCTCTGTATCTTATTTTATATGGAATTGTTTCATTTTTTTAGATTTAAAAAAGTGATAATTTATGCATATGAAAATGTAGCAATTTACAGTCAACATCATTAAATTGTAGAAGTTTACATGTAGAGAGTACAAGGTGGATAAATTGTCACCTGAAATTTTGTTCAAATTCAGTCAGGTGTGTCTGTGCAGTACAGTGGTGCCCCCCTTTTACAGCACTGCCTCGGGGGGGGGGGGGGGGGGGGAGCATTCCCTCTACAAAGGCCACTGCATAATGCACCATGTCTGGTATATCCATCATATTTCCCCCACAAGAATACAGATGTGCATTGTACTTGCTTGACATAAATTATCATGGTTATAATAATGAAATAAACATGTTTCTTATTACATATAAATATGATTGGTCAAAAAAACCCCCATTCATTTTCTGATGTCCTGTTTCATATTGAAAAAGCTCACTCTTTTCTTCTTTTTTTTTAACAGGTTTTCAGGAAATATTACTTTACTCTGCATGGGTATTTATATGTTTATTGACCAATGGGTCTGAGAATAACATGTTATATTCATATTTTGTGGTACATGACATTGATGTACACCACTCATCGTGAATGCGGAAGTTACTTTTGTAAATGTCACCTAAAGCCGTGTCAGCAGATAAAAACATCCAACAACTTTGCTGTAATTTGCCAACACTTATTTTTTTTTTTTTTTGCCTGGGTTAACTTTTGAGTGACAGGGGAAATGATACTTCTGATGATAGTGCCATTGACAGTGTGTTTCTTCTAGCATGAAACACAGGAGAAACTACACAATTACTGTGTGCTGGAGAACTTGTTCATTTTAACCCTTGTCACATAAAGTGCCAGAAGGTATTGTTGTTGCCTGTATTGTCTGTCCGTCTTGTCGACATTACCTCAATATCTCAAAAAATATTCACCATAGCTGTACCAACTTTTTGTCACAGAAGGACCATATGATGGATGAGGTTCCTATTAATAACCAGCTTCTTCTGATTATTTTTTATCTTTTTATTAAACTTTTAATGTATTTATTTGAAAGTTGTCTGAGTGGAGTCAACCCTGACCATGTTACTGCGATATTTCAAAAATTATTGACCACAGCTTTACCAAATTTTTGTCAGATATGCATCTTATAGTGGACCAGATTTCTATATAAAACCAGCTTCCTCTTTATATTTATAAAGTTTTTATGAAACTTGAAAATATTTATCTTCAAGGCCGTCTCAGTGGTGCACAAGGGGACGACGTTACCATATCTCAACAAGGATCCAACGCAGCTTCACCAAATTTTTGTCAGAGATGCACATTATAGGGAATCACATTCCTATTGAAAACCAGCTTCCTCTTATTATTTGTGAACTTGTTATAAAACTTTTGAAGTATTTATTTGATGGCCGTCTGAGTGACGCACGGCACAGTGGTCTCTGTCACCAAAACTTGCCCCAAGAACACATCCAAAAGTGCTCTTTCATTTCATACACAACAATATGGAAATTGTATGTAAATAATTCTATTGTGAAGGCTCAAAAAAAATGCAGAATTGAGGAAAAAAAGATTGTGAGTGCTGAGGGTAATCCATTCTCAGAACACTAGTTTACTGTTTATCTCGACAAAACAGCACTTTGGTTCCTTGATCAACATTTTTTTATCTTCAATAGATGTTACTGACTGAACATATTTGGTCCAAGTTTTCTTCTAAGCTATCAAAATATTGACAATATAACATAATATTAGGTAAAACTTTTAGCCAGGTGGAGTGTTTGTATGTATTGCCTGGTGTGCATTCAAATTCTTAATTTTCCAGTGAACCAGAAATCTGATCATTTCATTATTACCATATGTCACAAATTTGCACTAGGTAATCAGGGCACGGAGATCTTACCAAGCAAGAGTGACCAGATGGCAGATAACCATTGTGTTGATTGTTTCAGGATGGGACGGAAATACCAGTGGCTATAAAAACATGCAAATTAGACCTGGGGGATGATGACCATGAAGACAAAACAGCAGAAAAATTCTTAGAAGAAGCTTGTAAGTGAACTATTTCTATCTAGAAGTTCAATAGAGTGAAATTTGCAGTATAATGGCATACAAGTAAAAACAATATGAAAGCAATTTTGTTTTAATCCATGTAACTTTCATCAGGTCAGATCAAGCATTTTGTTTGCATATTTCTTTTGCTTTCTTATGCCACTTTTGACCTGTAGGCTGGGATAATTTGCAACTATTAATTATGATGTTGTCATGTGCTATGGAGCAATCATTGGACTCTCTTAATCACGTGCTGCCATCTAGTGTGTAGAATTGTAACTACTTGTCACAAAATACTAATATTTTACAAACTTTCCTTTAATACCTATAGCACAATAGCCTATAAACATATTTCACAAATAGCTGTATAGCCTTTAAAAATATTTCACAAATAGTTGTGAAAATACTGGAACACACAACTATGGCTCATGGAGCTATAACTGAGATTCTGTATTGGTTCTCATTGCATGCTAGCCTTGCATACAACAAACCATTGATAAAAATGACAGAAGATACTGTTGTGTTTCAGATATCATGCAGCAGTTTGACCACCCACACATTATCAAATTAATAGGTATTTGTTCAGAGACACCAACATGGATAGTCATGGAACTGGCCAGGCTAGGGGAGGTGAGAATTTATTACATTTTTTGTTGACAGTATGCTGTTTCCACTTGATTGCTTATACAGCAGCATTACCCTGCCCCTGTTTACAAGTTTCTTGTCCTTTTGTAAGATTTTGACCAAACAATAAAGGGACATGGGTGAAATAACTAGTTCTTACTTTGTATGATGGCCTGTTCCTTTTCATCATCAATGGGAAAGACTGCAATATGGAAAATAGTGCCGTGTTTCCCATGGATGATGAAAAGACGATACAACACTGAAACACTTAGGTGTCAAGGAATGACATAAACAGAGGTACAAGTGATATATTTACGGAAGGTCTCATACTTGGGGCAGGGGGTGGGGGAATGTTGACTAAATCCAGTAAGTTAGCTGGCTGTATAGAAACAGTACAGAAGCAGTAAGAGGAAATCAACATCATTTTGTTTTTTTGTTTTTTTAAATAAAAAACAACGTATAGAGGGTATGATTGAAACATTTAGGGACTGGAGACAATGGGAACAGGCTATCCTTGGTACAGCTGCAAAGCTCTCTTTATGTCTGTTGCTTGATGTTTGGCAAAACTGTATATTGTTACATTGGTCTAGCTCTGAACTGTAATTTTGTATGTAAAGGTAAAGCAGTTTGTACAAATTGTCAAACAAGCATGTGAAATGGTTGGGTGAAGAGATGATATTGGTTGTTTATTTAAAAATTTAAAAGTTATTATAAAGAAAGGAACACTAAGCCCATGTTTTAAAATGCTGTGGACTTAATAGATGTCCCATAATTTGATATTTGTTGCATTGGTTTTGAAAATAAAAGACATTTTCATGAAAATAATCATATGTAAATTTAAAAGCTTATAATATATTCTATAATTAGGTGAGTTTCACAGTAAAAATTTCTTGGAAACCTTCTTAAGTCCATGGGTCATGTTTGGAAGAAACTAGTATATTGGTTTCACTACCTTTTCACAGATTTGTGTGGAGGAATATAGAAAAGAATCACATTTGTGTATATATGTGTTTTGCATCTCAGTGTGTCTATTCAATAATTAATGCAAGATTTCTTTGTTTTCTGTACTGATTCATTGAACAAAACCACACAACTTTTATACTTTGCATACTTTTATGAGCTAAAAGCAAAAGATAAAAAGTTACAATTACAGTGAGACCTGTCCTCAAAGACCACCCCTGGGGATGACCAGGTTGTGGTCTCTGAAGGCAGGTGGTCTAGTCCTTGTATATTGATTGTACAGTTTGTTGTATCTGTCTATTTTTTTTCATTTCAGATGAGAGCATTTTTACAGAACAACCGTCATCGGCTAAAGCTAGCAAACCTTATAGTATATTCCTACCAGCTCAGCACAGCCCTGTCATACCTAGAGAGCAAGAAATTTGTACATAGGTCAGCATGCATCTTACAATGTTTGACAATCATATTCCCCTTGATGGATCTCAAGCAGTTGTTGTCATCTGCATGTATATGCTGAAGCATAGTCTTACAGGAAGAAGGACTGAAGTAGTAGTAGTAGTAGTAGTAGTAGTAGTTTTATTGACCACGGTCCAAAACAATACAAACAAACAAAATACATATATACGGATCATACAATAATCACTCAAAGAACACCAATATGTCATTGATAACTTTGAAATCATCTAAAGATTTGGCTTGTGATAGACACTCTGGAAACACTAAACTTTGTTTTCCATACTTGACCCTAATATGCTGTACAAGAGGGCAGTACTGCATAACATGCTCCTCATCCTGCACACTTCCACAAGCGCATAGCCTGTGGTCCCGCGGAATGCGGGCCCATCTAAATAATGATGTCCATGATAAATGATCAGTTGGTAATGGCTCTTAGTCTGTGTGTTTGTGTCTTTTTCCTGTGGCTGTCTATTCACAATTAAGAACGTGGAGTAAAGATTTGTTTCACCAGACTTGTAAGAGGCACTGGTCAGAAGTTCAAGAAACTATTTTATGCTGTCACAGTATCAGATGTTTGATCTGTGTGAATCCCGTTGTTAAATACCATTTTATTTCTTGCAGAGATATAGCAGCTAGAAATATTCTTGTATCAGCAGAAGACTGTGTCAAGTTAGCAGACTTCGGACTTTCCAGATGGGTTGAGGATCAAAAATATTATAAAGGTAAGACAAAAGTAGGAAGTAGACAGCCCCACAGGGTTTTCATTTTAAGTTAACGTACCAGGAAGAAAAGAAAAAGTAGGAGGTGGAAATCAAATATTTATCAATATAGTTTTTCAGTATTTTAAAAAAAGTAGGAGGTGCTCATTGTTCTGTAGACAGACAAAGGCCCCTCGTGCCTCCTTGTTTTGAAAACACTGGCCCCATATATATATGTGTGGGTATGAAGTTGATTACACTCGGTGTCAATATTTACATTTGTTGTTTTCTCTAACATTAGAAGACCAGCATAAGTTTTGATGTTCAACATTCCATGAATGCAATAGCCTCACACAGGTGATGTGTTTTTGTTATCTAAGACAAGTGAAAGATAGACACGCCTACTTGGCTCCCACTAAAAAACAAAACCAGTTTCCTGTAAATAAAAAGCCAAAAACTTCTGCAAATCAAATACCAATTACTATTTTACCTGTAATATTCGCATAAATTCATGTTTAATGGAACTGTAAGAATTGAACTTTCTTTCTATCGCTTTCATTGGCACTTGTTTGCACTTTTTGACGCATTTTTCCATGATGTCATCTTAGCGATGTCACAAAAAAGTGCAAACACTCGGCAGTAAATGCAATAGGAAGGATGTTCAATTCTTGACTGGTAATGATAATTATTGACTTTCCAACCATAATAATAGAAGACCCGTTAAGATGTTTGTTGGAGAGAACTGTCATTATTTAAAGAGTACATGTATATAGACTATTATATGCATTGTTTGTGGATTTTATGATTATACTGTGGAGTATGCTGTATGTTATTGCTGACTAGAATTTGTGTTTAGTTTGATTGGTTACATAGACATGTTCAAGTTTTATGTCTGTAGATATTTTACATGTACTTTTACTCTTTCAGTGCCATATTTTGGACTGAGTCTGAGTCAACAGCTTTCCTCCATGCATGTTGGCTGCAATGCACACTGATGAAAGCTGTTGACATGGACTTTTATATTTTGTGTAACTTTAGACATGCTGGTTCTTGAATGAAAGGTCCTTTTGCACCTTTTGCAAGGAACACAAATCTAGCACACTTATTATAATTTAGTGCAGTTCATTTTAAGCAGTTCAGCTAAAGTCGCAGTTGGCACTGAAAGAGTTAGGAAATACAAGTATTAAAACGGGTCTGTCATTTATGTACCCAGCTTCCAAGGGCAAGCTGCCAATCAAGTGGATGGCCCCGGAGTCTATTAACTTCAGGAGGTTCACCACTGCCAGTGATGTGTGGATGTTTGGTAAGTCTGGTTGCCAGGTCATTTTATGAACTTATTGTAACACTCAAACCCCATGTTTTGTAAGGTCAATTCTTTAAATCAAATTGGGGTTTTTATATCTGAACACAGAAAAGTTTTTGCTGTCGAATCATTTGCATATTTCATCTAATATGCAAAATTATGGGAAAAAGTGACAGACACTACGATGTTAATCACTTTACTTAAGGGATCCTGTGTTAAATTGACATTCCAAAATTCCAATGCATGGTCAGAAAAGGGTTGCAGGTGGGAGGGTAAAGGGTAAAGCAAATATTTCATTCAGATTTTCACTATTTTGGGGGAGAAGGTAACTTATTTGTGCAACATATTTGCTGTTTTTAATTTATAGCATGCAAATGGCATGTAATAAAGTACACTAGCGCTATATACCCATGAAATATCACAGAAAAAATGAGGACACTGGAACAAAATTGGTTAGTTTCCTGAAAAAAAAACCTTCTGTGATAATAATATGCTAAACCGACATCTCAACTGAGCATTGTGAGTGAAGCTTGACCCTAAGTAAGTCACGGCTCAATTGGGAAAACTCAATATAGAAATGTGAAGTGCAGAAATGAAAAACTGAGAAAATGTCTCTTTGGTGCGAAAGTTTAGCATAAATTTACATGAGCTAGTCTGGTGTTTCTTGTGATAGGTATATGCGTGTTGTTATTATTATTTTTTCATAAAATTCATTCTACATATTGCCTTGCCAAAGAAGGGCCGAACTGTCTATCTGTGAAGACAACAAAGCAAGCAACAAGTGAGGCTGTTATCATCACATGAAGTTTAGGTTTGGGGTTGATCATTTGTACTTAGGCAATCAGCATAATTAAGAGTAAAATTACAAGGTTGCAGTTCCTCAGCTTACATTTAATTATATTAATTAATTATTTTAATTATTGGCTTTTTTTTTTTTTTTTTTTTTTTTTTTTTTTTTTTTTTTTTTTTTTTAATTGCACTGTAAAGGAGTAATTGACCAGTCAGAAAGTGTTAATCCATCATGTCAAGATAGACATTGGTTGGTAAAACATGATTTATACATTGTTTTCATCTGGTTTAACATTGTCAGGTTACAATGAAGCCACATGAGTTAATTTTGGTGAATTTGTTAAAGTTTAATATTCAATGAGTCTTGTCCTTAATTGTTTTTCTATAGCTATTATGATGCATATCATGTCTGTTCTCTCCACCTCTAATGGTAGTGATGGATGAGCGTGGTTTAAAATAGTCCCGTTATATGTAATGCATATTTAGGGTGGATGGTTAGGGTAACAATAAGGTGGGACCCAGTCACAATATATATACAAGGGAATAAATTTCCCCAGCAGGCTAACCTTGGAGTAGAGTATACTCTATAACTGCTCCCTTTTTATCCTTTTTGTTGTAATGTTTGATATGTGGTTACTGTGCACTACTTTATTTAGTATTGTATTTATGTTGTACTGCTCCACACACGTAGCAAAAAGGTATTCATGCTTACTTGTAAGTTCATTCAGTACAGTTCGTGGAGAATTTCAGTTTTTGTTAAGTTTGTTCAAATTCATAAAAGGGTCTTTTCAATTTATAGATTTATTAGTAGGAAGTGAGCTACAAAAGTTTCAGTTAAAGTTGGTGACGATTCAGGGATTCTTGCTGATAAACAGTCTTATTTTTCATATCAAAGAGGGATGTAATATGTTGGGGTTTTTTTTGATTGGCTCATTCAAATATTCAGGAAATGTAAATGTAATAATGAGAGTTTTATCCTTCCAACACAAGCATGGCATTTAATGTTAAGCTATCATCATTAAACATCAGAGGTATAGCAGACACATTTAAACGGAGATCAATATTTCACTGGCTCAGAAAATTTCATAATGGCATATGTTTCTTACAAGAAACACATGGTACTTCGGAAAGAGAACATATATGGAAAAATGAATGGGGTGCTCCTGTCTACTTCTCTCACGGTACCTCCAACAGCAGGGGGGTTGCCATTTTAATGCCACAAAATCTAGAATATAAGGTACAAGATGTCATTACTGATGATGAAGGGCGGCTACTAATTCTTGATATTTTGATAGATGAAACTCGTTTCATCTTAGCCAATATATATGCACCAACAAAAAACTTTGAAAAGGATCAATGCGTTTTTATAGAAATGGTACATGAAAAATTACAACCATATCAAGGAGAAAATATCATTGTAGGGGGTGATTTCAATTCTATTTTAAACCCAGATTTAGATAAAAGAGGAGGACAAAAAACTGGTATCACAAAATACATGCAAAAAATTTTTGACCTTCTTTTTAATGAGTTAGACCTTGCAGATATCTGGCGTATGAGGAACCCAGACCTTTTCATGTTTACCTGGCAATCAAGGAACCCACTAGTGCAATGTAGATTAGATTATTGGTTGATTTCTTCTTTCTTAACAACTCATGTCACTGATGATAGGATAAGACCATCTATTAAAACAGACCATAGTCTTATTAGTTTGGAGTTGAAAGGCAACTTGTTTTGTAAGCGTGGTCCAGGTTTTTGGAAATTCAATTCTGCTTTACTTAAAGATTCTACATATGTTCAGAATATCAAAGAATTATTGAGTTTTTGTAAGGAAAAATATGCAGAATATACAGATAGAGGATTGGTATGGGATGCAATTAAATGCGAAATGCGGGGCATTACTATCAAATATTCAAAAAATAGATTAAGGGAAGCAAGGAAGAGAGAAAAAGAATTAAAACACAGATTAGATAATTTGGTCGCAGATGAAAATACATGTACTAATTCAAATACTGAAATTGAGGAGATTAGTGCTGAACTGGCTGAAATTAACGATAGACAAACACAAGGTGTAATGATTAGATCTAAAGCAAGATGGATGGAAGCAGGAGAACGAAATTCTAAATATTTCTTTGGTTTGGAGAAACGAAATTATAAGAATAAGAACATCACAAAACTACAAGATGCCAATGAAGTGGTCATTACCCAACCTGAACTAATACTTAAGTTGCAATATACATTTTTCTCAAAATTATACACATCACAATTGAATACATGTATTGTTAATGATACGAACAGTGAACATTTTTTGGGAAATGAAAATATTCCAAAACTTAGTGAATTACAAAAGCAAAAATGTGAGAATTTTATCACTGTGACAGAATGTTTTGAAGCCTTGAAGTTGTTCAAAAATAATAAAAGCCCTGGCTCTGATGGCTTTACGGCTGAGTTTTACAAATTTTTCTGGAATGATATACAAGAATTTGTAACAGGCAGCATCAATTTTGCATTTGAAGAGGGCAAATTATCAGTAGATCAACGTAGAGGCATAATTTCTTTAATTCCAAAAAAAGATAAACCTAGAATTTTCCTGAAAAATTGGAGGCCTATTTCCTTATTGAATATTGATTATAAAATAATTGCTAAAGTGTTAGCAACTCGATTAAAAAAGCTTCTTCCTGCTTTGATACATAGTGATCAAACTGGTTACATCTCGGGTAGGTATATTGGAGAAAATATTAGATTAATATCAGACGTAATCCAGTACTGCAACTTAAAAGAGACACCAGGTCTTATACTAATGATCGACTTTGAGAAAGCCTTTGACACAATTGAATGGAAATATCTTGATCAAACATTGGAATGTTTTAATTTTGGTCTTAATTTCAGGAAATGGGTGTCGATTTTGTATAATGATATTTCAAGTTGTGTCATGAATAATGGGTATGCCTCACAGTTTTTTCAGTTGGGCCGTGGAGTTAGACAGGGGTGCCCCCTTGCCCCTTTTTTGTTTGTGTTAGCCGTTGAAATTTTAGCCATATCTATAAGGTCAAACAGGGACATAAATGGTATTCATATTGGTGATACTGAAGTGAAAATTAGTCAGTTAGCTGACGATACTACTTGTTTCCTGGCTGACGCGGCATCAGCTAAGTCCTTGCTTCAAAGGTTAAAACTTTTTGAGACATGTTCTGGTTTGAAATGCAATATTGAGAAAACGGTAGCCGCATTGATTGGAGGAGAAAAATATTCCCCTGATTGGGATTTGCCTGTCAGATGGAGCACAGGAAGTTTCTCCACACTTGGTATAACTTTTACTAATAGTGAACTTGAAATGAGTTCCTTGAACTTTGCGTCTAGGGTGCAATCATTCAAAGATGTGTTAAAAGTGTGGAAGGTTCGACAGTTGTCATTAATTGGTAAAAATATAGTATTGAAAGGTTTAGCTGCATCAAAATTGCTTTACTGCATTTCTTCTGTTTACATAGAAGAAAAAAATATTGATCTTGTTCAGCGATGCATAAATGAATTTTTGTGGAATGGACCAATTCCTAAAGTTAAAAATTTAATCATGTATAAGAAAATCCAGGATGGCGGGCTCAAAATTTTACACTTTAAATCTCAAGTAAAGGCTTTGCTTTTAAAATGGGTCAAAAATTTATTTAACAATATGGATGCAAAATGGAAGCATGTGTTTCAGGCTTTCATTCCATTCATTAACCTGAAAGACTTGTTTCTGTCAAGGTGTCATGTAGTCGCAAATTGGCAGTTGCCCCTTTTTTACAAGAACCTTATAAATTTGTGGAACCAGTTTAAAATAAATTATGAACCCACTAATGGTAACGACGTCAGGAACGAATTTTTGTGGTTTAATGATTTTATTTTGATACAGAAAAAACCTGTTTTTCTAAAACATTGGTATCAGTTAGGTATTAAGCGAATTGGTGATCTTCTTGACGATGAGAGTAACTTTTTGTCACAGGAAACCTTACATGAAAAATATGGTCTACAGACGAACTTCTTAGAATATTTATCCATTCGATCTGCTATACCAGTAAAATGGAAACAATTTCTATTGATTGAACACCATAAAATTATTTCAGATGTGCCAGTGCTAGCTATTGAAGGGAAAAAAAGAAAAATTAATTTTATCCTATGTAAAGAATTTTATTGGACATTAATATATTCTAATAACTTGCAGACCCCAACAGCTTGGCAACATTGGATGGAATATTTTAATACAAATGAAGATAACTGGGGGAAAATTCATATTTTACCTTTCAGATGTACTTTTGAAACAAGACTCCAAAGTTTTCAGTTTGCCTGTTTACATAGATTTGTAACGCATAATGCACAATTATACAAGTATAAATTAATCGAATCGGAACAATGTATTTTTTGCGAGGAAAAAGACACAATTATACATCGATTCTGTAAGTGTGATCATGTAACAGGTTTTTGGGAACTGTTTCAACAGTGGTGGAATTCATGTAATCATCATAATGTCATAAACTTGACAGAATTTTATATAATGTTTGGATTTTTCAATGAGCCAAAAAGGTATGCTCTGAACAATTGTTTACTGCAAGCAAAATACTTTATTCACTGTTGTGTTTGCAAAAAAGAAAGAGTCTCATTTCGAGCCTTTCTTCGGTATTTAAGAAATAAGCTCAACGCTGAACAACACATTACGTACAACCGGAATCAGCAAGAAGTCTTTGCATCTCGATGGAATTTGGTAGCTCAGACTTTATCTAATGTATATTATTGAAAGGCCAATAAAATATTATTAAAAAAAAAAAAAAAAAAAAAGCAAGCAACAATGTGTCGCTTGGAAATTCAAAAAAAAAAAAAAAAATTTCTAGAAGTAAAAACACCCAAGAAAACAAATTGTCATGCTCAAGATTCTTTTTTTTTTCATATATATATATATATATATATTTTGGGGGGGGGGGGGGGTATAGAAGATGAAAAAAAAGGGAAACAGAAATTATGCCATAATAAGGGAAAAATCAATCGGGGGGGGGGGGGGAAATGAAAATGAAAATGTGATTTAAAAAAAAAGGATTTTGCCATGATAGCGCAGAAAAAACAAAAAAGCAAAAAAAAAACAAAACAAAACAAAACAAAAGAAAAGTGCTTCTTAGAGATTCAAACTCAAGAATGTTACATCAGCCAGCGAGCGTGCTACCACAGACCCAGGGCAGCTTTTGATAAATGCTGCATGAATATGAAGCACGGTAGATTACAAACTCAAACACGTGACATAGTCATCGTCAGAATAATGGCACCCATCCCACAATGAAAAGACTGGTCCATTCAAAAGTTAGAGAAGAGAAATTAAGATATCTAAGCAGTCTCACAAAAAGAACAATAACAAAAACAAAACATGCTCAGGTAGTAAGTATTGATACAACTGGTGAATATGGAGTGAAACGGATGCTCTATTTAGCTCAGCTGACTTGTCAGTCAGCTGAGCTTATCTTATGGTCCACCGTCCGTCGTCCGTCAACAATTTACATTTTCGACTTCTTCTCCGAAACCGTCAGCCAGATCCACTTCAAACTTGGTGGGGATGTGCCTTGGGTGGGTCTCTACCAAGTTTGTTCAAATGGTCACGGTCCATTGATTTTTGGATTTTTAATGAATTTTTTTGTTCTTTTTTGGGCAAATCTTAAAAAATCTTCTTCTCTGAAAACGCTCACCCAATTACTTTGATATCACACAGAAACACTCCCTGGGACACCTAGTTCTTAATTTGTTCACCAGGCGGCGCTGCAATTTTTTCTATTTTTTTTTATGAATTTTTGTGTGTTATAGCTATTTTCGACTTCTTCTCCAGAACCGTCACTCAGATTAAGCTGAAACATGGTGGATATGTTCCTTGTAGAAGGGTCAAACAAAGTTGTTCACTATGTTGGAATGCTGCAGATTCCTGATTTTTAACGATTTTTCCCATTCGGGTACTTATCGGTTAATGCAGCTTTCCTATTGATTACTATGGAAGTCAATGAGTATTCTAATGCTAATTCACATTTGCGACTTCTTCTCCAAAACCGTCATGCAGATTAACTTCAAACTTGGTGGGGATGTACCTTGGGTGGGTGTCTACCAAGTTTGTTCCAATGGTCATGTTCCAATGAATTTTTTTTTTTTTATGATTTTTTTTTTTCCAAAATCTTTACAAAAGTTTTAACATGGGAATTTCTTGTAATGGTTATAACTTAAATAATTTTGGCCAGATTTACTTCAAACTAGGTGGGGATGTGCCTTGGGTGGATCTCTACCAAGCTTGTTCAAGTGGTCACACTCTATTGAATTTTGGAATTTTTATTATTTTTTTTCGTTTTTTGGGGGGCAAACCTTAAAAACTCTTCACCTGTGAAACTGCTCACCCAGTTGTTTTGATATCGTTCATAGACACTCCCAGGGACACATAGTTCCCAATTTGTTCACCAGGTGGCACTGCAATTTTTTCTAATTTTTTTTTATGAATTTTTTATATGGTTTTGTTATTTTTCATTTGTTCTCAGGACTGTCACTCAGATTAAAGTGAAATGTGATGGATATGTTCTTGTGGAAGGATCAAACAAAGTTGTTTACTAGGTGGCACTGCTTTAGATGCCTGATTTTTAAGTATTTTCAACTCGGGTACTTATCGATCAATGCAGCTTTCCTATTGATTACTATGGAAGTCAATGGGTATTCTAGTGCTAATTCACAGGACAACTGACACAAAATTTACTGTTTACTTGATAACTTGAGATCTGTTTTGAGTTAGTACTGTGATGTTGCACATGTTAATGTTTTTGTATGAAGGTCATGCTCAGACAGTACATGAATGACTTTGACCTCATTTCTGGGGTCACAGTGCAACATACATGAATTTTACTCTTCATTATAACTTGAGAACTACTTGAACCTTGATGTTGCACATGTTAGTGTTCTTTTATAATGGTCAGACTTACTCAGAACATGGGTGACCTTGATCCTTTCCCAAGTTCATAGATCTGCAAGTGTGATGAATGTCAAGATCAGCTGAGCATGGGCTGTTCACACAGCCCTCTTGTTTTGAATTTTTCTTTACAACACTGTGTATTAATACATAGATTATAATATGATTGGGAGTGCAGGAGTGCAATATGGGAATGTATTAACTGCAGGGCACTGGTGTTTTCTGAGGAAAGCTGTGGACTCAGTCCCCACAGGGTTTATGGTGTCTCGCATCCAATTTAGGCCTTAGTTATTTTTTAAGTTGGATTTCAGGACCTCCGCACTTCAAAATGAGAAAACCCAAATATAATTATAACAGCAAATTTGTATTTTATAATTAAAAAAACTCCTCCGATAGACGCTCAAACCTTAAATTCAGAATGTAAAGCATGGAATTTTTATAAATTTGTACGTTGAAAGCTTCCAAAACAAACCATATGATATAAATCCGCCTTCCAAAATATGATTTGAAACTCTTATCAGATCATATCTGAACCCGGTGTAACTTGGCTTTACCATGTTGTGACACCAGATAGGCATTGGTACTGAAATCACAAAATGTTAACATGGCTACTGTGATGGGGCCAATGTGGTTTTGGCTGGTTTTTCGTCGTTGCCTCTAAAGGGATGCAGGTCGTTTGCATACCTATACCATGAATACTATCGATACGTCGTACTGACAAGTTCCTGGCAATAAATGGTGTGCTTAATTCAAATTCAAACAAACAATTTAATATTTCAAATCAGAAATAGGTCTCCTTGTAATGCACATTGAATGTGCGCACTGTTGCTATCTTTCCTACCACTGTCTACAAACAGCTACGTGGCGATGTGGCACAACACATCACCCAATTGGTCAATTGAGTCGCATGCAAAAATGAGCCAATCACAGTTCATGGTACAGTGTGTTCATCATGGCTTCCACCCTGTGAACATGTGTGAACTTTCCGTAGGAAACACACAGACGGAAAGCACATTTGTTTGTCTTGCCAGCACAACCTGTTGGCGAGACTAAGCACTCACTTTCCAGACGTCCATCCGCCCTTCCATCTGTCAACAGAAAACTTCAGAGAGGCATAATTTCACTAACTACACTTGGGAGGGCTTTAATACTTGGGTAAATGATTCATAATGATGGTCACAACAGATTTGTACCTTCAATGTGATACTTCATTAGTTACATCATGCTTGAATGAGCATTGTAGAAAAACTTCGGAGTGGCATTATTTCACTAACTACACTGGGTAGGGCTTTCATACATAGGTAAATGATTTATAGTGATGGTCACCACAGATTCGTACCATCACTGTCATACTGCATTGGTTACATTTTTCTTGAATGAGCCTTGTAGAAAAACTTTGGGTTGTCATTATTTCACTAACTACACTGGTTCAGGCTTTCATACTTGGGTAAATGATTGATAGTGATGGTCGCTACAGATCTGAACCATTACTGTCACACTTCATTGGTTACATCATGCTGGAATGAGCATTGTAGAAAAACTTCGGAGTGGCTTGAATTATGCTGGCGAGACATTCATGCCCCCCGGGCATGGCTCTGGTTTATATTGCAGCATGCGAAAATAAAGATCCCAGTATTTATAGGAAGAATTATTTGGAGTCACAGGCAAATACCCAAAGGTAAGGGACAGAGGGAAGTGTCGAATGCGTCCCAAATCAGTCTGTGACAGTAGGTCCCATGATGATGCTCAGTTCACCATAGATCTACGCCACACTGTCACTTGCATGTGACTGGCACTGGCAGTTGTGTGTTGTTTTTGCCCGAGAAGTCAACTCATGGCACCAAAACATGATCTTTATTTTTTCCAACACTGTAGAACCCACTGATAAATGGCATTTGATGCTAATTTGCAGAAGAATTCGCCATGCAAATTTTAATATTTGTAGACGCAGCTTTGACATCATTGGGGCAGATCAGAAAACCCAAATTATATTATTTTTATACTTCGTACACCGACTTCTGATTTTCAAAAAAAAAAAAAATCTATAATTCATTTAATAAAATAACTGAGGCCTTACTTACTATGAACAAAATGATCAACGCACCAGGGGTTGGTGCTGCCTGTTTCTTCTGTGGAAGATTAACCTAAAACCTTTTCATTGTAGGATTGTGCATGTGGGAGATTGACCAATAAACATTGACATTGGAAATATGTGTGTGGGAGATTAACCTATAAACCCCATCATTGCAGGTGTGTGCATGTGGGAGATTCTGATGTATGGAGTGAAGCCATTCCAAGGTGTAAAGAACAATGATGTGATAGGCAAGATAGAGGCTGGGGAGCGCCTGCCCCTGCCTCCCTGCTGCCCTCCTTCCCTCTTCAACGTCATGTGTGCCTGCTGGGCCTATGAGCCATCCAAGCGACCATCCTTCTCTGACCTCAAGACTTATCTCAGGTCAGTTGTCATTTGCATAAACATTGTATACCATATTCCTCCCTATAAGCGCCCAGGGCTCACACAGAATTACAATGTAATAAATCTTCAATTTGGAACCCTTCTTTGAACATTATACTCTAGGTAAAACACTGGGAAAAAGATCATTAACTATAGATTTTTTTTTCTGATTTTAAATCATTTTCATTCCAAGGAGGTAAGGGGGGGGGCCCTTCTTGGGAGGAATATGGTTATCTCTTAAGTGCCATGGCATTGAGGAAATTTTTTGAGAACCTCACTTTAAACATGTATTTGGATACCATTGCTGGATGAATATAGAATAGTATTAGTATGGGCACTATTAAACCAGGGACGTGCTATAGATGGACTATCAACGGCGGGGCCCCCTTTGTACCATCTATGTTGCCGCTGCTCAAGTGATCGGGTGTTTGAGCGAGCACCTTCAGTGCTGAACAAACACAACTCCACGGTCCGCGCTGGCCACTGGCAGTCTCGTGGGCCAGGTCACGCGATGAAAGGCGAGAATAATCGCGTCACCGACTGAAATGTGCAAAATATTTCACCGTGTTCCACATTTTAAAGTCAAAATTTAGCGTTACGCCGGACTCAGCTACAAGAAATGAAACCACCATCATGATCCTACCGGCATACACTATCCATCTAAAACTACATTTTTTATTGCTGATTACGGCGTAAGGAGTTATTATGCACGCAAGTTGTCTAACTTTGCATCATTTTGGACAGAAAAAATGTGGGAAAAAAGCAAAAACTAGCCCTTTTATCGGCCGATTTCAACGAAAAACACATCGATAGACTCGCACGGTTCTGATTCAAACGATGAGACTGGTTGCGCACACATAAAACTCTCCGTTTTTTAACTTGGTACAATAGCACACCCGATGTAAGTAACCCGATACAACTGAACGCGGAAACATAGATGGAACAACAATTGGACTGAGCAGGGGGGATTAACTTGAGCGGCGCTACTGAACACGCTTTGTAGTCGTCGCGCCCAGTTGACCACTAAAGGGATTAGCGCTCCCGTTGGCAGTCCATCTATAGCACGTCCCTGAATAAACATTATTTCAAATTTGGAGAATCAGAATGACTGAGTGGGGAGGGGGGCATTTTAAAAGGGATTTTCCAGGACTACTTTTGCCATATTATGAGAGATTTTTGTGGACTTTACATGCCAAGAAGATAAGTAGAGGACTGCAATGAAGAAACTCTCACTGTGTACTTCTTTCATGATTTTTATTGTCATGCTAGCTGTGTTTGCCGACAATTTAAGTCTCCCACCTCAGTGGGAGATCTCTTGCTTTTTGCAAATTAAAAGAAAAAAAGTTATTTCATTTTCATTTTGCTAGCTATTAGAGCTACTGAGTGATTATTTTCACTGACAAAGAATGTGTCTGATGATGTCCAAAATGGCTCAATATGCCAAGCTCCACTTGATGCCGTCACCACTTGCTTTCCCACGTTTCAGTACCTGCAGGAGGGAGATTTCTCACTTTTGATGGGCAAGGTTGGAGCCTCTGTATTTGGTATTAATACTTGATGATGTACCTATCAGTAACTGTGGGGGAGTCTCTCTTTGGAAGAAGTTGGAATCAAATTTGTCTTTTCCTGTTGCATAAGTGGGAATAGTATTGGCTTTTAGAAAAATCTGATGTGTCAGATATCGTCTTACAATTCTTACAGAAGTCTCAAAGATGAGGCTTTGATAAGTGAAGAAGCTTGAAATGGAAAGGTGACAGAATTGTATGAACACCTGGTGTGCTTACCTTCTCCCCAAAAATGTCTGACAAAGTGGTACTGTCCCAAACGTTTTAAAAGTGCAAAGTGAAAGAGCCAAGGATAAAAAGATGATTGATGGAGACATTGGTTGTACGTTTTTGTGTTCAACAATCATAATTGATGGTTCAAGTCCCCTATGGGTATCATAGTTTATATGAAAAACATAAAACGAAGGCAAGGCTCCGTGAAGTACAGAGTGATATGTTCAATTGATTCTGGCCAAGTGGGGCTCTTCAGGAACTGAAAATATAACGGCTGTAGTGCTGTACTTCTCGAGACATGACAATTGTTGTAACGTCTTGCACTGTATGGTTTGACTTTAGTAACGTGTGTTGATACCAGGAGTTGTGCGCCAACTTGAGTTGCCACACGTTATTTAAAGTACAATTCAGGTGTCCCAGATGACGAGGTGTGCCACACGTGAGAAAAAAAAATTCTAGTTTATATTCACATTAGTGTTTTCACATGTACAGCTTATCCAAATGCCTCCCTGCCTTCCTGTGGTATGTCATTGCAGAGAAAATTCTGCCGTACTCTTTCTGTGTGAAACAACATATACGTTGGTAATGGACGTTGGCCAGGTGAACTGGAAATGGCACAAAAGAGTACCGTTTGCAATGGATCTCACTCATCTGTGGCCAAAGACTGGGCCACTACTAGAACGTACTTGAGGAAATAACAAACAACTTTGTCATTGCTTTTTCAAAACAGATTTTTTGCTGCTGTTTCATCAAATATCAAACTACATTGTATCTTCAAAATTTAACCTGGGTATTGTAATATAGACTGTTTTCTCTCCTAAGTGGACAGCATTCATATACAATGAACTGCCAAGTGGTGGTGGTCTTGGACCTGATCCCTGTTACAGACAAAAGCTTCTCTACGACTAGACTAAACAAAATGCCAACACCAGATAAAAAAAAAAAAACCAGTGGTTTGTTGGCATGCTTTACTTGGACCAATGAGGTCATGAAATTGTATTCTTCAATATCACTGATATGCTTGTATGCCAACTGCTGATCTCATGTGATAAGAAACATATTTACCAGGGCCTATACACATGTAATAAATGGCAAGTCGTTGTGACATTCAAACGCCCAGTGACCAATTTTCACTAAATTGTGAATTTGAAACTGTCCAAAAAAACATTTAATTATGCAATAAGGCATGAGCAGTGAGCGCATAAAATGATATTTTTTCCTGAAGCATATTTTGTTCCATTTTATAGCTAAGATGTAAATTTGGTTTTGCACCATTTCTACAGTTTGGCATATTTTGGGTCTGATAATATATGTATCAGGCATTATTGCCTGGTTTGGTGTAATTACAGCTGTAACTTGTGCAGGAACTGTCAGTGAGTCTGTGTTGAATTATTTTCAAGTACGCAACAGGATGTTTTATATTACCACTTACTTCACATGCAATAATACCACAGGGTTTCTACATAACTGGAAAAACCTTGAAAAACATGGAAAACAGAGTTTTGGTTGCCAGGCCTTGAATACCCTTGAGAAAGGTGATTTAGTCTCTAGGGAGCTTGCAGCAAAAGAAAAAAAAAAACAACTTGGGGAAAAACAGAGAAGGAAATAGCCTTTATATCAAAAATAAAATTCTTACTGTTTGTTGCTCTGCCTTGGTGAGTTCCTCCACATGTTTTTGAAAACATGGCCTCAGTCCCATGTAAAGTGATGTGAGTTAGACTAATATTTCAGCATTTGTCCAATCTTATCAAGATGCTTTTCTCTAAATTTGTTTTAAATTAGAAGATTGCCATATCAAATTTTGAGATACCGTCTGAACATGTACTAATTGTAGATGTGGAATTCAGTGAGAACCTGTGCGCATTTATCTCCTAGAACCCAGGAAGATCTGTTGAGGAAAGTGACTTGGACAGCCCATTAATTTTGACTCCTTAGAGGTGTAAGAACCCGGTACCATTTGGATTAGTCCTTGTTTTGCACTTGATTCTGCTGTCAAAAGCCAGTAAAAATATGTGATATAGGACAGGCATGGCTGCTGAATACAATTCCTGTTACAGTTTACTCAGTAAACCCACCAATTACACACTGTCATAAATGCATGTATAAGTAATATAAAAACTTTCATTGGAAAAGATGACACAAAAACATGAAATTTTTAGTAATTTCGGTATTAGTAAGTACACTTACCACTTGACCATCATTGCCTAGTCCTCTGTGTCTGGGCGTAATGCCCAAGAAAATCGTGTTGACCCACTTGATTGTTCCAAAAATTTGATGGTTCCGTAGTGCCATCTCTTGGTTCCTGTGGATCCAGTTATGACTCAAGATGCGCGTGCTCACCAATCATCCTTCCTCTTTTGATGAGTGGTCAGTTGACGTCAGCTGTGAGAAAGGAAGTGGGGTGGTCGGGTGGGCTTCTCTGCTGGTCAAGAGGTAAGTATACTTACTAATACTGAAATTACTAAAAATTTCACATATTAGTTATGTAACGTTACCTCTCAACTACCATTGCTGAATTACAGACGCAAAGGCAGATGGTGCAACGTTACTGGCATACTGACCACAAATGACTGCCGGGACCAACAACCTTGGGGGGGGGGGGGGGGGGGGGTAATCATTGGGTCCGAGTAGTGAGGAGGCGACGTTTGAATAGAAAACTTGAGAGCTACATGGACTTGAAGCTGCCAACAACAGAATCCCGCTGAAGCCTGGAAACCTTACCGACCAGCATGGGACCGCATTGAACCCCCATGGAACTCGCCCGCCAACATGATACCTGTCCACCTCATTGGTAGATGCTGTCCGTTTCTACTCCTTCAGACCTGCAGATCTAACAGGATCTGTAATCCCACCGATAAAGCTGGAAGTCAGCAACATCCGCAATGTGCATAGACCAAGGATGTATTCTACAACCGTTCCATCAGCCTGAAAACGCCTTCCAATGAGCAGAGTAAACAGTCAGAGAAGATTGAAGCCCACCTCTGGCAATTCTATCCGTGACTGATTCTGAGAAACCTCTGTCAGGGATGTGCTGTGCATCAACTGCCCAGCATGAAGGTTGAGCACTTAAGGGTTCCTGTGGAACAAGCTCATCCATGGCTGCACCAGAAGTTTCAGCCATGCTGGTAAACACGGGTAGCTCGACGCTTAATTGCAAGAGGTCCATGGACCACCAATCTACATTTGGTTGCCATGGGGCGACAAGGATCAAATTGCAGTTGTATGACCCAACCTTCTGCAGTACCCTCCGGAGGATCTACAGAGGTGTAAAGGCGTATGCCCAAAGGTTGCTCCAGTCCATGGCCAGAGCGTCCATCACTAGGCCATGGGGGTCCAGGAGTGGCGAGACGTAAACGGGTGTTTTCGCATTCTCGCATGTTGCGAACAGATCCCAATGTAGAGTTCCCTATCTGGGCCATGTGGCCTGAATAACCCTTTTGTGGAGCAACCATTGGGTCCCTACTGGCTGACCTCTTCTCTTTGGTTGATCAGGACATTTTGATGTCCCGGAACATGTCTCACAACATGGGTGCAGACATAGTGTTCAGAGCACCATTGAGTGATGTGTCCAGCCAGCTGTGTCAGCCTGCGAGAGTGCAATTCACCTTACCGGTTGAGTTCGGTGATCATGGTCCTGTTGTAGCACATCATGAGGACATGGATGTGTTCCATCAGGTCCTGGAAGTGGAGGAGCGCCAAGCATATTGCCTCCAGTTCCAACCAGTTTATGTACTGAAACACAAAGTGCACCTGCCAATGACCCGAAGCCGTCCAGCTGTCCATATGAGCTCCCTATGTGGACCGCGAAGAGTCCGTGTAGATGGTAAGCTGGGCCTGAAAAGGAGCCAGCATTTGGAATGCTGAAAGCAAGCTAAAACCAATGTAAAAGTGCCCACTATCTTGCATGTTTTTTATGAAACTCTCTTTAATGTGCCCTTCTTTGCTCAGTAATGTGCAAGAAGCAAAACATACAAAAGTTCTGAAGGCTCATGTCAAGTTTCCTGTTTGGCCTTTTTGATTGAAATATGTATATCCCACAATAAAGAGAAATTTGCGTTAAGTTCAGCTGTCTTGCCAGTTAGTGGAGCTAAGAAAATGATCTGTCTTATGTCATCATCCATTCATGTTAACATTTGTGAGTTCTCCAAGAGTGCCTCCTTGGTTATTTTCAAACTTAGTGGGGATGGGCCAAGAGTGGGTGCCTAGCTTGTTTGTTCACTAGGTGGCTCTGCAGTAATTATCGTTTTATAAATTTTAGGCCTAATGTTTAGGAAAATCTTACTTTAAGTTTAAGTATGGTCAAGCACCATTTTTAAAGAAAGGAAATATAGTGTCACATACATTGAAAACACTTTTTAGGCCTTCAAGCAAACCTTTATCACAAACCTATGCAAAGTGGTCATGTTCATGAAAGTAATTTGTATTACATAAATGAGAAAGAGTTCATTTGTAGATCCCTGTATTTATTGATTCTTAATTTGTGTGTTACTAGTCATGGTATGTAATGGTCATGTTGTTCTCTTCTTATATTGCTCTGAGTGCATGGTTTTGCATTTCATGGAGGCATTGTATTTGTGTCTTTTTGTCCAAAACCACTTCCTAGTAGTCATTACCCTATTCCGCAGTCCGAACTCTTTACTCTCCATAAGCTAACCTGTCCCTGTCTAACCTATATACATATAGAAGTACTATTGTCCATATTGCACACATTCCTCTGTAAAATTTTGACATAGGCTGTATTAGCCCAAATAAATTAAAGGGTCTTCAGCGGGTAACTACTCAACACGTTTCGGAGCCTTTTATCCGCATATCATTTAAACAAATTTTACTTATATGGAGAGGTTGTTCATTAAACCCTGTGGAGAGATACTTTCTCCCCTTTCTTTAAATTTACACAGCACAGTAAGTTCGGGATCATATCTGTCAGTGTGTGATAACCTTGCGAAACTTAGCAGCTTCTTAATTTTGCGTGATCAAATTATGGATCCAATGAGGTTTGAAGGTGAGCAGCGGTGACACTGTGCAGTGACGGGCATCAGCAGCCATAGTCCCGCCCGAGCTAGAGTTTTGCCGCTGCTCACCTTCAACCCTCATAGGATCCCATCCTATCATTGGAAAGGTTCAGATTTTACACAGAATTTTACCTTTCAGAATTCAAATGTTGTGAAGTTAGCGGAAGATCTCCAGAATGATTTCAAGTGTGGTAAAGCCAGGAATGAATTACTGCACCACCACTGGAAATAGCACCAATAAGCATTGATCTATTGTCATTGTCAGATCCAGTAATTTGTGGCGCTATCTATTGACAATCATGTAAATTATTGTCTGATCTGCCATAGTGCCAGCCTACTTCCCGTTGGATAAGTGAACTCACTACAGTACTCTATGGTGAGTTGCGAAACTATGCACAGTCTGCAATGTTCAATGAAATTACCCAGCTGCTATGATAAAACTAGGGTCTTGTGAATTGTGAAAGACTTGTTGAATCATAGTTTTGGTCATACGTTTCTATGAAAACAGTTTGAATATTCCCACAAAATATGAAAGTCTTATTTTGCCAATGCAAAGGGTGCAAATGATGAATCACGAGATCACTTTTCTACCCAATAACCCATGTACAGAAGAGAGGGTTGCGTACCATACCCAACAGCATGGCAGGCATCAATTTCTCCCTTTTTTTATTTCATTCAGATAAAATCTCATTTGCATATAAAGCTGTCAACTTTGACTCTGGTAGTTTGATTAAAACATTATACAATGTAATGGATCCATTATGGCACAGTAAGCGGGCAAGAGGAAAGAGTGTAAATATTTGCAGAGAAGTTACTGAAGGAAGTACATGTACATGTACAGAGATTAAGGCCATGTGTGGAGCAGGGTTAATTAAGAGATAGTGATTATTTACAGCCATCATATGGTCCCTGTGGTTAAAATGAGTCCCCTTTGTCAACAACAGGGGATCCTATTACAGCCAACCAGAAATGTGGTCAGGGTTTTCTGCTGGCAATACTCACTGCATTCACTGCCATCTGTTGCTCAACCACAAATGTTACACAGTTAAGCAAAACATGCTTCTGCAGCCACAGGAAAGAAAAGTTAGGCAGAATCATTGAATGGGCCCACACACATGCAGCAGTCTTTTAACTTGACTGTTATGTCATGCAATGAGACTGATGATCATCATGACGGAGTCTCTTGAAGACACATTCACAGTCAGGTTCCTCATTTTTTGCTGCCAGATTAAGGTGCCTATTACAAGTGGTTGCCAGGATACCATGTTAATTTTTTTGCCTGTAACACTGTCAGCCACGTCATGTGACAAAGTGATAAGGGGCTGTGGGAAATGCAGCTTCCGCAGAGGGGATGTGTCTGACAGAAGAACAGGATCTTTGTGAAACATGGAGTCTGGCATCCTGAAAGCAAAATGTTTGTGGTATCAACTTGACTAGTTATCCAGGTAAGGTCTGGTTTTAGTTTTGCTGCAACATACAAGGTCGTCATGCAGTATAGGAGAACTGCTGGACATTCATCCACTCAGCTCCTGCATCAGTCAGGATTGAAGAGTGGCATTCAAAAAGCTCAGTAGAGCTGTTTTCTGATTGAAACTACTCCAACTACAGTGGTCCATTTCTTGAGAGACCACTCCAGTGAGAAACCACCTGTCTTGATAGACCACCTTGTCAGGGTACTTTGCTTGGTACTTTTCATATTATATGCACATCCTATGAAAGACCACCTGTCTTGAGAGACCACAATTCAGTCATCCCTAGGGGTGGTCTATTATGACAGGTTTCATCGTACTGTGTTCTCATCATTTCTTTGGGAATCCAAGAATGCTGTGGCCTTTTTGGGGGGGGGGGCTGGAAAACTTTTCTACTGTTATTACATCATTGCCAGAGCATCACCAAAATAGACCCTTGCAAATTTAGAAGTATGTACTCTGCTCAGAGATACAAGGACCTAAGATAACTCTTCCTGTATATATCTTTTGCCACAGTGTAATAATGAAATGTCTTGACGTAATTCAATGTGTGGGCCAATGCGTATTGAGATCTGGAAAGTCTCTCAGGTTACTGGGTGCCAATTGAATCAATTACTCAAGGAAGTGGTGCTATTTTGAGCAGAACTGGGTGTGCAATATGTGCTGTATCGGTTTTAAAAACAGCAAAGTTTAAGATCAGATAAAATCAAAACATTGTCTGCAAAACAAATAGCATGCCATGTTTTCTTCCTATCAAAGGCCAAAACCAAGAAATACTAGAGCACGATCTGTTAAGGAGGTGAACTGCAAATCCCTAGAGGTTTCGTGGTTGAAAATAGATCTGAAGTTCATGAACTCAGCATTTATGTAATGATAAGTGGTCAGTTTCATTTCTGTCTACCATGTGAGACGCTGTGCTTCTGTTAGGAGATGGATGTGAAGCTATGCATACTGCATGCAGAACAGAAATGAGCATAACAGACACTTGTAGCAGTGCCTAGTACAGATGCACTTTGTGCACTCCATTTTTTTCTTTCTTACTGTACCCTCCCCCCCCCCTCCCTTTTGAGCTATGTTGGCCCAGAATTTTTGTGGTGTTAGCAGATATGAACCTGATTCTTCCTGGCGAACAAAGTCTGATTACTTCCAGACCCCACTGCCACACAATCAAGTGTTAACACTAGCCCCACTGTGTAGTCCAGCATCGGCAACTTCTGTGTTGAAAAAGTCTGAAGGATTACACAAAATGATGCAAAGGCAGTCAAAGGAGGTTCAGCACAACTTAGTTATGAACGAAGGAAAAAAGAATATTTCTGTGGATAATAGGTGCCTATAATACAACAGATCATCTGTGTGTTACTCTTTTGTACAAATATAAACTGGAAAGGATGTTACTGTTCCTCTTTACCTCGCTCCTACTTGAGGTGGGTCATATAGTAAATGATTTTTTTTAAGTGCTTGTGGGTCTATCCAGCGTGTGCTCATGGCTGGGCTATAAGTTTTGATGCTTGACTTACTTTCACAATTTCAGTTTTCTTGATGGTACAGAAACTAATTTAACCAGTCAGGATAAGGTTACTAAAATTTGAATCAATATTGAGACAAGGCTGTATACACATTGGATAATGTTTCAAAGACAAATTGTAAGTATAATTAACTTAATATGATATTATGACACCATATATCATTAAGACTCACCAAAAATACTGGCATTCAATCAGAAAGTTTTAATGCATAATCCATACCTTCACAGAGGGTGCTACCAAGCTGGTTTAGAGGTGGTAAATGGGTACAGCCAAAGTTGTCAGTATCTTTTGATTGGCACATCGTACTTTTGCTCAAATTTAGATATAATATAAATATAAGATGGTTCTGTCATAATAAGAGAACAAAAATATCAAACTTGATAGTAACAGTTATAGTGGCAAAAAGGCTGTAATTTCAATATGTCATAAGATGAATGCAGGTTCCATACCTAATATGCATATGCATGGAGGGAGCATCACCATGTACGATCAGTCTTGTAAAAAACAAAACGAAGGCACTGGTATATGTGAAAACCCAGTGATAAGGCATTGCATGATTATCATTCTGTTCAATTCTTTGCAGAAAATACTGGAATCAGGTTGATCTGAGGCAAGGACAAAAAGCAGTACAACATGGGGTGTTCAGTCTCAGGAGTAGACTCAAAGAGTTAATTTGTTTGTGCTGAAACAGGCTTTCAAGGGTGGTGATTTTTCAACTCTTAACCTGGAAAGTTACATGTGTCTGTTGGAATTCATGTTCAAGTTGTGTAGAAACAAGGGAGTAATGTGTATTCAGACAGGGTAATTAGATAAGAGGGTGTATAGAGTTACTTAGGACGGGGTGGCTGCTGATGTGTAGTGTGTTTCCATACATCACTGTATGGCACCCAGTCAGGTAATGGGGTCAGCCAGCAGGCCGGATGCTGGTGTTTATGTACACTGACAGCCAGTGAGAGGTCTCAGGCTGTACAGTGGTATCCATGTGAGCATCCACACTCCAGCAGGCAGGACGGAAGAGCCCCCGTTTCTGGTTGAGTGTTCTGTGTTATCATGGCCTGCTTTGCCTGTACTTGTAGTGAAATCTTGCTGGATGAGAGGCGTATACAGGAGGACCAGATGAGGATGGACAACAGACGAGTCCAGGGAATGTCATGGGGTAAGTGTTGCTTTGAAATATTCTTGAAGTTTTTGAAATGGGCATTGTCACGGCACTTCAAGTGAGGCTTCAGTAAAATATGCCTAATGTCTGAAGCTGGAAAATTTGTATGATTCAAATAAATGCATCAACGGGATTGCATGAAGGTCAAAGTTTTTTTGGCACTTTGAGAAAATGCTGTACTTTTAATTTTACCTATAAAACAGTTCCTTTAAAAAAAAAAAAAAAGGCATTTCATGATAAAGAGGAAAATTGAATACACATCTATAGTCGAATTGCTGCTTCTACCTATCAAATTTACAAAGTTTAACCCTTTTGGATACAGCTGAATCATAAGTAAGTGAAAGTAACCACACAAAAAAATCTCATTGTGCTGGGGGGGGGGGTAGTTGCTTGTTTGTTTTTTGTTTTTTGTTTGAAGCAGCATACATATTTACATGCATCGCCCATTAGTCTCTCACCAGAGACCACCCCTCTCAGAAGGCAGTATCTCGGTATCTTCATGCAAGAGACTGGTCATTTCTATCGTATTGGAAAACCAGCTTCCTCTAGTTGGCATGAGGAGCCTCAGGTTAACATTCACTGTACCAACCCCGACTGTAAATAAAGCTATATCTATATCTGATCAATTTTTGGATTTTTTAATGCATTGGAAAGTATTTCAGGGCCATGTCATAGGTGCTGAAGGGGAAGATGTTGCCACAATATCACAGGAAGTATAGATAGCAGATTTACCAAATTTTTAATTTGAAATAAGGATCTTAGAATAGAAAAGAGCAAAAGGAAAAAATGGCTGCCTCCGATCACTAAGAAATGCATATTTTTTTCCTTGATTTCTTTGATGGTTGGGTCCAATTGGGGGCCTGAGTGATATTTTTGGTCTTGTGTAACTGGTTTAACTGATTCTGCACTATGTTGGTAATGCTAGTCAGTAGTTTTTACATTGCCTGGCAAGAAATGACATCAGCTTCAATATGGACTGGAGACTGAGAAAGTGGCAGTTGAATTAAGGCTCTGTAGCAGCATAACTTTGTTAAGGAAAAAAAATGAGGGCAGCTGAGAATAATATGTTTGTTGAACACTAAAAACTAAACTTGTGATCATCAGGATTTGAAAATTATAGTAATGATAATTATAAAAACTCGTTTTTTATTAAACTAAATTAACTTTCTGTATTATCATTTCTAATGAACAAGTTTGAGTCACTCATGGTGCATCAGGGAAATCCTATACATTTTGTAATAGTGAAGAGGCTTGGACAGTTAGTCATGTGACTTATCTCACAAGGAAGTGTTGATAGCACAGACCTTTGTTCAGAACTCTATCAGATGCAGTGATGTGTGTAAAGGAAGTGTTTTGGGTCTACCAAAGGTAATCCAATGAAGCCAGGCAGCACTCATGATGGGAGCCTCTTGATGTGGCTAAGATAAACAGTACTCCATGCATCCGGTCCTTTTGCTGTCAAAACATAAATATCATAGTTGGGCCTTAATCAACCCTTTCTGCTCAAATTGCCAAGATGTAAACTGTTGTCTACCTCAGTCTTTTAACTTTCAATGTATTTAGAATTTTTTGAAAGAGAACTGTAGATGAGGTTCATCAGGGTAACATGCTGCAGGTCAACAGCTTTCCTTGGCATGGGTTGGGCATTGAATGTGGAAAGCCTCCTACATGTATATGTGTTGAGTCAGGCTTATTGTAAGCAGGATAGGGCCAGGAGGGCACTTGTCCTCACTCAGCCTTGCAGGCTCCATGCAGGTGTGTTCTGTTTGTGTACACAAGTGCACCCTGGGACTTCCTGGTTGCTATGACAGGTCCGCACCAGCATCTGACCTGATTGGTAACCCATATCCTTACTGGGTACCAGTGAAGCCATCTGATAGGAGTTTCCCAATGCAGCAAAAAAAAAAAAAATTGAAAAAAGAAAGAAAGAAAAAAAGAAAAGACATAGGAGGCAGGAAATGTACAAGTTTGGCAACCATTGCAGTGTGTATTTGCAGAGGGAAATGTATTCACATAGGATACAGAAAAAAGGGGAACATCTGTCTGCAAGTGAAGAGGGTAATGTGGGTGGAAGCAATAAGAGGAAGTGGGCAAGGGCCTGAGGGATCCCTTCTGTGTATAGGTACTAGTAATGTGTGTACATGTACAGTTTGAGTAAGATATGCTGATTAAGATTATTATTTTTGTACCTATATATCTGCAGGGTCAAACAGTTCTGATGAGGACTTGCCACCACCAAAGGTAAGAGCTGCTGACTTGTTCTGGGAACAAAATTTCTTCTTTGGTTACAAACACCATGAATCAATGTACATTGATTTTATCTATGCCCTTGTTATTGTTCATCTGTGGAAAGTGATTTTATCATAGAGCATGGCAGCTATATTATAATAGAACTATGTGTAGTTTTGATCCATGTATTTTTTTTTGGGGGGAGGGGGGCATAAATGTGTAAAAAAGTAAAATTGTCATGTGTCTTGATTTTGTTCTGACAGATTAAGGTTTCTTGAAGAAATATAGTATGGTCACACCCCCAATGGGTATGAACTTTTTTTTTTTTTTGTCACTTGAAGGATTGATTTACAGTGTCCAACAATCAGTCAAAAAAGCAATACTGAACAAAAGGACCAGAATTGCGAACTTACTGTTCAAAATGTAAAGTTTTATTGGATTGGATTATAGGGTGATCTCAAGTTAATATGTGTTTAAATGGGCCAACATGCACTAGTGGGGCCTGTTAGCATGCACACCCTGATTGGCCACCTGGTCACATGATCAGGATGCTAGTTTGGCATCCATCTTTGTCCTGAGGGTATGGTATTCTTCAAGACTCTCATGTATAAATGTTTAATTTCTGTCTGTGGTTACCACCTGATACTCTGAAAAGTATATATTTTCTGAAAAAAAAACAACATAACATCAAGTTTGATTTTGGCACTGAATATAAAATTTTGATATGGCTATTGATGTATATAATTTTGATTGAAATTTAAAATAGCATTTTAAAAAATGAAAATCAGATTTAGCTTATAGGGTCAAATTAAAGAACACATAATGCTCTCAAAACTGTATTTTGAATTTTTAAAAAGGGATTAGTTCTAATTTTATTGCTGTTTATTATTTACTTATGTAAAATTCTAACTTTAATTTGGACATCTTGTAAATTTTGAACTAAAACCCCTTATCCAAAATTTAAAATATGGTTTTGCTGCTATAAGTGTACTGTTTCATTTCCTGTAAGAAAAGAGTGTGTCCCCTTTATGGTGTTTGTGCAATTTTTTTGTTTTTCTGCAAAAACAAGTAAAAAATTATGTCTCCCGGTGGAAGCCGGGGGACATACTGTTTTAGTGCCGGTTTCTTCCGCTTCTTCTGCTTCTTGTTGTTGTTGTTCAGGTTCTTCAACACTTGGTTTCCGTGCGATAAGTCTTGAAGGACTTGACAGAATTTGATGAAACTTGGTAGGATTATGTATCTAGGCAAGACCTAGGTTGGGATTGTATTTGGATGACCTTGAGCGAATTCTCAAGGTCACAGGGTCACATGTGATATTGGTTTCCGTTCGATAAGTCATGAAGAACAGGATGGAATTTGATGAAACTTGGTAGGATTATGTATCTTGGCAAGACCTAGGTTGGGATTCTATTTGGATGACCTTGAGCAAATTCTCAAGGTCACAGGGTCACTTATGTGAAATTGGTTTCCGTGCGATAAGTCATGAAGAACAGGATGGAATTTAATGAAACTTGGTAGGATTATGTATCTTGGCAAGACCTAGGTTGGGATGGTATTTGGATGACCTTGAGCGAATTCACAAGGTCACAGGGTCATTTATGTGAAATTGGTTTCCGTGCAATAAGTCATGAAGAACTTGATGAAAATTGCTAGAGTAATGTATCTAGGTGAGAGCTAAAATAGGATTGTAATTTTCAAGCAAACTTGGTCATTTGTAATTTGTTATCACCTGTAGCTTATTCAGAGACGTAAGTGTTCTACCAGGAGACATTTGATTTTCTGTTGGAAAATCAGTCTGTTCTAGTTTAAGTTGTAATTCAGCAATTATAATTTATTTTCTGAACACTTTCACAGATTTCATTATTTTCAACAGCTTAATCCAAATGTATACTTTTAGAAAATATATACAATGTATTTTATATGGTCTCAAACGAGAAGTCTGGTGTATATAAGGACACGTTTGGAGCAAAGTCATATGTTCTGTATTAAGTGTTGTAAAAGTGTACCACGCCTTTAACTATAAGTTCAACAATGGTTGGATGTGGTCAGCCATGGCACATATTACATTTTATTGGATCGAATTATATGGTTATACCCAACGAGTACTGTTGACAGGTCATTTCATACCCAGTAAGGCATAGGGAGTGATATATTTCTTGGTTGCTATCTGTGGAGCAAGTGCCTGTTGAAAATTTGCAGTGCTAACCATGTAAGTTCTAAGAACCAATAGCTGAATGGGTCTGAGTTGACTCTAGTTCTTGAGGACCTGCAGAAGCATTCTTTTGTTTCAGTCATAAAGCGGTAGAGAATAAAAAGTATTACCCAATGGGTATTTGGATGTCATGAGTGAAATGATCTCTCCTAGACCTTCAGTCCACCACTGATCATAATACGTGGGATTCAGGTTGTGTGCCATGTGCAAAAAAACTGGCAAGCCAAAAGGTGGCCTGGTAAATGCTATGGGCAACTATTAGTTAGCTGGCTCCTCCAGTGAGGGTGCGTACATCAAGTAAGAGTGACTCTGTGTTGACAGCTGTAAGCTATCTCTGACTTGTTTCTCCCATCGATGGAGACACCTCTGTCTTCCAGATACTGTTTAATTAACCCTATCCCCCACGAGTTGGCCATATCCGGCCACATGGAGCTCCCCATCAAGTCAGCCGAATCTGGCCTTTTTCAATACATGCGTGGAAATCGTTTTTTCCTTTCTTTATTAAATCATTTATAGGAAATCATGAAAACCATCGACTGAAGTAGGCATTTTAGCATTTCCATACCAACATTGTGACTAAAAAGCAGGATGAAGCATTTGTTCGGTGAAATTACTGATATTGGGAAGAAGACCATCGATCAACATTTTGCTGTTTACAATGCATTTCCAGCATATTCAGTGAATTTGACTCTTCCCACGGCTCATGTTGACATGTTTTGTTCACTATGCATCTTTCCCCTTTAGTATAGTTTGTGTGGGATGTTTTTTTATCAAAATTTATTAATGGATAGCAAAAATAAACTTGTTGCATTACATTTATCTAGCCCGTTTTGGAAAGTTCATCGGAGAACAGCATCCCTGTTTGATGGTTTCAATGAATTGCTCAGCAGTTATCGGAAATTGAAGTACTTTTCAGTTATTGTCAGCAGTCTGAAGTACCATATCTGGATTGTTGACCCCATAACCTCCAATGAGTTTCCAAATATGGATATTATTGTCCAATTGGACTGATTTATATGGCGGCAAATATCAACACACATCAAATTTAGCCAATCGGAGAAGAGTATACCGAAATAGAACAGATTTCGGGCTTTCCCATGGTACCAGCCGTTCCAGACATTTGTAAACAAACATGGCCCTACGGTGAATACAAACTAATAGAAACTTGCGTTTTTTCTTCCAATTTCAACACTATTACTTGCTGTAAACGACTATCAATGATTATTTATACTGCATGGACAAATAAATCTATACATTTTACCACAAATGAAATAACACTACCGAAAACTGCAATGTTGAATCAGTCATACTACCCACACATTTTTATTGTTCATGAGGAATTAATTCCAGGAGTAGAGTGGACTGAAACCCAAGTAATGTGAGGGGGAAAGGGTTAAGCCAGCAAACTTTCTGTGTTTTGAAGTAATCTTCATCCATTTGGAAGTGGCACATAATTTCACCTACAGTCAACAATGGCCTCTTGCACAACAGATTGAAGTTGCCAGCATATCCTACCCACAGTGCCATGTGCGCTGCACCTTCCTGTGGGGATTTTTGCACATGGCACACAACCTGAATCCCACGTATTGAATGGCCACTGTGCCAGCAACACTGGTCCACCTCTTTCATTGCTCTTTCTCCGGCACAAATTTGGACCACTCCACTTCTTCCTGATGTGTTCAGTTCTTCAATTGTTGTTCTCACTGTGGCATGACCATGCCATATTTCCAGACAGTGTTTCAACTTTTTGCATGATGTGGAATCATTAAACAGACTATTATACCAATTTTGCTCTTTTTGTGTACTGTTCTACCATGTTGCTTAAATTGTCTCAAACAGCATTTAGACTGAATAAAAATTACCATTAACTGGTGAGAGAAAAGACACATTTGGAGACTTGTATTACAGTTTTATCACAAATTAGATCTTCATGGGGTCATATTGTCCTTACAGCCAGCAAGACCAGGCTACCCAGGTACTATGGACAGGATGATGTCACCAACTGGGTCCACACCCAACCTGGCAGGCACCTTTAACACCCTGCCTCCTCACTGGAGCAGTAGTACCACACACATACCATACCAGGGTGGCCACAGGGTACACTATAACACCATCGGCTCTAGTCCCACCAGTCGCACATACCATCACCAGCACCAGCACCATGGGGGCATGGGACCCTACTTGCCCCCACCTACAGCGGCCAGCATGAGTAGTCTGCCTACTAGTGGGTATGGAGGCAGTGGCTATGCTGGCAGTGGCTATGCTGGTAGTGGCTATGCTGGCAGCAGTTCCAGCAACCAGCCACCCTTGGGGTACATAGTGGCCTATACCCCTGAACAGTTAGCAGAACTGATGCGAGGTCAGTCGGGGTCACCACACTCGCATCACTATAACCACTCAGGTTATGGAGGTACCCTACCAGCATCGCCAAAACGATCACACAGTGTGGTGAGTACTTTTCATTAACTACAAGTTCCCTCTCTGTGTTCCAGAATTCACATCATTAATTTATGATTTTAAATCAAGAGATCTATGCAAACATGAAACTGGTGCAATTTAGTTCCTTTGGGACACACAAGTTAATTTCACTATTGCTGCAAATTGATTGGGTAGTTAGTCACTTGAGCACGTCCAAGGTCTTTATTGTAAAATACAGTATACCAAGTAAATACATGTATATACAAACTATCAGTCATTGCGTGTACTTCCAGAGTATGCTCCCCCTTCCGAAGGAGGAGGGCATGTAGCTTACTTTGTCCGTGTGTGTGTGTGTGTGTCCAGACTGACAGTTTTCATACAATAACTCAAAAAGTTTTTTGCTTAGGGCTATCATATTGCACATGCTTATAGTCCTGTATAAGATCTCAGACAAGTTTGAAGATGGGTGACCTTGACCTAATTCCTAAGGTCACAGAGCCATTTTAGTGAATTTGGTTTTCACACGATAACTTGAAAAGTTAGTGACATAAGCCTGTCAAATTGCAAGCGATTACAGTCCTATGTAAGATCTCAAACGAGTTTTAAGATGGGTAACCTTGACCCAATTTCCAAGGTCAGAGCCATTTTTTGTGAATTTGATTTTCACGCAATTACTTGAAAAGTTTTTTGCATAGGGCTTTCATATTGCACATACTTATAGTCCTTCATAAGGTCTCGGACGAGTTCAAAGATGGATAACCTTGACCCAAATCCGAAGGTTACAGAGCCATTTGAGTAAATTTAGTTTTGACTCAATGACTTGAAATGTTTTTTACATAGGGTTTTCATATTGCACATATTTATAGTCCTGAATAAGATCTCCAACGGGTTTGAAGATTGGTGACCTTGACCCATTCCTAAGGTTACAGAGCCATTTTAGTGAATTTGGTTTTCATGCGATAACTTGAAAAGTTTGGAACATGGACCTTTCACTAGTAGATTTTAACGGCGGCGTTTGGACATTTCGGCGGCGGTGGGCGGCGGCGGGCGGCGGCGACCAGCGGCTGTCTGCGGCGACAAGCGGCGGTCGGCGGCGATCGCCGCCGTCCGCCGCTGGTGGCCGCAGACCGCCGCACTCATTCTCACCTGCTGTGGAGTCTCAACAGGAACGGGCGGCGGTGGGCGGCGATACTGCCTATCGCCGCCGACCGCCGCCCTAGGCCGCAGAACCCCGCTCATCGCCGCCTTCTGCCGCAGACAAACTCAAATCAGTCCAGGGAGCATCTGTTTCTTTCAGTTGTAAGCTAAGAGAACAAATATATGCACCTTTTTAACAAATGTGTGCACTTATGGACCCAGGCTGGGTGACAATAAAAGTCAGTATGTATACACACACACACACACACACACACACACACTGTGTATGGGTGTGTATATATGTGTATATATATATATAATATTTCATAAAATATTAATCAAGACATCATTATCAGAATAAAGATCTTTAATTATGACAGCACCATGCTGACTGCAAACAAAAGCTTACTGTCAGCCAAAAACACACAATAGAGTATTACACATGCCAAACTACAATTGCAGAATTTGAATCTTAAACATACATATATTGACTTCTGACTGGCTTATAATACATTAAACATAAACAAATACTGTCCACAAAAGACACACATGTTGGGTGTAATTAATTTTGCATTGTTACAGCCAAACACACAATACAGTATTAAGCATGCTAAACTACAATTACAGAATTTGAAGCTTATATTTATTCTGATAATGATGTCTTGATTAATAGTTAATGAAATATATATATATATATATATATATATATATATATATATATATATATATATATATATATATATATATATATATATATATATATATACATACACACATATATACACATATATACACACCCATACACAGTGTGTGTGTGCGTGTGTGTATATATGCATATTGACTTTTATTGTCACCCAGCCTGGGTCCATAAGTGCACACATTTGTTAAAAAGGTGCATATATTTGTTCTCTTAGCTTACAATGGAACTAAACAGATGCTACCTGGACTGATTTGAGTTTGTCTGCGGCAGAAGGCGGCGATGAGCGGCGTTCTGCGGCCTAGGGCGGCGGTCGGCGGCGATAGGCAGTATCGCCGCCCACCGCCGCCCATTCCTGTTGAGACTCCACAGCAGGTGAGAATGAGTGCGGCGGTCTGCGGCCACCAGCGGCGGACAGCGGCGATCGCCGCCGACCGCCGCTTGTCGCCGCAGACTGCCGCTGGTCGCCGCCATCCACCGCCCACCGCCGCCGAAATGTCCAAACGCCGCCGTTAAAATCTACTAGTGTTTGTTATTGCAAGTTTTTAATCCTAGATAAGGTCTGAGACAAGTTCGAAGATGGATCACCTTGACCCAAATTCCAAAGTCACAGGGCTGGGTGGGGGGGCATAGATCTAGCAATTTCTGATTGTGTTTTAATTTTAGCATTGCTTGTAGAAACTTAGCTCATTATGTCTATGTTTTTCCCCCTTAAACCAGCCCAAAACGGCTGGTGGTCAAATGTCGTTTGCTTCAGTGTTTTCAACTAATTTCAACATGAATGAAAAACAAACCAACAGAGAATTGTAGACAAGACTTATCAAACTAACATGCCCCAGGTCAACAATTTTCCTTGGCATGTGTTGGGCACTTTGTACCCAACCCATGCCAAGGCAAGCTGTTGACTCAGTTCTAATTCTCAAGGAAAGCTGTTGACTCAGTTCTAATTCAAGGGATGCAAGGGTTAATGTCGTGAAAAGATCTTCATAAACCAGATAAAAGTTGCCATGTTTTCAGGAGCGTGAGCGGTCCCTGAGTTGCCACCAGCAGCAGGTGGAGGAGCTGGAGCAGAGAATGCTGTTGGCACGGGTACAGCAGCAGCAGCAGGAGTCTGAGGAGGACGCCAAGTGGCTGCAGGCAGAAGAGGAGAACATGGAGGCACCTCTGGTTAGTCTGTCTGTACTTATAACAGTACACACATGCAATACATTTTGCTGGGAAAATAAGTCCATCTGTCTAGGATGTACCACAGTGAAGGCCATGTAGTGAAACTTGCTAGGTGTAAGTTATGGCCAATTCGTGCTTATTTCTCAAGCTGCAAATTATAATAATCAGTATCTGGCCTAATATAATTTTAAAGCTTTTTTGGGGGGGGGGGGCACTAGGGAACTACATATAAGAGAACTCGGTGAACATCTCTTGAAAAGATGAAAATGTTGAAATGCTGCTTTCAAATGCCTAAGTGTTTGTAAGTTCACTCTTACTTTATGACAGGCTGTTGTTGTTTGTTAACTTATACTGACAACTGAAAAAAAATGTCAAACTTCAACTGGAATGAATTGCGAAAGTTTTCCTATTTGGGGATTTTTTAAGGATCCGCCCCATGAGGGGAAAAGAAAAGAATACTTATTAAAGGCAGGTGGAAATTTTTCTTATATATGGCACGGGAAGCACTAGATGAATACCAGTTTGGCATTTGTGAACTTAAATTTCTCAAAAAACACAAGTTTGGTTTTTGTGACATTGGCTAGCATAATATATTATCTATCCATCATGAAAATATGGAACGACTATCTAAGTTGTAAAATACTAAAAAAGAAGAAAATATAAATATGATTTGCCAACTGCACAGTCGACATTCACTTGTTTACAAAACAGTGCTGAGTGAAATGAAACAGAGCCTGCAGTCAATTTGTCACATGGTGTAATTCTGCTATCCTCACTAGTGACAATGTAGCAGAAAAAGCATTCTTGGAAGTTACATGTACAAATTTGAACAGGTGCTGACATTGACTATAGACTTGCTCTGTCCCACAAGTGTGTTGTGGTCATTAATTGAATTAACCATTTGCATTACGGTTGAAATCAGCATCATCCAGTGCTTTATTTTACCTGTGAGATATTATTGGAAAACCCTGTTACTATTTTACATTTGCAAACATTATCAGGCATACAGCCCATATTTGAGTTTTTGGTGTAGTGGGTATTTCAATGCATTTGTTGGACAGAGTATAACTAAATGATGAATGTCTGAATCAAGGAAAGGAAAAACCAGCAAATGAGAGTGTTGTCCCAACGATAGTTTGCCATCTAAACAGGCCCTGTTTCCACCCACCACTGATTACCATGACATCTATTGTGATGGCTGCACAGAAAGTACAATTGGCTCCCAGCTTGGTGTCTCACCACAGTGGTCTCATAAATCACATTTGATGAGATATTTCCCAAACTTCCATGGGAAGAAAAAAAATGAGTTTGCATTATAAACAAATACATTAAACATACACATATCTGGCCAGAAATAATTCTGTTAAGTCAACCCCCAAAAAGCTATTCTGAAACAAAGTCAATCAAAGGGCTGGAAAGTACTTTGAACTCTAATTTCTAGGAGTCCACTCAGTGGGGAACTCAGTTTTCCACGGATGTTTCTCGAGTTCTGTTTGTCAGATTTTCTTCAAAATAAAGACTCAATTTAACATTAAAGAAATGGAAATCCAAACTTATCAGTGATATTTTTTTTTTAATGATTTTGTGTGGAAGATATCAGTGTGCAAAAATGAAGAAGTCACTTTTTCTGGGCACCATCAAAACGTAGGCCTATCTACAACTTTGCTCCCCAGTCATGGGAGAATGGGGAGCAGACACTTACAAAAGAATCATTGAATCCTTCTTAAACTTTAATATACAAAGATTAATATATTTCAGAAATGAATGTTTTTTATCATATAATTTTCAAGGTATATCAAAACATTGTTGTGCATACCTATATTCCCACTCTCTCATTATTTACATAGCAGTTCTAACCGCTAGGCTGTATATGTTTGTATCCTTGCATTCTCCACTCTTGTGGTTATGTACATGTGTATATGTTTGTATTATGTTCATAATGGGTGTTGAAAAGATAGGAGTGGGGGGGGGGGGGCTTAAATTGCAGTCACTTTTGTACATTACAACTACCTTAAACTTGTCATGGTTGTAATTCTAAGTTTCAAAGAAGAAACCTACTACTGTACATTTTTTTTTTTTTTTTTAAATTGATCTTCATTTGTTCTCCATATACATACACATTAATACAATGTCACACATACACAAGTTCAATCACGGAAATAAAGATGACACCATACAACCCCAGTTGTATGGTGAATAACACTTGCTTAGATTGATTATATAATACTTGCCGCTCAACTTGAATTTCATATTTCAGGTAGTGTAGAAAATTTATGAATAATATTGCATTTTGCTTACAAGCTTGAACATGAATAAAATACTTTGCTTGTAAAATACAATTATTCAATGCATATGACTTTTTCCTCTTATATAAACCGAAAATAATGTCAGAAGAAGATAAAGTAATGGTAGAAGTTGTGTGAATCACCTACTTCTGTACATGTATATTACTCGAAACTGAAGAAGTATAAGGTAGAATATAATTTCTAATACCTGTATCATTGTGTGTTTCTGGTAATACTAATAATGGTGTGATAACAATAGATGAAAGTATTTGTCTTTGCAATGTCGAGAATACCTTTAATTAGGAAGTTGGGAGAGATTTGTTGGTTAGTTTCACGAGTATAACATTTGTACATACAAACAGATGATTGGTATTTTGTAGAAACCGGATACACGATCCACATCCACTGTGTCAACAGATGATGAGTCTTTGGGTAGTTTGAAGGAGAACTCGCCCCCTCCAAGCTCACCACACCCCAAGTTGGAAAGCCAGGCCTCCTCTACCAGCTTAATATGTGAGTGGGGCTTTCAGGGTGCATGTCTTGTCAGAATGACCCTGCTGTTTATGAGGCAAATTTATTTGAAATTTTGTTTGCCCCTTTTGTCACTTGCATTGTTCATCCAGTGTCCCATTGCTGTGAAAGAAAGACAATTATCCGGTTGTCCTCAGGCTACATTCTTACCTAAATTGTAGTTGTTCAGAGCAATGAAAATACATATAGGTTGAGTGCTTTCCTGCCCACAGGACAGATAAAACAGACCTGTTAATGCTGACATTTGCCACAAGATGGCAGCACAACATGGACAGCTTTCGCTTTGCTTATTATTTACATGGCGACCATCAATGTCAATTTAAAATCAATAATAGGACACTGATAACCAGTATCAGTGTGAATGAAAAAAAATGACTAACGTGGCGGGAAGGTTTCTGGTTGTGATTATGAAAATAAATGGACAGCTGGAAAATAATATTTGCATGAACACTACAGATTGGTCAATTAATTGTAAACGGTGAAAGTAAAAAACATTATGGGAGATCTAATTATTGTGACTATGAGATGGGTAAATGAATTAAATGCAATGTGTTAAACATGCATTTGAATTGAACATGAGCTGTGATCAAAAGAGCTGTACCACTGCATATAGTGTAGTATTTTGCACTGGAAAAATGTAAAATAGATGTAATGTTAGAGCATAGTTGTCACATGTATTTTATTTAGGTTATCTTAAGTTCAAAGCAAATATATGGTTCAAGTTATGACAGGAAATATATACAACTGTTTGTTCAACCATTGTAGCTGAAGGTGCTAACAGTGTTGCCAGTGCTAGCCAAGAGACACCAGAGCCCTCTGGTGGCCATCCAAGACCTGTCATTGTAAGTGCATTTTGGTTTACATACTATTAACTGTACCAAGCAGATTTGATTATTTTTAACTTAAAATGCTGTTTCTCATGTTAAAGATATAATCACTTGCAAGTCAAGTGCCCAAAAGAGTCCATACATAATTTTTATTCTTCATTGTATTTGTGTCTTTTTGTCCAAAACCACTTCCTAGTAGTCATTACCCTACTCCGCAGTCCTCTCTTTACTCTCCATAAGCTAACCTGTCCCTGTCTAACTTATATACATAGAAGTACTATTGTCCATATTGCACACGTTCCTCTGTTAGATTTTGACATAGGCTGTATTAGCCCAAATAAATTAAAGGGTCTTCAGCGGGTACGTACTCAACATGTTTCGGAGCCTTTTACCTGTACATGTCTCTCTGAGTAGCGGCTCCTTGTCTAAGCTAAATATTCAGCAAAGACAACCCACATAATAATGAATAAATATAAATGTGGCAATTGATGAATTAGCTAAATACGTGAAGTTTTGCTTATAAATGCAAAGCTTCATATCGAAGAAGAATACCTGTCAAACAAACCATAATTACCAAATTTGCATAGTACAGGTTCAGATAAGAACAACATGTTCAATCCCACACCTAAAATTCCAGCAAAAGCATCACCAATATTTTCAGTTTCCTTTTGTAGAAACATGTTGTAATCCACTTGTGTTACAGGGTGCCGAGGGTAGTAGCAAGACAGACTTGGACCGGTCCAATGATGTTGTGTATGAGGCCACAACTAACGTGGTACGTGCCATCATGGACATGACCAAAGGTGTGCAGCAGGCCAAAGCGGAGCAATATGTCAATCTGGTGAAGGTAATCATTTTACTTGCCATCTTCCTGACAAAAAGATCACATAAATTTGCCTTAATTTCAGTAACGGATCAATTCAAACATGAAAGCAGTCATTCATAAATTGAGTACAGTAGTCCCACCTTTAAGAGACCATCCCCATCCCTAGTGCCCTCCAAGAAGTGGTCACATAAAACAGGTCTCCCAAAGGAGATTAAACTCTTGCACCACCTGTTTAACAACTGACCATTACTTTGAATTCCCATGCATAATTTAGAATCAAATATGATGGATGTACATTTATTAAACCCTGTTCCATGTGGCCATCATGTTTTCACTCATTTATTGGTATTATAGACATTTTGGATTTGTAAACTGGTTTTGACAAATTATTTTATAATTTTTGTACAAAATAGCTGGGTTTTAATTCTCTGAATTGGGGACTTTCTGGATGGATAAGTGGACCTTTGGGGTCGTTTTGGGTGGTCGCTGGTCAGGTTCTACAGGTGGTCTCCCAAAAGAGGTAAATTATCATTAGAAGGTGATTTTGCACAGTGAAAATGGTCAGATAAGGCAGGTGGTCTTCCAAAAGAGGGGGTCTTTCAAAAGAGGGCCTACTGTAATCTGTCATTTTTGGTAGGAAAGAATAGTTTACTTTGTCTAAAATTTATCATATAAAAAAAAAACAAGAAATTTTGCTGTATGTTAATGGATTATTTCACTTTTTAATTAGAGCTGCAAATAAAAAGCCAACTTGAAATAAAAATATTTAACCACATAGAAATTTGTGAACACAAGAATCATGAAATGAATGTAGGGATTGTGTTGATGTGTTACAGAACATTGGACAACAGTTGCGTTGCTTGCTGGCAAGTGTGGACAAAATGATGCCAGACCTACCAGAGATTTCTCACCGGCAGGTAAGACCATATTTCACCACTATCAGGGTTTTGCTTAGCTGAAATATGCAGGAGCGGCTGGGCCAGCTTCAATTAGCCAGTGCCCAGCTTCCCTCTCTTTCTGCTTAGTTACCCTTCTCAAGTGCTAAGCTTCATCTACACATGTACATGTATTTATGTCTGTGTGCCAACACAAACATATTGTTTTTCTTTCTTTCTTTCTTTCTTTCTTTCTTTGTCCGACATTTCATTTGAAAAGTATTATACGTAGAAACTCCAAACTTGGCACAATTATACTTCTATGGCTGAAGTCTGGCCTTTTTATAATGAGAGGTCGTGCTTTTCAAAATTATGCAAATGAGGGCTAATTAAAGTTTTAAATTTTCAATATCTTGTATACTATAGTAGATGTAGTTCTGATTGTATCGAAGTTCGATCATATCAAGGCAAAGGTTATCTCAAATGTCGTCAAAGGTCAGTTTTTGGTCAAAATGTCATTTTAAAGCCAAAATGTCATTTTAAAGGTCAAGGACCACTTCAGATAGAGGTCATTTCAAGGTCAAAGGCCACTTTCAATGGTGACTTTCTTCTAGCCATAAATTGGTCAATTTTAATCCAATTTTGATCATGTTGGGCTCAAATTGTAGCTATTGTAAGACTGCACATTTTTTAAGTTTTGCCTTTTTGTAATGAGAGGTCATACTTTTCAAAATTATGCAAATGAGGGCTAATTAAAATTTCAAATCTTCAATATCTTATATACTATAGTAGATATAGTTCCAAGTGTATAGGAGTTTGATCATAGCAAGGCAAAGGTCATCTCAAATGTCAAGATCATGTCAAGGCCAATGGCCAATTTTAGGTCAAAATATCATTTTAAAGGTCAAGGTTCACTTCAGGTAAATTTCATCTCAAGGTCAAAGGTCATTTCAATGTCAAAGGCCACTTTCGATGGTGGGTTTCTTCTAGCCATAACTTGGTCAATTTTTATCCAATTTTGATCATGTTGGGCTCAAATTGTAGCTATTGCAAGACTGCACATTTTAAAAATTACATTTGACCCCTTAAGGTCAATGTCATCTGGACCTTTGAAAGTTTCACTCAGCCGTAAATCGACCAATTTCCATCCAATTATAATCATGTTGGACTTAAATTGTGGGTATTGTAACACTGCACATTTTTGCAATTTACATGTAACCTGTAAAGTTTGAGGGTCAAAGTTCAAGGTTATTTGGACTCGGGGGGGGGGGGGGGGGGGGAAGTTTCATCCAGTCATAAGCTTAATGCAATGTGAAGTACCAAAGCACAAAAGTTGTACCATTTAATATTTACAACTTAAGAAGGCACACAGACAGATTTGCTTTGAAGCAAATCTTCCTTTCTAGTCTGTACTAAAGTTACCCTTAAGTCTGTCAGTGCAACATTATGTTTTTTGAAATCATATTATTACACATAAAGAACAATTTTACTTCACAATTAAATCTCCTAGTAACTTCTAGAACTTGTTTCAATCATGTAAATAATTAGCACTTAAGTGCTATCAAAAATGCAGTTTTCAGCTCTGCTGACCAAAGGTCGCAGAACTTATGCGACTGCTCATCTCTGTCTGTCCGTCCGTCTGTAAACTTTTGCTCATTAGCGCAATACCATCCACAGTTTTCAAGTTAGCCCAATATAACTTTAAGGACATATAGGGTGTGTTCAAATCTAGGCGGAGTTCGACATTGGCGGCGCCACGTACATTAGTATGTAACATAGGGGTCAAAATGTGAAAATTTTGTGAACACTCTAGCATCTCTAATTTTTGGTGGATCTTCAGATTTGGTGGGATTGTCGGGGGAGATCAAAGTCAAAGTTGCTAGTGATACTAGTGGCGCCACCTATAATTTGATGGAAATTATGAGCCAAAATGTGTTTTAAGATGTAAAATCCCATATTTGGAAAAGTAATTGGATTAGACTTGCCAAATTTATATGATATATAGACCATGGTCAAAGGTAGAATGTTATATAATATCAGTGACCTTGACCAATTTTTGTGAGGTCACCATGCCTGTGAAGTTGAAAATGAATTTTGTAATCGCTGGGTGTATCTTTGACATCAATGACAAAGAGAATTGAGCCTCCAGATCAAAATTGCATTTGATTACATAATACATGTACCTGTACTTGGTGACCTACTTTTTGGGTCACTGTGACCCAGTAATTATGGAGTTTAGCACTTGTTCAAGTTAAGTGTTATTCCTGAATAACTTGAAAAGTTATCATCCGATTTGAACAACAGACTATATATGGAAAGCTGGATGTTGGGCACATATTTTGAACACTAACAATTTTTTAATCCAAGTTGAAAGTCAAGGTCAAATGGCCAGTTTGAATATTTGGGTCATCTTGTGAATGCTCTGCACCCCACAATTCTTGAGATACGCCCATGTAACGTTTAGGAGTTATAAAGTGTATAAAAATCTTTGTTGACACAAATGTTGGTGACGCCACCTAGAGTATTATGTAATATACAGGTCAAAATGTGAAAATCTTGTGACCCCAGTACTGGCCACAGTTTTCAAGTTAGCCCAATATAACTTTCAGGACTTATAGGGGGTATAAAAATCTAGGCGGAGTTCGATATTGGTGGTGACACCTACAATATTATGCAATATAGGGGTCCAAATTTGAACATTTTCTGAACACTCTAACGTCTTTAATTTGAGGGAAATTTTCACTAAATTTGGTGGGATTGTGGGGGAGGTCAAAGTCTAAGTTGGTAATGATACTAGTGGTGCCACCTATAATTTGATGGAAGTTATGAGCCAAAATGTGTTTTAAGATATAAAATTCCATATCTCGAAAAGTAATTGGATTAGACTTGCCAAATTTATAGGATATATAGACAATGTCCCAAGCTAGAATCATATGTAATATCAGTGAACTTGAGGTATTTTTGTTAGGTCACCATGCCTGTAAAGTTGAAAGAGGTGATTTTGTAATGGCAAGGTGTAGCTTGGACTTCAATGGCAATGTCAGCACAGCACCAGGCAGGCCAATGGACCTCTTGTATTGCATAATCTGGGTGTCCTTGATCTTCTGTCCCAAGGTCACTGAGGACATAAAGTTAAGGACTCACTCATTGTTGTCTTGGCAGTGCAACAATATCTATCACAGGAGTTGCACAAATAAGCTATGATTACATGTGGAGCAAAGTGCTATCTGGTGGACAATTTTTACATTAAGCTTTATATGTTCAGAAGCCATTTGAGGACTCCCAGCTTTGAAATGAACAGGTGCAATATAGCCACGATGCCAGCAGAGCGTTAGGCCCGTGGGCCTCTTTTTTCAATGCTAAAATTGCATCAGAGGGCACCTGCAGGCAAGTAAAATAAAAAAAATGTCTTTGGCTCGAGGCCCCACTCCCCACCCTCCCACCACCACCACCACACCTCAAACAAATGACCAACTGGCTACTATGTACCCATGGGGAGAAGACTGACTTAAGATGCTGTCTTTGGTGTGTAATAATGGTGCGTCCCATGACTTAATCAAATAAAATCTTTTAATTATGTACTGGTGTTGTTGTTCGATAATAAAATGTGTGTTAAATTGCAGGGTTTCTTACATGTGTATTACAGTTATACCATAAATTAAAATACCCATATAGCCGTGGTGTCAACAAGACTGCACAATTTCTTATTATATTGGTCCAGTAGACACATGGCAGATCATGGATGGAGTCAGAATGTGTGGTTATACCAGTAGTTACAGATACCAGGATGTAACACACATTTGAGCAGGGCCCATGCACTAATCTTGATGTAAAGACAACTAAACAAAAGGAGAGTGATGCATGTGTGCAATTTGTGTTTGCAGATTGAGATGGCCCACAAGGTGCTAAGCTCTGACATGGCTGAGCTCATCCAGGCCATGAAGCTTGCCCAGCAGTACAGTACCACCATGCTGGACTCCGAGTACAGGAAGGGCATGTTGAAGGCTGCACATGTCTTGGCTATGGACTCCAAACACCTTCTTGATGTAGTAGACACGGCCAAAACAAACAGTGTGGACTCAGCTGCAGGGAGCTGAGAACAGAAAAGACAGTGTTGTCAGTATAAGTGGTTGGTGCATATCTTAAAGCTGTATATTCTCTTGGTGAGAGCCCCAGTGGAGACGTCCACAGGATACCATAAGGGACATGACTGAGGCTGGACTTCAATCAGTTCATTTTGATTTCACTTGACCAATTTGTGTTCGGAGAAATAATTGTATATGTATGGCTGGAGGTGTAGTCACTGGTGCAGATCATTATGTATATTTTCCAGGTGTACTTGTATAAAAGCAGATGAATATAGTTTCACTGGCCTCACTGTGTACTGTATATTGCACAAGGTGTACACAAGTCCTTTCCTGTTATGTGCCATGATCATAAAGAAAAACAAAAAACAGTGAAATGTGTACTTTTACAGGCACTATAAACAGATATAAAATAGACTGACCAACAAGGCCATTGAAATGTACAGTGCAATGCCATTGCTAACAGGAACTAACTGTTAAGTCCAAGAGTACAAAGAGATATGGGGAGACTGCTGATTGGATGTTGATGGTGTTTAAGGTCTTAATGCTGTGCACATGATACAACAAGTTCAAAGTTTTTCGTAGCTGTGACCAAGAAGGCTAGAGAAATAATATCTATCTAGCCAGAGTAACTCAACACAAGTTCTACAAGCACAATATATCGATCATTGTTCCATTCAAGTCTGTAGGCATGGACAAATTTCACAGTCACAACCTCTGTAGCACCATGAACTATTCCTGTAAGTAAACATGATTATTTAAGTGAAAATTTATATTCTATAAACAGTAAGAATGGCTTCAGAAATCATCATAAGGCAACGCATCATTATCCATTGTCATTTTAGATGTATGCATTTAACCATGTGATTTTAAGATGGCCGTCATGAGGGATCATCCACTTTTCATATTTGGGGGCCCATAAGTTCATTTCCATTATAAGTCACTTGTCAATAGTACAGGACAATAAGTCTGCAGTATAAGGATGGTCTTGCACGACAGGTTCTGTTGATATCTGTATCATTCCTTTTGTACAACTTGTATTGTAAACAAACTGATCCCTGGTGGGTATGTTCATATGTGTCATTTTTTCTCCTCTGTTATGCCTCGTTGGCTATGTATGTGTCTAGACAAGACGGAAACCTATTATGCATTTTTTGCTTGACATACAGTAGTGTATGCAGATGTACTATGTAGGTCAATGAAACAAATTCTGGTGTTTGTGATGCCTTACAAAGCCTGTATTGATGCTATAAAGACAACTTCCTCAATCCTCAACTTAAGAAGTTTAAACAGACAGTGTATTTACATATTCTGTGAAAGCAGAGGTTTTTAACTGTGTTTAATTAATCCCCTGCATAAAACATGTCAAAAACAAAGAGAAGTATGTTAACATTTTTGCTGTGCTTACCAGTGTATATTATTTAGCTTGAAGTTGCTTATGAAAATTTTGCTTTGCACAAAATTGACAGTAAAAGATTTAGACATTATCTTAGATTTATACGTGGGTATTTAATTCAAGGACAATATCTTCACAAGGATAGAAGGTCATTTAATGTGAGTTTGAAGGTTTGGACCATTTTTGATATTAATGGATAATTCAGGTACTACAGGGTGAGGATAAATTTTTAGGCAAAGGGTTTTGTAAAGAAAAAAATACAAACCAAAAATGTAGAAATGTCTTTTTCGAATTGTTGATGATCTCTGTAGTATGTAGTAATGTAGCAGGATGGATGTTCAGTGATATCGTGTCAGCACCTAGAAGTGCAGCGTCATTGGCACGCAATGAAATGAATCTTTCTAGACATCTCGTATTTTATGCAGTGAAAAGTTTTTCAGAAAAGAAAAGGAAAAAATAAATAGAGCTGAAATATATGTTTATATGAAAAATACTAGCTGTTTACCAGGAACAGCTGTAGGAAGCTTTGTAAACATTCCATCTATCTGTGCATGTTCCTTTCACCCGGTGTGTTTTTATGTACGAAAAGTGCAGAATTCATTGCCATGGTTTATGTTAGTGTTGTATTCATGGACTACAGATTAACCATGGAACCACTTCAGGCAGGTTTCGTTTAAGAACAAGTGACTGCACACACTATGTTCCTTGGGCAGTTATTGTATTGATGTTCCGTGGGCTGTACATTTGAGTTTGTTATCTTGTTCTTAACAAGTAAAATGAAATTTGGACAATCATGAAAATCCAGCATGGCAAGTTGAAGGGAGTGAAAAACAACCAAAACAGGCTGGCTGCAAAATATGCAACCCACCTGAAATCATAGAGTCCATCAAAATCTTTTTGTCTTGTTCCATGCAGTAAAATTATTTCTACACATTTAGCATGATTTACAGAACAGAAGTGGGAACAAAATTATTCAGAAAAGTGAAAGTAACAGGCAGCTTGCCCTTAGTGGCAAGTGTTGAAGAAAGATGTACAACGTTGGTTGTATTACGTTTGTAGATAGGACTACCGTCACCAAAATAAATGTGTTATTTTGACCCCAAGAGCTTGTAAAAAATATCCCAAGTGTTTGACTTGTGCTCTTTTAACCCTTTTCATCTGGATTAAGTCCAGTTTTCTCTGTGCAAAAGCACTAAAGCTGCACCAAGTACAGCTATTTAGCTACAGCAAGCTGTACTGATTGGCTTCACTTACAATTCTCAGTCAGATGTTTCATTTATTATGAAAAATATAGAAGAGGAGGAAACTTTCAGCTGCTTCAGTGATAGAAGAAATTCAAATTATATGTAAATACAGCACGAAACAGGTCAAACATGATGCTTTAATTTTACATTGTGCATGGAAACCTGAAGTACTTCCTCTTTGGATAAAAAAAGGTTTGGCCCAGAAATGAGTCATCAAACATTTTTCTCACAGAGAAGTGAGTTCCATCAGATCAAAGCATTGTTATGCTTGGTCACTTGGCAAAAGTTGTGCAAATCCAAGAGGTTTTTTGCAAGAATTGGGTGTTTTTAAAAATCTGTGGGGTCAGTCAAAATTTTGATCTACATGTATTACAAAAACAAAAAGGTACCAATGTAATGTTTTTGATCCAGATGTCTGGTCATCATATTTTGTTGATAAAGGAAAGACTTCAATTTTGTCAGCCTTTTGACTTTTGTAGGAGATCTGTTTTTACATCTAAGGTCATGCCATGAGATGTAAAAATAAATAAGAAAAGGCTTGTTTCTACATTTTGTTCAAAATCCTGTCCACATTGACACTTCCAATGTTTTTTTGAAAAAAAAAAAAAAAAAAACTCCATGCGTCAAAGGTGTCAGCTTACTTCTGATTGTTAGGTAAAATACAGACCCAAATTCATGAAAATGCATTAATGTAACATACTTTCAAACATATGCTTCATAGAGTTGCTGTTCATTCTGGCCAAGATGCTGTAAAATTGCCATATTTTCAGCCTTCAGTGCTGACTAGCCAGCAACCAGCACCACTGTTGTACAGTTGTGAAGTTGACATAATTAGTGCACTGGAGTTGTGTTAAATTTGGTTGGTGATAGGGAAAACGGGTGTAGTGGGTTTTTCAGTGTGTCCATGTTGCATGAATCGTGAAAATTGTGTCGAGACTAATGTGATTTCACCCATCATCTCATTGATCGCTGTTGCCTTTTGATGAATGTATACAGAACAGGTCTTATTTATCAGAAAATATGTACCCTTGAAAAGTGTAAATATGGAGAACTTGTACAAAATAAATCATTGGAAGTGAAATTAAAATGTCTGTGTTTATTTTCCCCCCTTCAAATATAATTTTGTAAGAAAGTTGAATAAGTTGCCTGCCTGACAAAGTTATGTATGTTTTCCATTACACATAAAACCAAACAACTTATTCTGCTTAGGAGTGCAGTTTTCGTATATAACTGATATACAAAGTTTGAACATGTGCTTCAAGCTGACTATTTGTATAGTGTTTACCATTTCATAGAACATGCTTGGGGTTCAACAATATTTCTACGGTCTTCACCTATTCTCATCAAACACATCACAAGTGGGACACTGTTCACATGACCAAGGTGCATAGTCTGCTCTTCAATATGAGTTGCAAATATATGTAACATTACATTACAATATAAGAGATTTAGGTCAATTGAAAACCTGAGACGTTTCAGTTGCAGATACACAAAGCATGAGAGACCATTATGTATAAACATCCAGAGGCACTCAAAACGCCCGCTATTCATGGATATGCCTTCCATGACCCCGTCTGTCTGACCTCTGTCATCTTGTTTTATGATGTACTTGTGTGCAAAATGACATTATGTCTGTCTTGGTCCTTTAAGGTACTCTGGGTAAATTGTATGCCTCAGCAGGATAGGTCAACCCTAACAAATTTTGCCTCATAAAGTGAAAAGCGTAGCACCCATTAAAACATACAGGTGGATGACCAACCCAAACAGCACAGCCCCACCTCCTGCCTTGATACAAATTTTCTTGGGTACAAGATATCCACGGAACTAGAAATAATTTTGGGAGTAGCAGTATTATATTTGTGACCAAACACGTTTTTGTAAAAGTAGAATCTTGAACAAAAAACAATCAAGGTCATTCCTGCTTCTGCTGTCGCCACTATTCTGACGAAAAAATTCTCGAGGTGTACATGTACCAGTTACATTACACTAGACCATTTCTATGACAGATAGCTGCCTTTTCAATGAGTGTACAAGTTACTTTCAACGTGAAAGTGAAACTAATCTGATCCTTCCACAACATTAGATTGTACACAATTGAAAACTATTCTGGAGCCCCAGAGAACTGAACTGAAACTATAAGCTGGCTACACATAGTAAGGCTATATCTCAACACAAGTGCCATTGTTGACAACAGATGTTGGAAGTCTTTCCAACTTCAGCCAATAAATGCCCAGGTAAGTTCCACTTGGCATACCGCTTTCCATCAGTGAAAATTTGTACAGTATGTATTTCCAAACTGCCCCCTTCCCAACAAATAAATGAACAAATAGATAAACCTTATTTTGTTTAATATTACGAAATTGACCTGGTACTGGATTCAACTTCAATATACAAATGTAATTCTGTGAGTGAAATATTCCAATGATCCTGCTTGGGGAAAAATTAAGTATTTGTCACCAGGAAAATTTAGGATCACACAATGGGTTAAGATAAACTTTCATATAACCTTGATGGCCCAATCAACTTCATTGGGGTCCAGATAAAAATACAAATAAAAAAAAAAAAAAAAAAAATTAACGACACATTAAAACACCATAAGTCACTTAAGCTGGTCTCCACGCAGTTGATCCATGCTTCTGCACTCACGGACTTCATGGCCCTGTGGTGTGGCCCAGCGCTCTTGGTGGCAGTAATGCATCATAGCAAGCATGCGCAAATGTTTCCTACTCGGGTGTCCATCATTGGTGGATGCATTTTTTTGAAAGCTTCTGCAGTTCTTTTACTTTTAGTACTCTTGTGGCTTCTTTTTTCGAGTTGATAGGTTTCCCATGAAACTGGTTCTATCTCTGTTTCAGTTAGTCCATGTTGTGTGACGGTTAGATCCATGGATATGGATGTGGATATGGCTGTCTGTTGGAACACCAACCACCACAGGATGGGATTTTTGGATGACCATCCTGCATGCATAGGAACAGTGCTTTCTGTACTGAAGAAGGTCCATGTGACATAACAAGGGACTCCCTGTCAGGAGCAGAAAGTCTGTCGAGCAGACGTTAGATGACGGCTCCAACGTGCTGAGGGTCATTGTTAGTGAGAGGTCAGTGTACCTTGTGAGGGGCCTATGGATGTTTGCATCGCAGCATGTGCTGTTGATACTGAGATCCAGAAACATTCCAGTCTGCCCCGGCTTCACTGTCAGGTGCAAACTGGTCCTCAAATAGATGCCCCTATCAGAGGGTTAGGCAGTTTGACGAAGCCTCATGGTCAGGTTCGAGCTGGTTCTCGATTTGAGGCCCCTGGCCCTTGAATCAACAATCGTCCTTGAATCAGGCCCCTGTTGGGAAGGATAGGCCATCCACGGACTGTAAGTGGACCGTAGTGGAGAGATCCTGTTTGAGGGTCCCCTCAACAGCCACTTCAGCTCAAGTGAGCAGGTCCATAGGAAAGGGCCCCTCCCATCCTGCATGTTCTATGGCCAGCAATGCGTCGATAGTTCGACAGCAGGACGGAGCCTTAGTGATCACTAAGGCGGTGAACACTTGGGTAGGAAGTAAGTCGATGGTAGCCGTGGGTGGAGCACAGGAGATATCGTCATCGCTCCCCGCAGCACCTCCTTCTCCATGCTTTCCTTCGTGCGCCCCACTGGGGCAAGCTGCAATTGCGCAGGCTGAGGCGACTACCCAGATGATAATGCGCAATGTGGAGGCGCTGTTTGCCACAGCTGGCAAATGGTTAGATAGGTTGGAGCGCAAGGTATCCTCGAGGGAACCTGTGGTCACTCCTCCTTCCCATGCCCGCTGGGAGATGCCTGCCACCTCTTGTGAGTGAGGGGCTGAGTCGTCATCAGAGTCTTCTGTACCAAGACCCAACGTGGCTAGTGGAGTTTAGGCGGTGGCTCCCCCTAAGTTTTCCTTGGGGGCCAAGGTTTGGACCACATGACAGTTCTCGGCAGCAAAGACTCGGCCATCACGGTCACTTTTGGGGTGGTGAGGGGTAGCCTGTGCAGCCAAGCTCTCCCCTGCATTCCTTCCCCGGTCGTGAGCGTTGTTGCTCCTGTCATGGGAGGGAGAAGAGGAAGAGGCATCGCCACCTTTCCTCTTCTCCGGAAGGGAAAGTGTGATGCCAGAACCATGGTTTGGGTGGGTCGCCAGCTGGGGAAAGGCAGTCATCTTCCTCAATGGTTCCCATGCCGGAGGATGGAGCAGTGGTGTGCAGGGAGGTTCTAAGAGTGCCTAGCCCCACCATGGGAGTCGATCAGGCAGAGTAGGAGGCTCTGCAGTCTTCTCCCACCCCAATGGAGGTTGATCAGGCGGTCAATCAGCCTTCCATTGAGGACATCACCTATGCCAATGTGACAATGGGCCGGGCACTTGAGCCTAACCCTACGTAGACTATGGGCCTCGCTAGCTCAGTGACCAAAGGGCCAGTGCAAGAGGTTGCCTTTTGCCCACTGAGACTCTCCACGCCTGGGAGGAGCTGCACTCTCAGTATGGTGCTGAGTCTGCGATATCAGCTACCAAGGTTACCACCATGACTGAGCATCAGCTGATGCTAGGGCAAAGACTGCTTCTCTGCTCGGGGTAGAATCTCAAGGATTGTCCCATGGCCAAGGACATCATTGGCCTCAACTGCTGGGATTTCCCTAGTGAGGATTCTGAAGCGTAAGAGCGTAGCACTTGTTTCTCGCGCCTGCAGGGAAACAGAAGGAGGCCAAGTCACAGCCACTTCCTGCTACTGCCGAGCGGGCAAATGTCCTTCAGCCATCAGCTTCAGATCAGGCTAACTGGTCTCCGTCTGAGGCCGAGAAGCTGGATCTAGTGTTAATGGCGAATGTCGCTTCATGTGGAAAATCCTTCTCGGGGAGGCTGTGCTGCAGACCACATTGGTGCAGCCGAGGGCCGTGCTTGTGTCGGTAGAAGGTCCCGTTTTCTACCTTCCTGCCCGGGAAGTTCTTTGAACTCTCAGCCGAACCGACTGGGTCAAGCAACACACCAGAAGCCAGATCCTCAGGGGATGGCCTAGTCCCAGAACGGTTGCTGACTTTGGTGAAGGCGAGTTTGGAGCTGTACTGGACCAATTGGTCCATGTACAACTTCGCCCCCATGACGATGGACACTCCCTTAAGAGACTGCACCATCAAGGAGATGGAGTTCATAACCCTGCCTCTCTCATTGCTTTGAGCATGAAGCACAGGTCATGATGATTGTGGGCTTCTTCCTCAACTACTCGGGGTGTTCCACCATGCGCACCAAACATTTGGTGGGGACAGTCTTGAGGCCATGCCGTGGGGCACATGCTCAGCACAGTCATTAAGCTTGAAGCTAATGTCAAGTTAGTGTGGCGTAATGCACTTTTTTAGGCGGCCAACCTGCTGACGGCTGGAAGCAAAGCTGCTTACCGGCTGCATTGGGACCCTGTGGGTCCAGGTCTATTCAGGCAAGGGATGGGCCCCCCCTCTGGAAAGGCGGACATTTGCCAAGGAGAGACCGCAAAAGTGTCCGCAAAAAGGTGTCATCTTCCTCCTGTCAGCCTGCCGCATTTGTGCATGGTACCCGGCAGCAGTGGATGACAAAGCCCGCTAAGCAGGGTGGTCAGCCTTCAAGGTTCGGTTCTTCAGGTTCAGAGAGCACCCAGAAGCCAGCACCTCGTTGGACAATATTTGATCAGAAACCTTGTTTGTCATGATTACTTGCTGGAGTTTGTCTAAGGCAATCCCACTCCCCTTTCAAGAGTTGCCTTTTCTTTTCCGCTTCGCGTAGAGGCTGATCGGGAACTCTTGTGCCAGACCATGCAAAAGCTTGTGGACAAACATGCCACTAAACCAGGAATCATGTTGGGTCCATGTACAGTCATCTCTTTTTGCTGCCGAAAAGGGATGGTAGGCAGAGACCAGTGATCGACTGTCACATCTCAACTCTTATCTTGTAGTGCGGCACTTCATGATGGAGACCCCGGCCACTATCATGGCGGCGATGTGACAGAGCAATTGGGCAACCTGAATAGACCTGAAAGATGCATATTTTTACATTTCTGTACCCCAGCAGTCTTGGAAATTTCTGTGCTTCATGTTTAATAGAAGAGCGTTTCAGTTCCATGCTTTCCCCATTTGGCCTAGCGCTGGCACCACTCGTCTTTAGTCAGGTCATGAATGAGGTAGCAGCCTTTGTGCACCAGCAAGGGATCCAGTTGCCCATTTGTCTGGACAATTGGCTCCTGTAATCTCAGGACCATGCCCTACTTCTCCAGAATACACTATCAGTACTGGATATGTGTGTTTTATTTTTGGAAAGAGCGGGACTCGAACCTGCAACCTTTGGCACTAGTTGCTGTGTGTCAGGATAGGACTCATTGTGAATTGCCAGAAGTCCAGTCTGACTCCCGCGAGGGAGTTCGTGTTTCAGGGGATTTAGTTCTTGATGGTCCCTTTCATCTGTTGCTCATCACAGGACAGGTGGAGGCGGCTTGTCTCCCTCTTGAACAGGTTCAAGAGGGCATCTGTCCCGTCAGTGGATGTGTCTGATCAGGATTCTTACATCCATGGACTCTCAGATTTGGAGAGCCTTCATCGTTGGCCTGTCCTGCTCAGTTTTCAAGGTCAGTGGGGTCTACAGAGCAGGCTCCTGTCGCAGCATAGCTAGATCCAGCCATATGATCTGCTGATTCTGAGTTGGTGTTCTAGTCACGTGAATGTGATGCCTTAGCAGTCCCTGGTGCTGTTCAACGCCGAAGTGACCCTATTTAGCAATGCCTCCCTTTGGGGCTGGGGAGCACATTTGGACTTTGTAACAGCCTCAGGCTGTGGAGGCAGTTTGCTATAAATTGGCTAGAACTGGAGACGATTTGTCGCACCCTTGTCCAGTTCAGTTTACAGGTAGGTGGAGAACAAGCACATCCTGGTGATGTGCCACAATCATACGGCGGTTGCGTACATCAACAAACAGGGAGGTACCAAGTTGAAAATGCTGTTCTCTCTGGCCAATTTGATCTTGCTTTGGGACTGTCACCACAGTGTCAGGATCCACTGTTGGCACATTTGGGATTGCCTGAATGTCAAGACAGACCTGCTCTTGCACCGATCACAAGTGACTCAGACCGAGTGCTCTCTGAATCCCAGGGTGGTGTAAGCGATCTAGGCCCTTTCGGTTGATCGCACATCAGTCTCTTTATGACCATGGAGAATAGCAAGTTGGATACCTTTGTGTTCCCATTTCCTGACGAGTTGGCATGGGTAATGGAGACCATGTTAATGTTGTGGCAGGGGCTGTGGGCAAACGCCTTTCCTCCAACCCGGCTCTTGCCTCGAGTTTTGCACAAGATATAGGAGGTACACTGCGAAGTCCTTCATGTTGGCCCCTGGTGGCCCAAGAGGGAATGGCCCTTGGACCTCCTGGAGTTGCATGTGGAGCCTCCAAGGGCTCTTCCTCTTCTTCCTCAACTGCTCCGGCAACCAGGTTTGAAGGTTCCGCCACAACCCTCACTTTATCAGACTTCACTCCTGGGGATTATAGCCAAGGGCATTTTGTTAGCCGGCTTCTCAAAGATAGTGGCTGAGTGGGTTGCCCGCAGGAAACTTCTTAAGTCTGCTCTAAAGATGTACAACTCATGGTGGAACAAGTTTGCAGCTGGTGCACTGCTCAGGGCCTTTCACCTTGGGAGGCTTTTCTCCAGCAGATCACAGGCTTTCTTTTAAGTCTGTTCGAGGAGGGGCACTTGAAGGTTTGCACCATCAAGATATACAAGTCAGCCATTGTGGCTACCCTTAAGCCCCGGGGGCAGAGTTTAGGGAAAGATCCCTTCCTCTGTGGGTTTGTCAACATTTTTCCCTCTGATCGACTGGTGGAGCGCAATGTTGTGCCTCGTTGGGATCTCTCTTTGGTGCTTGGGGCGCTGACAAATCCCCTTTCAAGCCAAAGGATATGGGTTTAATTGATCTCAAGATACTAACACTCGAGACTGTCTTCTTGTTAGCTCTGGCAACAGATGCTAGGTGTGGGGGAGATACACGGCTTAGTGCTTCCCAACAGCAGCATCCAACCCGTCTTAGGGGGTGCCTGCCCGACCCCTTCCAATTCAAAGGAGTTGGTATGGGGGCACCGGGGGTCCAGGATGGTTGTCCTGGTCTATAGCTCCCACCTCCAGTCTGATGTTACATCAGCTTAAGTGACCTATGGTGTTGTAATGTGTTCTTAATATGAAGTTTTTCAACAGTAAAACTATTAATATTACTCACCATAGGTCACTAGGATTCTCGCCCAAATGGCGAAGCTTTTCGGTTCTTCATATGCAGTGTAGGAAACTGATTTTCGCATGCTTGCTAGGATGCATTACTGCCACCAGGAGCGCTGTGCCATGCCACATCCTCTACATCAGCGAGTGCAACAGCATGGATCAGCACTGGACCCACAGAATTTTTATGGGTGCTCTGGGAAAGCACTTAAGCTTACCAGTTTAATTGACCTATGGTAATTAATGTTTCTTAACAATAGTTTTACTCTTGAAAAACTTCATATTATATACAATATGCACTGTGTAGTACAAACAATAAAGGTCAATAGATGTAAAGTGTAAAATCTTTAGATAGATAGATAGATAGATAGATAGATAGATAGATAGATAGATAGATAGATAGATAGATAGATAGATAGATAGATAGATAGATAGATAGATAGATAGATAGATAGATAGATAGATAGATAGATAGATAGATAGATAGATAGATAGATAGATAGATAGATAGATAGATAGATAGATAGATAGATAGATAGATAGATAGATACAGTGCTCCCTCTTTATGACGCTGATGTTGGGGGCCACAGGGTATACAGTGTTATAGCAAAACCGCCTTATAACAGAGGGACTTTTAACATAGAAGTAATGGGAAAACTATTTCAGTGGGAGCCATGGTAACCACCCTGTTGTATCAGAAACCACATTGTAATGAGGGGTGTTATAAAGAGGCCGCACTGTATTTAAGTGTCCTCTGATTCAGTTGACAACAGATGCACATTTTGTGTATTTGCTGTACAAGGACAAAATTTACAGATTAAGAATCAGTTAAATTGGTAGGATAGTAAAGTAATTAAAGGGCCGTTATCAGGGACTTTAAATAGTCATGGAGATTTTAAATTATCTTCGTTTCAGACGTGCATATCTGGTTTATTGCATGCCCAGTGACTCTGCAAATAAGTTCCGCTTGACTTGGTTTGTATTTAGTATGGGTAATGAAAATTAACATTTGAACTATTTGAATCTATATATATATATATATATCATAAGAGTTATGTTGCAGCACACATGATGGCTGCATGGTTGTATTGTAAAACAATGGTTTAGCAGTAATAGCGTACCTGCTAAGCTGGATATCACCCTCATTGCTCTGTGCTTGGACTGGTTTTATTTAATGTTTTTATACAAGAGATACCTTATTTCATTGGAAATGTTCATGAGCAGACAATACAGCTTTGAATGTTATTGCAATTACAAATGAACCCCCCTTCCACGAAATTACTCAAAAGCGCCGAGATGTAAACTGTAACAATTTATCGCAAATTTCTCATTACATGTACCAGAAAACATTTTTGCCGAGGTTTATATGCAATACCAATCATGATGGCATTAGCCCAATCCACACCAAGGAAAGCTTTGGACTCGGTTAGAAGTACACCACATTTCTATTCTAAGCCTGAGCTAGATAAGGAGAGGGCGTTTTTGTGTAGGTACTCGGCATCTATTTGCTTTCCCAGACTTGCATTATAATCCTCAGATATCAATATTTAAATCTCAGAGATCTTTGCATATTTTCAGAAATGTCTGAAATTAATATCATATCTGAAAATATATTGGCAAAACAAGGCCCCAGGAAGCTAGCTTGTAGTACACAAGTCTGACCAGCTTAGTCGTGGTACAGTCTGGCCAGTTTTGCAGAGTATACAGCTCTTGAGACTGCTCTTACCAAGATGGGGGGGGAGGGGGGGGAGGACAGCAAATCACATCATAGACTTATCATTTGCAAAACAGTATACACGATCCATATGCGGAGCATACAGGGCAAAGACTAAAATCCTCTAATTATTGTCAGGGAGAGCCCATATGAATGTTCTTGATCATTGGAGGGGGGCTAATTGTTTGACAAATGAATGCGCCCTCTGGGGCCTATCTGTTCAGAACCAAACATCTTTAACACTGGTAGTACAGAAAATGTTTTCACCTGTACAGCAGTCAGTTTTTTGCAAGCCTCATTTCATGACAGGTCACATTTCTCATGGCAATTGTACCTTTTCTAAGTCTCAGTGTCTCCTGCAAGAGACCACTGTACACAACAATCATAAAGAAGGGAATATTTACCCTTTCCTGCTCAAATCACCTCCATGTAAATCGTCTGCCTCATTTTTTTCCACAAAAAAATTCTCATCAATTAAAAACATTTTACAAGTAGGTAGGAAAGTATATGCCACCATTTGTGCTATGGAGAGCAATTAATATAGGCTTGGTCTGTTTCACAATCCATGTAAAAGATATGGGTCTATACTTTAAACATTTCAGCTGAGAACTGTTGACATACCCATAATGATAGCATGCCCCAGGTCAACAGCTCTCCTTGGCATGCATTGAAAGCAAAGTGCCCAACCCACTGCAAGAAAAGCTGTTGACTCTATCTTGTTAACCAGGAATGGGTTAACAAATATAATTAGCAGGAATAGGTATACATGTATTGGCATATCAAAACCGTCCAGTGGGTGTGGCCATGAAAAGGATGGCCTGGGGAGGGGTGGAAAAACATTGGAGCACACCCCAGAGATAATTTCTGGAACAGCTCTTTTTCTTTGTGAGACCACAGCTGCACAGACACACACAAGAATTTTCAATGGGCAACCAAACAACCCACCGACACCCCCCACCACTCTGTTGGAGTTGCCAGTCATAGATGAAGCACCCCTTTATCAATGCAAGGCACACCCTTATATACAGGCACAGTCAAATATGCACCCCCCCCCCCCTCTGGTTCACTTCATTTTCCTTTTTTTTTATTGGGCATTAAATTAACACAGTCATTGACAGAATAAAGTGAAGTTTTATTGTGGGGTCGTATGTGGCTGTGCCCATATATTACAGTGTCCACTTAAAATACACCATAAACTATATGTTCAATTTCAAACATTTTTTTATTGATTGACTGATCTTTGGAAAAGCCACATTTGCTTTCAACAAAACACAGGTTTCACACTTTGTACAGAACTACGGCCCTCACAATTAACCATTATTTGTGATCTGTGATATGGTCCGCTTATACCGACACATTTGTTGGTTTTATATTAATTATTTTGGCTGCAACTACCACGAACAAAGAGGAGAGCAAATTCTTGAATTGGGTGATTAAGAATTGGTAAAACTTTCAAAGCAGCAAGGACACACAGAGGCATAGATAGTTTGTATAAGCCTGAATCATTAATTTAAATAGTTTGTAGATCTAGTGCATCCACGTAGCTGTTCATATAACTAGGCCTGTACAAATGTCAAACAGTATTAGGGCCAACTAAGAAGACATACAAAGTGGTATTAAATTACTTTCTGTTCTGTTAGGGATTCTGACCAACACTGGACTGTGTGTTTTGAAGACCTGCAGAGGCTTTTAACAGGTAAATAAAACATTAACATTACACCTGAGAATCCTTAAGTGTTTTGCAGATAAAATTTCTACAACTGGTCATTCCTGTATAGCTATAATGGTAGTGCAGGTACTGTTGGTTATTGGCCATAATCTACAGGCTTCATGTCAACTAGTTTGAACCAATAGCCACAGTGGCAGCGTCGGGGTTCTCCACGACACAGGTACATCCATCGTATGGCTATGGAGTCTTCCTCACCTGCAAGAAAATATATAAATGGCAGGTGTTGTCTTTTTTTAACACTCAAATTAATTTTTTTAACCCTTAAAGTGCTAATCACTGCTATAGTCATTTTCTCATTACGCTTAATCATATAATGGTTAAAAGATTCAAAGTCCTCATGAAGATACCTATCATTCAAATACCAACAAGCCTAGTCTTAAGCAAAAAGTAGTCTTAGTGAACAGCTTTCCAGCGCTTTAAGGGTTAAAACTATTTTATGGCAGAGGCATCAACTGTTAACATGCATATCAATATAATAAGATTCAAGACATATGTCTCACTCCACGTCACTATTTTATTTTGTAAATTTGCAAACGAAAGGCCACTGAACAATCCTATCTTGAAAGAAAATAACACCTCAGACCTTAATACTAGGAAACCTAGTCACAACTAGAACAGACTGATTTTCCAACAGAAAATCAAATGTCTCCCGGTGGAACACTTACGTCTCTGAATAAGCTACAGGTGATAACAAATTACAAATGACCAAGTTTGCTTGAAAATTACAATCCTAGTTTAGCTCTCACCTAGATACATTACTCTAGCAAGTTTCATCAAGTTCTTCAAGACTTATTGCAGAGAAACCAATTTCACATGACCCTGTGACCTTGAAAATTAGGTCAAGGTCACCCAAATACAATCCCAACCTAGGTCTTTCCAAGATACATAATCCTACCCAGTTTCATCAAATTCCATTAAAATCTTCAAGACTTATCGCACGGAAACCAATTTCACATAAGTGACCCTGTGATCTTGAGAATTTGCTCAAGGTCATCCACATACAATCCCAACCTAGGTCTTGCCTAGATACATAATCCTACCAAGTTTCATCAAGGTCATACAAATGATAACTAAACATAGGCCTTACCCAGATATATAATTCTACCAAGTTTCATCAAATTCTATCAAGTCCTTCAAGACTTGTAGCACAAAAACCAATTTCACATTAATGACCCTGTGACTTGAGAATTCGGTCAAGGTCACCCAAATACAATGCTTACCTAGGTCTTACCTCAAGACTTATCCCACTGAAACCAATTTCATATTTAAGTGACCCTGTGACCTTGAAAATTAGGTCAAGGTCACCCAACTATGATCCAATTGTGGATCTCACCTTGATGCATTATCCTTCCAAGTTTCATCGAATTCCATCAAGTTCTTCAAGACTTAGAGCACAGAAACCAATTTCATAAAACTGACCCTGTGACCTTGAGAATTTAGTCAAGGTCACCCAAATATGATCCTAACCTAGGTTTGGCCTAGATATATATTCCTAAAAAGTTTCATCAAATTCCATCATGTTCTTCAAGACTTATTGCAAGGAAACCAATTTCATATAAGTGACTCTGTGACCTTGAAAATTAAGTCAAGGTCAGCCAAATACAATCCAAACTTAGGTCTTGTCAAGATACATAATCCTACCCAGTTTCATCAAATTCCATTAAGTTCTTCAAGGTTTATCGCATGGAAACCAATTTCACATAAGTGACCCTGTGACCTTGAGAATTCGCTCAAGGTCATCCAAATACAATCCCAACCTAGGTCTTGCCAAGATACATCATCCTACCCAGTTTCATCAAATTCCATTAAAATCTTCAAGACTTATCGCACGGAAACCAATTTCACATAAGTGACCCTGTGACCTTGAGAATTAGCTCAAGGTAATCCAAATACAATCCCAACCTAGGTCTTGCTAAGATACATAATCCAACCAAGTTTCATCAAATTCCATCTTGTTCTTCATGACTTATCGAACGGAAACCAATTTCACATAAGTGACCCTGTGACCTTGAGAGTTCGCTCAAGGTCATCCAAATACAATCCCAACCTAGGTCTTGCCTAGATACATAATCCTACCAAGTTTCATCAAATTCTGTCAAGTCCTTCAAGACTTATCGTACGGAAACCAAGTGTTGAAGAACCTGAACAGCAACAACAACAAGGAGCAGAAGAAGCGGAAGAAACCACCGGGAGACATAACTTGGAATTAAACCTTTACCCCCTTGAAACAAAGACTGGGTCATCAGCTTTTTATTGCATGGGTTGGGTACTAACACACCAAGGAAACATGTTGACCTGGGGCATGTTATAATGACAGGTTTTATCCACATTTCATGAAAGTCATTTTTCAATCCCGTTGAAATTAGTAAAAATCAATGAGCAGATGCCATTTGACCCCCCCAACCAGTTTTGGCTGCTTTCAAGGGGAAAGGGTTAAATCAATCAGTTTTGCTTTATCATTATGGTAAGACTTCAAAGTGCTGGTACTCAGATATTGAGGTCAAGTTTGCACTTCTATCATTTCTAGGTGAAATTAAACCAGGCCAATATTTTTTTTCTGCAAAATGTTATCACAACCAAGTTCATTATCAACAAAACAGGACACTGAACATTGTTTTAGAAAACAAAAGACATTCAAAGCACATTTACACGTTGACTCCACGTAAGCAAAAAACTGTCTGTCATAAATATTGCAAATTTGATATATATTTTTCACTCAAAGCAATTTTCATATCTTTATCCACATTCCCCTGCAGACTGACAGCTCCTCCATAAACCACTTTCCAAATATGTCAAAGAGTAACAGTCATAGTTATAAGATACATGAAAAAAGTTTTGGGAAGGGCACTTAATGGTAAGATGACACTTCCATTGTTTCCCCTTTTTCTTTCGTACATGTAAGGTGACAGGCCTTTTTCAAAAACATTACAACTCATAAACTTTCATTTTATAGGCTACAAACACATACAAGTATGCAAACTGGAGGTTTAAACATCTTTTGTAAAATGCAAGTGACTCACATATACACCCAACTAGCCGTTTTTCATACATGGATGGTATTTCTGTAGGCTCTGCTGCTGATCCCTTGGCCCTCTTCTTTACATTCATTTCAAATGGATCCTACAAGACATAAATCTTAACATCAGTAGACGGTACAATTCAGCACCTTGTTGGCCAGTGTACTTGTCTCTGAAACTTCAAGGTCAAGAACCAAGATAAAAACAATGTGTTTACTAACACAAGATATACACCTGTTAATCTGTTTCTTTTGGCTGTACCTTGATACCATGTATTACTGTTTTTAGATGTCCTTGCATAGAACCACAAGAATACAGCAGAGATCAAAATTATTTTGCCATACATTTGAATGTGATTAACCTCCAAATATGTTTTAGCAATGTGCAAAAACATTGAAAAAACAAAAAACAAAACAAAACACACCCTTGAAATAAAATACAATATCATGCTATGTATATTTTTTTTCATGAAGTGTTTTCAACCCTTGACATTCACAACTCACTTAACATGTTTACCATTCTTACAGAATAAACAAAGAAAAAAAATAAATCAAATGCAACAGACCCTGTTGGAAAACATGGTAAAATGTATGTAACACAGGAGTAGAAGCTCTTTGTATCGGGGCCTGTACTCTGGTTCAGAGATAAAATATTCCATGTAACAGTCTCTCACCTCATTTCCTGCAACCCTTGCAAGAAGCTCAAATCGTTCAGGACCTACAGAATGACCTAGTGTGTCCGGCATTGTGGCTTTGTCTACAGCTGGAAGCATAAAACAATTTATTACCAGAAATAGCAGAAAATTTGTGTAATACTTGTTTTCATTGTCTCAGTAGATAAACCACACTTCTGACCCTATTCAGTAAAAAGGTAATCAAGAAGCAGGCTTAAAGGTCCAATATCATCATTGATCGTAAGATACATGTTTTGATTGATCATGATTACGTCAATTAATATGTCCACACTTCTGCCCCACCTAACCTTGACTGTTCAAAACAACTGTCCAACCAAGGTGCGCACAATCTCATTGCACGTTCCTTGGTCCAACAAACTACACAGCAATTAGTTGTGACACCCATGGAAATGCTACAAAATGAATACATGTATGGTGTTCCCACTTTCAAAGATGTTACTAGGTTTGAAAGTTCTGTCTTGATATGTATAAAATACTTTAAATATATACACCACTTTGCTTATCATACCTTTATCAACTTTGAGAAAAGCGACATAATTTTTGTTGCCCAAATTGTGCGAAAAGTTCATAACATGACATATACTTCTGCCCAGTGACATATGTCCTTTTTATAACTCATACAATTCTCTCACTGACAATTCCTGGTGCATGTGAAGCGTATATATTTTGAACCTGTTAAAGGCCACTGTAAAAATGGTCCATTGTACAATAATAATTCCAACAGTTTTAGCTCTGTGTGGTAAATGCAGTGCAGAAGCCATTTCATGTTACTACGACCCAATTTTGACATTTTTACAATTACTTAGGATTAAATGACCCCAAGTAGAGCTGAAATACTGCTAAGAAATAAAATCTGGTTTATTAATAATGGTGCATCTCCACCAGAAAATCATTTACATAATTTCAAAAAGCTTAATTAAGCACACATTCAGGAAAATTTCTTGATTTTTATGCAGAAATCCTACTCAGTACAGACACTGTGAATGGTGTTCTGATTAATCAACTTCTAACTAATTGTTCCTTTAAAAAAAATAGATGAAAACAGTATGCCAGGTGCAAAACTACCATCCAAGACCTCAAGTCACCACTGTGAGTCTGAATTGCGGGCCGAGTTTGTCCCCAGCAGTAAGAGACTGAACAACAAAGGCTAAATTACCTTGAAAACTTGTCACGTCACAGCATGTTTAATGCAGTGCAACTTGGGGGATTGCTGGGGACAAGGTCAAAGCAGCGCATATAGTATTCACCACCAGAGGCTTAGCAGACTTGGAGGTGAACAAGTGACTGGCCGCACTGAGGCGTCCCGTGGGACTACATTATTCACATGGTTGGTGGACTCTCTCAGCCTGGCCAGTCACTGCCTACAGTGCCTAGTAGCCCCAGAGGTGAACAAAATACAGTATATGACGTAAGCCTTTGGAGGAGAATAACAGAGTTGTGGTCTCAGTATGACTGATGTCCTCGTAATATCAGATGAAAACAGTATGCCAGGTGCAAAACTACCATCCAAGACCTCAAGTCACCACTGTGAGTCTGAACTGCGGGCTGAGTTTGTCCCCAGCGATCCCCCAAGATGCATTGCAATAAACATGCTGGAATATGGGGACAGGGTAATTTTTTCTATAATCCATCCAAGTGAAAAGGTTTTGATCGGGAAAATCTGTACGAGCCCTGAAATTGGGGAAGAGCAAACTGTTGTCTAGCATTATATTTGCTTTTTTGGTCAGCATTAAAAACTGCTAACAAGGCTGTGTTAATTGCTCTTCAGCACTGTCTTTTTATTGAACACTGAACAGCGGCAGCAAAATGCAACCAGCAAAACACATCCAGCGTTTGAACCTCCCTGGCCTGTTGACGTTGTTCCTTCAATGAAGGCTTCATCTTCATGTGGTTTGCTTCCTCCATGGTCTCACTCTGCACACACGTCCCAAACTTCACTAATTTTAGGCTGATTTAAACCACTTGTTTCTGGCACATTTGGTCACTGGACTTCAAAGAGTGCGATGATGAGCGACAACTAGGCAGCTACAAAACGGGCAAATTTTCTGTGACAATGCTCGTGACTGAAATGTGCGACCTGCTCATGTCATGGGCAGCCTTTGTAACCTTGACATTTATTTCCGTTTTCAGGTTATTTGGTATTTTGGGGGAATGGGTGGGAAGTATCTAAATTCCATATCTAGCCTAGTTCACACAATCTCTACAAAATACTTCCAGTGTTGTCAAACTTGCTGATTGACTATTGTTCAGTGACACTCAAGTTAACAGTTTGGTAAGCAAGGTCATCGTGACTGGTTGCCGGTGAGAAATGGCGAATCGGAATTCGGAAAGCCACATGAACTGTCAAGTTGAAGGAAATGAAGCTGTCTTTGCCTTCCTATCTCTTGAGTCGTCATACACTCACCTACTTTTCCCTTTTGTGGATCTACTGATGCACCCCCCGATGAGGCCCTTGCTGACATGAGAAGAACACTTCTGCGGGCAAGTCCGCCCGCAGTTCTACAGATTACAGAAGCCATTTTGTAAGCCGTGTAAGGAAAGGGCACCACGTTCTTTCTCTTGGCTGCAACGAGATCTCGTTGTCCTTCAAATTTATCATGCCTTGCCACAAGATGGCGCCATTTCACACTGAGCGCCTATTTGCCATAGAGCATGCAGGGAGGTACTATTAAAGTACATAACTAAATACAGGGACTGTGTATACCTCCCTGCACAGAGTTAAAACTTGGTATGGCACAATAACACAGATCTCTGTCTTTCTCTCTCTCTTTCTCTCTCCCAGCACCAGAGCGAGCGATAGATAGATAGATAGATAGATAGATAGATAGATAGATAGATAGATAGATAGATAGATAGATAGATAGATAGATAGATAGATAGATAGATAGATAGATAGATAGATAGATAGATAGATAGATAGACAGATAGATAGATAGATAGATAGATAGATTTAGCACCCATGAAAATAAATGCAAAAGGTAAAATACAATATAAAAGCATTTAAGGTCCTTGAATTGCCCAAAAAAGTCACAGGGACTAATTTCCATTGGGGTCCCTCATAACAACATTAAAGTGATAAAAAAATACGCAATATATTACTAAAATAAAAACAACTATATAATATAAAATCCAATAAAGCAGTGTACTGTTATTGCACATAAAGGAGAAAATTACTCCATTTTTGAGTTCAAATGCTTCTTTAAATTAAATTTAAACACGGATTTTGATTGGTAGCTTTTAATCTTATTTGGTAATTTATTTCAGGATACTGTTGCTTGAAAAAAAAAAAGTTTTGTATTCAGCTGGTCTTTTACATGGAATAAAAAATCATAATCGCTTGACCTAGTGTTATGTGAATTTAAATCTGACACACGAGAGAGTCCAGAATTAAGATGGACATCTTTCGTAATAGATATTGTGAGCATGATTAAGTTGGAGTTGAGATGCCTTTGAATCAACATCTAACATTACAACTTTCCTCAATTCTGTTGGGCCAATGTGGCTTCTAGAATCTAACTGCAGGATATAACGAACTGTTTTGTTTTGACAAATTTTGAGTTTCTTTTTACTTTTTGCTGAAATCGGTGGATACCAACTTGAGATACAGTAGTCAAAGTTAGGTTATATCAGTGCTGAACACAAAAGCTTTCTGGCGTTGGTATCCAAAAAGTTGGCTTGCCGGTACAGAAATTTCAAATGGGATTTTGTTTTATGGACATATTACTTACAAGATTGTCACCAGAGAGGGATTGGTCCAGCTGAATACCTAAGTATGTCACAGAGGGTGGTGATTTAATTACATGGTTTTGAGTAACTACTCTAAAGTTTTGTTTTTGTTTTTGTTTTTCTTTCTTTTTTTTTCGCTTTGAACCGAAAAGGATGCATTCTGTTTTACCACGGTGCATAAAGAGCCGGTTGTCAATTAGCCAATTGTTGATATTTTCCAGTTCTCACTTAGTATGTTTGGTATTACTTTTGTGTCTTTTCCTGAAACCAGAAGTGCAGAATAATCTGCGTACAACAGCAGTTTGCATGAGGTGCTAATCTGTATGTCATTTATGTAGCACAAGAGGAGCAGTGGACCCAAAATACTGCCTTGGGGAACATCGCATGTGATGTTTTCAAATTCTGACAGAACACCATTTGTGGATACTAATTGGCGTCTGTTGGATAGGTATGAATGGAACCAATCTACAGATCCTACACCTATGATCAGACGAAATTTTTACATTTGATCTCATGATAGTTGATACTCACGTTACTTAGGGTTAGGCTACACTATAGTATAGGCATACTGTTCAAAACTTTTGTTTTGTTTGTGACTATACTATTGTATACAGTAGAGCATGCCTATGGTGTAGACATGTCAATAATAATAATAATAATAATAATCTTTAAGATGAAAGAGATTCTGTGTACTGATTACGTGCGTATTATCACTAAATACATGTATAAATTTCAAGAAGCCACAGAAAGTTCGTGATCTCTTTCGTAATGGTCGTAAATTGGAATTGTAGTAAAAAGAGAATGCATCCCTGGAGAGGACAGTCTTTATATTAACTTAATATTTTTGGTTTCTTTTTTATCATCTTTTAATTAAGTCAAATTAAGATTAAACAATGCATGTTTCCGGTCTCCATTGCAACTATAGCAGTTTTTTCTTTAGTTTTAGAATACACTGTATATGCAATTATGCAAAAGTCAAAATATAGTTTCCTATATAAAGTTGAAATAATAATAATAATAATAATAATAATAATAATAATAATAATAATAATAATAATAATAATAATAATAATAATAATAATAATAATAATAATAATAATAATAATAATAATAATAATAATAATAATAATAATTGAATATATTTATTCTGGGAATCCGATTCAGCAGAAATGCTGTTTTTCAATCGGGCCCAGTAAAATCATGTACAAAAATATACATAGTATGAAAAGTGGTACATAAAAGAAACATGATCAGATACACGACATACGTAAAATTAAAGCACATAAAACCATAACCTATAATGTGAAAATTCAATGTTAAAATACGAAAGCCCATTAAAAGTTAAAACTATACATGGTCCAAACGTTAAGATTGTTCTCTGGTCCTTGTGAAATAAAACTGTTTGTATTTGAGCTTAAAAGACAATATGTCGTCTACACGTCTAATAGTGTCCGGCAAGCTGTTCCACACAGTAGCACCATAATAAGAAAAGGAACGTTTAAAAATTGCCCTGTTCACTGCAGGAACAACAACATCTAATGAACAGGAACGTCTAGTATAGTATGAGGCACAGTTGTGTCAAAATCTTAAAGAATGGGTTAGTTCACAGACATTTGACAGGTTAATTCCAAAGTGTGAGAATTTGTTTGATTTTTTTCCTTTGAAAAATATCAGTAGGTTTCAACTCTATTGAGCTATTAATGTTTCAATTTTGGCAGCCTAGATTTATCAATCGATGCTACAGGTGTGAATCTGGGTAACAGAGTAAGTGATAACTCCATTATACTTTACAGGCGCGGATTTAGGGGGGTAGCGCCGGGAGCGCGCGCTCCCCCCCCCCCCCCCCGCGCCCTAAAAAAAAAAAAAAAAAAAAAAAATTGAAAGAAAAAAAAAATTCTGGCGCCTCCAAAAATTGTTTGTCATCTCCGATCACACGAGTAAGTATGGGGGCGGGGGGGGGGGGGGGTAACCCATTACATCTTTGGTCCGAGCTTTCCGTATCACCAAATTTCAAAGACACAGAGTCGATTAATCAACGTGTTGTCAAAGATCCTCAGGCTGACAGTCGATTAATCAACGTGGTGTCAAAGATCCTCAGGCTGACAGGCACAAAAACAACAACAACTAGGAAAGATGATTTGCTGCATAGCAAATCAGTGTGTGTGTCTTCAAAGCATATTGGTATGGCAATGTACAACTATTCCACAAAACAGGAGTAGAAGTTGGAATGGCATCTCTATCTATTATAGCTTTGAAGTTATTCAAGATTTAAAATTTCTAATGGTACTTTTTAACATAATTTAAATTGCTACAACTTTTATTTTTAATTCATTAGGTGATCAGGTGCCAATGGTCAACAACCCCCTAGTAGAAGATGGAATGACATCTCTATTATACAGTTGAAGATATTCAAGATTGAAATGTTCAAATTCAGAAAGAAAGAAAGAAAGAAAGAAAGAAAGAAAGAAAGAAAGAAAGAAAGAAAGAAAGAAAGAAAGAAAGAAAGAAAAAAAGAAAGAAAAGTGTGTGTTGACACACACACACTTTAATGATAGACTACATGAGCGGGAATCTTTCAGAGCATTTCCTGGACTGTGTAATTGTACATAAATAATGTAGCCCAATATGTTTTTCTTAGAGAGCAACTGAACTGACTGGTGTCCAGAAAGAAAACTTTAACTTATAATTAAATTACCAAACAGACATAGATATTCAATCAATGCAGCCAATGTTTAAAAGACAAAATTAACTCAGTCAGTGATGAACCCAAAGGATATGCTCTTTGCTAATTCTTTCAAATTTGCATTGCTAATACAATGTGTGAAACAAATAAAAAAAACCTCAGAACATCACAAATCATGAGCAGATATTATATTTTATTATGATTGTCAGAAATTTTAAATCAGAACCCCCTAATTTAAAAGATAAGAATACTCAGTATATCCTTTTGATACAAATTTTACTGAGAGTAAATGAAGACTTCTGTCCTGAATGAGTCAAGGGATGCCTCAATTTCAAAGGGTCATTTTGATGTCACATCTTGTAAAATATATACCAGGATTATGGCTTGTTTGCAGTTTACTTGAGATGTGACACCCCTGTAAAATTTAGCAACGCATTTGTTACCCCTAACTATATATATGGAACATTTTGAAATCCCTGCCAGTGCCTGATGAGACCTAGACAGGTCGAAACGCGTGGCACAGTTTCCAGTTGCCTCTTCTCGGCTACTTGCTTTGTCTAAATCACCCCTGTAAAAATGTCCCACAGGTCTTACGATGCTGATAAAGGCTGTGGATTATGAGTGAAATCTATTGGGGTAATAAAATACACATAAACTTAAGGCCGAAAGGGTAGGGTTTATTTTGATGTGGCTACACTTGCCAGGACTTTGGAATAAGGTGGCCATTTGATACCAATCATTCACTGTCACTGGTCATGTGTGTTTGGTGGGCTGGCAGACACATAGTAGGGCCAGCTCCACAGTAAAATGGTGTCCCTTTAGCCGGATTATCAGTGATAGACTGTTTGGCCCACTAGCACTGTGGTAACAACTAATGGGACGGCCCCCAGAGCTCAAGTCGGAATGCACAGTTTTACAATAGCTACAATTTGAGCACATCGTGATCAAATTTTGATTAAAATTGACCACGTTCTGGCTAGATGAAAATTTTAAAGGTCCAAATGACCCTGATCTTTGACCTTTAGAGGTCACAGTGAAAGAACCGGAATGTGCAGTGTTAAAATAGCTACAATTTGAGCCCGACATTATCAAAATTGGATAAAAAATAACCAATTTCTGGCTAGATAAAAAATTCGGTTTAATTGACCCTGTCCTGATCTTAAGAGGTCACGTGTAAAATAAAAATATGTGTAGCGTTACAATTGCTACAATTTGAGCCCAACATGATCAAAATTGGATAAAAATTGATGATCTTATGGCTGGATGAAAATTTCAAAGGTCCAAATGACCTTGACCTTTGACCTTTAGAAGTCACATATAAATTACAAAAATATGCAGTGTCAAAATATCTACAATTTGAGCCCAACGTGATCAAAATTGGAAAAAATTGACCAAGTTATGGCTAGAAGAAAATTTCAAAGGTCCAAATGATGTGACCTTTGACCTTTAGAGGTCACATATAAATGTACGGTGTTACAAACACATTCATTGAAGTTAGATTGGCTACCTACCTGTACCTATAATAGTTTTGGAAATATTTAAGATTTAAATTTTCAAATGGCCTTTATTTGCATAATTTTCAAAACCGTTAAATCCTCCTTACAAAAACTCAGGCCTTCATGTATAGAAGTGTAATGATGCCAAGTTTGGAGTTGCTACGTGTAAAAGTTTTCAAGTGAAATGTCGGACAAATTTTCTTGTAAAGCAAGCAAGCAAGCAAGCAAGCAAGCAAGCAAGCAAGAAAGAAAGAAAGAAAGAAATGAAGAAAGAAAGAAAGAAAGAAAGAAAGAAAGAAAGAAAGAAAGAAAGAAAGAAAGAAAGAAAGAAAGAAAGAAAGAAAGAAAGAAAGAAAGAATATGTGTGTGTTGGCACGCAAACGGTTGAGAAGAGGTTCGGTGTCAAGAAGAAGAAGAAGAAGAAGAAGAAGAAGAAGAAGAAGAAGAAGAAGAAGAAGAAGAAGAAGAAGAAGAAGAAGAAGAAGAAGAAGAAGAAGAAGAAGAAGAAGAAGAAGAAGAAGAAGAAGAAGAAGGAGAAGAAGAAGAAGAAGAAGAAGAAGAAATCCTCTTCAGATTGTGTGGCCATGTTTTCCAAGACCAGAGCTGAGGCAAAGGGTCCGCCACACACTGGATCCTGGGTACATCCCCCTACACTCACCGTTAGCTACAATTTGAGCCCAACATGATCAAAACCGGATGCAAATTGACAGAGTTCTGGGTATATGAAAATTTCAAAGGTCCAAATGACCTTGACCTTTGACCTTTTGAGGTTACACGTACGATACAAAAATGTGCAGTGTCGCAATACCTATAGACGAGTGGCAAACAGGTGAAAAGTATCATATTCGAGGAGTTTAATCAACCCACCATACAAAAATGTAAGACATATTATAACAGGAAGGTAAACATGTGTACATTATATTTTGCCCCGTTGTGGTCATCCACCTGTGTGCGGTGACCACGAGAACTGAGGTCAAAGGTCAAAATTGATGGAAATTATAGTTGAAAACCAACATTTATAAATTTATTAGAACCGTGTTACATATGCAAGCTGAAATTTGAAATTAAGTGAAACGTTACTAAACAATATTTGCTGCAAAAAAAAGGTAACGTTGTTACTCATATATAGGTCAAGGTCATTTCACATAAGCCCAAATGCTAAAATTTGTAAAAATTTTGGTAAACTTTTCTCTTAATAAATCTGATGAGAGTTTTTGTAACAAATTGGTTCATATTTTATGTTTATAGCATAGATTTGTATTTGTTGAACAATTTGTCATACAAATATTTAAAGCTATAATTGATTTGATCAATTCATAGACTACTTATTCCAAGGTCACCATTCTCAAAATCTTTGCTATAATTTGTAAGAAGGAGACCTTAATGATATGAAATTGTAACAAGCCATGTACCGAAAATGTATTTTGTTCACTATTATGGTAAACTGTATTCTTTGCAGTATATTGGATATATGTTTTATGTGCCAAGGTCAAGGTCGCTGGAGAAATAGGCCTATCTAGTTTGTGTAAAAATGAGCAAACATCTAATATACATTTATAGAGCTTGTATCATGAATATGTCTACTGTGCCGTCTACAGGTAGGTCAGGGACTGTAGGTGCACTATCAAACCAGGCAAACCAAATTTGCCATGTTTAGGTAGGTAGGTACGTAGGTAGGCAGGCTATCAAAACAAACAAACCAATTTTGCTGGGGAAAGGTAGGCCTATTCTTACGCTGAATGTGAAGCTATTCTTTTAACCAACTGACCTTCTTGTTACAGCAATCATTTTATTTTCTTTCCTTTTTCTTTGTTATGCTCGTTTTTGTCAAACATATGTACTTTGTGATTTGAATAACAATGATAATGAATATGTAAAAGTAATTGATTTGGTTATGTATTGGGACCACTATACCAACTAAAAGGGGTCAGCACCACCGACTGAATCGACACAGACACCTTATGGCACCCATTTGTACAAAAAGTTGTATTAAACAGTATTGTACCCCTTTTTATGGAGCTGGGTGGCTGACTGAAATACTGCACGCAAATTTTGGCTTACAGAAATGTTGCCCATGAGTAGTTTTTGGTAAGTTATAATATTATCTCTTACACCTAGTCACAGCTCAAGACGTAATCAGGAACCATAATGTTAACGTTGGTGTGCATTATACTCTATGCTGGCAATAAGCTGGTGGTCAAAACACGCTCATGGCATTAATGAAGTTCAGTCTTTTCTGGCTCTACTTATGTATCTTACCTAATTATACACATGTAATATAATTTTTTAGCTGCTAAAACACTCGTAAAACAATAAAGTCATTTTCAGTTGATACCTGAAGAGAACTGATAATGGATTACAGACTGACCTATGAACTTAGCTTCAGTCATTTCAAGTAAATAAGGTCACCTAGCAACATTACAGAAAGAGATTCATTTTTATAAACAATGTCCCGATCTGGCATTTTAAGTGAAGTAAAAGGTTCATTATTGTAATCATTGTCCACAATTGTCATCACAAAGAACATATTCATTATTGTTGTAACTGTTATCCAGATCTGTCATTTCAACAAAATGTTGTCTAGGATCCTAGCAACATTATAGAAAGACCTAGACCTTCATTATAACCTTTATCCAGACTCATTTCAAGGGAATACAGTCACCAAGCAACATTATAGAAAGACCGTCATTGTTATAACCATTGTCCAGATATGTCATTTCAGGTAAATATAGCCACCAAACAACATTATTATAGACAAAGATCATTATAACCATTGTCCACATCTGTGCTTCCAGTGTCACATGGGGCTTATTTATCAGTCTTCTGGGCCTGATTCAGTGACTGTTCCCTGATGTGTCAGTTCATTTTCACAACTTTCTTCAGCTTTACACAGACACTCTTCTGTGCAGCTCATGCCAAATTGTACACATGTACAGTCAATTCTACATTCAGACTAGACACGACATATACACAGCAGTTCTTGCAGCATTTCAGCTGCTGTAATGGAGTCAAAGAGCTTTGGCTTCCATTCCTCACCATCTCTGTACCATCCACAACCATCAGGTGATAAAGGCTCAGCCCATGCTTCATGTGCTGACATCCAATTTTTTGTTTGGAAACATGCACGCTTCACGTGTGGAAGGAAGCTTGGCTCCGATGGAGGTATTTTGTGAAGTGGTGTGTCATTATTGACAAGCTTCACACGTAAGTCACTAAGGTCTTGGTGTGCATCCTTGTAGATTCCTTTTACATCATACAGGGAAGCAACAAGACATCTAGATGCTGCTATGGAAGCTTCCATATCAGAAGTTTCCAGAACATCAAGTGGTGAGAGGCGATGGGCATCTGCCAACAGTTCAACTGTTCTCCATACTTTCTTCTTGCCTATTCAACACCAGTTTGTCGGGCTTTGCTTAGAGTTTCAGTACTTAGTGTCTGACATATTACACATTTCTGCCAGTCTATATCAAGCCGGGGCCCCTTTTCAGGAAACAATCTAAGTGGACTTGAGCCAGGATCACTTTCTGTCATTTTAAACTTGTTAAGCTATCACATGCTGACTATACCAAGAAGCAGAATAACCAAAAGCTGAAGCAATCTACAGAAAACTAGTTTACCACTAACACCACTATAGTTAGTATAATCAATAGAAAATACATGAAATGTTAACAATGGTCATGATTTCTATTTGGATTTTCATCATGGAAGGAAACAGCCATACTTCAATCAAATTGGACGCTGAAATGTAAAAATGGATTAGTCTCAATCTCCGTGCAATCTGCTGCAACTGCTCCTGTTGCAATAGATGTAAGGCACGTTAGTCTACTTAGCTTAACTAAAAGTTTTAACATACCATCAAAAATATGATCAAAATAGTTTGATCTTATTTGAAAAAAATGCACTGGATACTTACAAAAATACTTGCATTTCATGTTGAAAAATAAGCAAAGAATAAGATGGAAAGAATTAATTGTGTTAGTATGCATTACAAATCAGCAATTATTTTAAGATGCTAGTGGAATAAGATAGTGTGTGCATATACACACATATGTGTGCCTGGATGTGCATATTTGTGTTTGTATGTGCATCTGTGTCGGTACGTGCATGTGAGTGTGTGTATGTATATGTGTGTCATACTAAATATCAAGTTAACACCATGAAAGATATTGAACACATGCTGGAAAGAAGGACATGGACATGGAAAACATCAAGATAATAGGACAGTGGGATGTGCATTAGCAATGGCTAGCAAAGCTGATCTACATCTATGCGCTCTGCCTGAAATCATCAAGTCATCATCATTGATGAATATCGCAAACACCTGTTACAGAGAAAAATATATGTAAGGCTAAACATCAAATGGAACGAAGTATGCTATGTCAAAGGAACATTACGACCACTGATTTAAAACGCTCTGCAGATAGAATGATCATAGGTACTATTCAGTGTTTCTTTGTTTATATTTTTTATTTTGTATTTGTGATCATTTTTAAACCTGAAATATCTAGTTCTAATATATGTTTTGAAGGACATGCAAAAAGCACGAAAACACAGAGTCCATCTGGCCATACATCACAGTGTGCAGCCAGAATGGAACTATGAAAGGAAAACCCTAGTGTTACTAAATGACACTGATTTTGTTTGCCAGTTTCCATAGCAACAACACACAGATATATGTGGACAACAGGGCAAACTGTTATAATGGGACCATAAGCAAAAATGCAGAATATGAGCCACATTTTGGTATGATGAATTTATTAACATCTACCATTTCAGGATCATGCCACCCGTCTGTTCTGACGAATTACAGTAAAGCATTTGATGATGGTGACCTTGGAACGAATAGCCAAATGGTGTATTGAATCCATTAAAGTGTAATTTTTTTGCATGACAACTAGTTTCACATATACCAATCTATGTTTTGAATGCAAAACATAGTCCAGTTTATGATGATAATTCTCACCAGGATTATTAAAACAGGAGTTTTGCCTAAAATTGGACCAATTTCAGCATTTGTGCTTACTTTAAATGACCTTGACCCAGATACAGGTTAAATATGTTACCTGTTTTCTAAAGCTTATACTATTTACCAACTCTACAGTGAATTTCAAATTATAACCTGCATATGTTACTGAGTTCTATGCATTTCATGAAAGTATACTTTGAGCCATAATTTTGGGTCAACTTTGACCTTTGACCTGAGTTTTCAGGGTGACCGCACACAGGTAGATGACCACAACAGGGCAAAATTTTGGCCAGAGATCATAAGCAATAATATGGAATAGGTGTAACATTTTTGTACGGCAGGTTGATTAAATGCCACATTTTCAGGATCATGCCACAAGTCTACTACAATTTGGGTCCAACATGGTTAAAATTGGATGAAAATTGACAGAGTCATGGCTAGTTGAAAATTTCAAAGGTCAAAATGACCTTGATGTTTGACCGTTAGCAGTCACATGTAAATTACAACTAGAAAAGAGGATTTGCTTCATAGTAAATCTGTCTGAGTGCTTGCAAAATTTGAATTATAGCAATGCTTTGAAAAATGTTTATCGTTGTGATGCTGAAACACAATAACACACCTATCTGTAGTATGTTGGAAGTGTTCAAGGTTAATGTCTAAGCTTAATGACACAAAATATACCAAAAGCATATTTGGGGGATTACTAACTGTTGGTGCAGATAGGCAGACGACTATTGGTCTTAATCTATGAAAAGGATTTATTGCTGGAAAGCCAATGACTACCCCCTGTTTTTTTGTGCATATCATAAAGAAGAGATCCTTTTTAAGTATTGTATATCACAGAAAAGAATTTTAGATATGATCCAATCACAGTAATTCATTTTAATGTCACATATCACTGTAGGTATGTCACAAATCAGGGCAACATTACTTTCACATATCACGTATCACAAATTGCCACTTCCCACTTTCGTAGGGCTGCAATTCATGTATAAGCTTTAACATGTTTAAGCACCAAGTATCACTGGAAGTTTAATGAGTTGCAATTTACAACACATTAGATACAAAATGGAAGAAACACAATACAGTAATGCTCTGTCTAGTCTAATTAATAAAATAAAATTACACACATATTTTATATACATGCATAAACAAAATTTAAAATTATGACACACTAATAACAATGACTGCCAATGCAACTGTTTAAGTTATGTACACCTTATCCTGACAGTTGTGGTAGATTTAGTTTAAATTCCCTTTATATAAATTCAACTGCACGGCTGTATGCTATAACACAATGTACACTACTAGAAATAGTTGTCAAAATATTACTCATCAATCAAGGGGTTACTTAATGTGCATAGGATTTATCTGAGAGAGAGAGAGAGAGAGAGAGAGAGAGAGAGAGAGGAAGAGAGAGAGAGAGAGGAAGAGAGAGAGGAAGAGAGAGAGAGAGAGAGAGAGAGAGAGAGAGAGAGAGAGAGAGAGAGAGAGAGAGAGAGAGAGAGTCCAGTCATAACCCATTTCAAATGTTTATAGCAGAATAATTCATCACATGTAGGTCCCTGTTCAGGGTGATGCTATTGCTACACATACAAAAATGGCATGACAGTTATCCAAGCAGGAAAATGCTGCTGTGACCAATCCTCCCCCCTCCCCCCCCCCCCCCCCCACACACACAGCTGTGCAAACCTGAATATCCAGTGCTGAGGGCCCAGTCCAGTGCCCCATTCAGCTCAGTCCACTACTGTGAGGCAGGGTTGCATATTTAGTGGACCCTGTCTAAAACCTGATCTTCAGCCATTCGATCACCAGTGAGCAGAACTATTTTGTAGCCACACTGAACCCAAACATGCATTTCCATTAACAGGGTTTGCATGGTGATTATGAGCTTTTTACATAAAAAGTATTGAGTGATGATTGTTCCATTAAATATTTCAACATGTGCATCTGACTTAGTATCATATATATTACATGATTACAGTCTGAATTATTTTGTGTCAATGCAACAAACCATTGTATATTCAACACAATGTGTTCCCCTCCCCTTTCCCCCTTCCACAAGAATAAATTAAGACAAATAAAATGGCAAAAAAACTCAAACTTGCCACATTTTGTTGCACTTCTAGAACTTTTGTTCACTGTTCATTGACAGATACCTCAAACCTACATGTGTAAGTTAGAACTTTGTTTTTGCTTGAGAAAATATCCAGAACAACTTGGTCATGAAGGAGAAAGAAAAGAAAAGAAAAAAAGAAATAAGTACGGAAAGAAAGAGGGAGAGAGAGAGAAAGAAAGAACGAAAGAAAGAACGAAAGAAAGAAAAAAATTCCAGTGTTTACTAATACAGTGAAACCTATCTACAGTGGGCACCCTAGGGACCAGAGAAAAGTCACCCATGGGACCAGAGAAAACTGGTCCACTCTAATAATAATAATAATAATAATAATAATAATAATAATAATAATAATAATAATAATAATAATAATAATAATAATAATAATAATAATAATAATAATAATAATAATAATAATAATAATAATAATAAACATGAATAACAACTACGGTTACGGGCACCTGTGGCTAATCAACTGCCAGAAATGTGACTCACCTGGCTGATAAGCTGATTGAAATTTGCTTCAAATATTGTTTTCGAAACAGTGATTTACAGATACATCATTCAAATAATTTTCCAGTATATTTTAGAGAGAAATAATCCTAAAGTTTTGAACCAATTGTTCACTTTATATATATATATATATATATATATATATATATATATATATTGTGCAAACGACTGATGATGTGTGCCTCTTTCCATTGTGATGGGAAGACTGTAACGATCTGTTAAAAATGATACTGGGCGGTTTCGCAATTGAAGGTGCGCAAGTTAAATAAGCCGCGTACTCATATTGTCAGGACCACTGGCTTTTGAGGGTTTTAGCAGACTGAGAGTGTTACAATTTCTGACTAAGTCAGCAGAAATATGGAAAATACTAAGAGTAGAAACAAGAAAATACCACATAAAAAGAACATCACTGTCGTGATTTTCTACAGTACACTGTTGTGCATAATACGAATTTAGTTGAACAACCGTTGAAAATGTCACATTTTTTCTTTTTTTCCCCTTGTTTTTTCTTTAATTTTAACATCTGTATGCCAAACAGAGCACTAGCTTTAATCTTCATCTCAACACATTGGTAATTATGTTGTTTGGTATTGTTGTGTGTATGTACCCATTTACTAATCAAGATTATGCATGTATGTATGCGAGAGCGGAATTAGAATAAGTATGGTTCTTGTTTTCCTATCCTTTCTTTCATGGTAAATGAAAAATGTTAAATAAAACAAAAATCAGTTCAAAGCCCGCCTCGTACAGTGGTGTGCAAATGAATATTACACTTTTGCTTAGGGGCACTCCTGATAGGAAACATTTGGAAAATATGATTATGTCCATGGACCCTAATACATAGACAATTTACACACGTCCCGTCTAATATCACGGTCTTGCATAGATAACAATATTGGTACTAAACTACCGAACGGAAACTACAGGCACTAATCCTTGTTAACCCGATGAATTGAATTGAATTCTATTATTATATCTGCTCTCTAATATATACATATATATATATATATATATATATATATATGTGTGGGTTAAACATATTTATTTAATTATTAAAACATATTTATCCATTTATTTATTTATTTATTCGTTTATCTATCTATCTATCTATCTATCTATCTATCTATCTATCTATCTATCTATCTATCTATCTATCTAACTATTTATTTATTTATTTATTTATTTATTTATTTATTTATTTATTTATTTATTTATTTATTTAATTTATTTATTTATTTATTTATTTATAAATTTATTGAAACAAGATTACCCAGGTAGGCTGGCACTCAGGCGAACTAATAAACGGGATCTCCAAACACGTACAAATGACACACGAGACAGTACAAGATTGGAAGATGTAAAATCAATGCAAATTACATCTGAAACATAACACATATACAACCAATATATAAGTTTTAGTCCAGCACACAAACTGTCTGGACTTCATTATGAAAAATTGAACTCAAGTGACATATTTTTATCGCCATGAGTTAAATAGTTAAGGAGAATATCAGGAGCTACATGAACTATATCAAATTGGGATTAATCCCTGGTGCAAGGATCTTACATGTAGCATACAGGGAAAGTTTTCTATGGGCTGCGTAATGGTGACATTAGTAAAAAAAATAATGTGGGCATCTTCGCAGGGGTCTGAAAAATCACAAGCTGGAAACAGGACGACGTTTATCTTGTATAGTTGGGAATTGAGTCTAGAATAGCCACAGGACAACTGTGTGTAATGAATATTAGAAAAGTGGCTGACAGATCTTTAAACGCAGACTCACTGTAACATGTGACAAGGAGCTGCTCCTCAGAGAGACATGTACGGGTATAGGCTGCGAAACATGTTATGAGTAGTTACCGCTGAAGACCCTTTAATTAATTTGGGCTATTACAGCCTATGTCAAATTTTACAGAGGGACGTGTGCAATATGGATAACAGTACTTCCATATGTATATAGGTTAAACAGGGACAGGTTAGCTTATGGAGAGTGAAGAGTTTGGACTGCTGAATAGGGTAATGACTACTAGGACGTGGTTCTGGACAAAAAGACACAAATACAATGTTAATGTGCTTATATTATCAAAATGGGTACTTTCAGTGTTTTTATGACATGTTATGAGTGTGTAACATTCGTCTGCCCTGTGTGTGTTGTAAATACTGCTGTGTGTGCATATGTGTCTGGAGAGCCTCCAAATTAGTAAAACTATTAGGTAAACCAGGTTAAATAAATGTATTTATAATATAATATATCTTGGAGGAACCACTAAAGTTGGTGGTTCCTCCGAACAGATATAAAGATCAATTACTCTGAAAATGACAACTCATCAAAATTAACTTATTATTTTCGATTAAAGGTGCTGGATATCTCACGTCATACCAAGTAGCTTTGTTGTGACCTATTCACTTTTTTCAGAAAATCAAGCCCCCATTTTTTCATTGTTGTGAGCACTTTTTACAAGTCAAGCGAAGCGTCAGTGCAATGAGGCTACACAAGTTCAGTGTCTATTTGGACATGCACACTAAGAAAGGAGCTACGATTCAGGAATGTGCGATGTTGCATATAGCTCCATTGCGCACACAGTATCTGGTCTTATTAAGCACCAGCATATTCGATAGATAGATAATTTTATTGACTCACATAACAGAGGTCAACTCAGACCTATGTGTCAGGAACAATAATCATGCAACCACTCATATAGATACAATAATTAAATAAAATTTTACAGCGCATTGTATGTACATCATCAAATACAATGCAGTTTTCCCTCTACAATACTAATAATACAAGTATACAAGTTGATAACTATTCGGTACTCCACTACATATGACACTCAGATTGCTATATTGACTAGCGTAACAATAAAGATACAATACAGTTTTCCCTCTGCAATAGTACGGCACATTTTCACTGTGGTACTTATCACTTAACAATATTTACAAGACTAGATAATAGACTTAAATTCAGCACCACACTACTTGATAGATATCTCTCAACAAATAATATCTATAAAATTCAGTGAGTTCGGCATGAAGTTGACAGTCCAGCAGCACCATGCATTCGAAACATACTATCTACATAACTACATAGTAAGCAAAATTTGGAACTTCATCATCAGACATTAGACACCTACATAAACTACACCTCTACACTGCATATCTTCACACACAGAAGTATATATGTTAAACAAGATTTTAACAGGGTAACAACTCTATGTCAACAGCCAGAAAACAACCAATTTACAATTCATGGGTAAGACGGATACAGTTAGTTTCCCTGGGAGTTTACATAACAAAATTTCCCCGGCTGAGCAAGTGCGGATTTTTCCTAGCACTGTAAGATATTTTTAAACTTGTCAGCAAGTGTGAGGCGCAGAAGGTTTGGAATATATTTTGAAAATTCACGAGGAAGTGTCTCTCTAGCTCTTGCATATTTAGGGCATACTAACATAAAATGAACTTTATCTTCGACGTCTTGCAAGCCACAATTTTCACAGAGCCTGCTGTTGACAGGTATCTTAGGTTTAGCATGCCTACCTGTCTCTATTGCCAATTTATGTGAACTAAGTCGTAGTCTGCTCAGGGCAGTCCTGTACCTCGGATCTTTTACAATATGTAAATATATTTGGCAATATGTGTCATTATCATACTCATGATCGAAAGTAGCTTTCAGACCTGCACATGTGAAACCAACAAGTCGAAACCACGTTATGTCTATCAACACGTTTGTTTCACGCCAGGTGAAACATACTATCGATATATGTTTCTGTAAGTAAAGCCTGGTAATATAATAATAATAATAATAATAATAATAATAATAATAATAATAATAATAATAATAATAATAATAATAATGATAATGATGACAATGATGACGATGATGATGATGATGATGACGACGACGACGACGACGACGATGATGATGATGATGATGATGATGATGATGATGATGATGATGATGATGATGATGATGATGATGATGATGATGATGATGATGATGATAATTTATTAGGAAAACTTCCCCTTTACAGCGGGGGCACCAACGGAACGAGGGAAATTCCATGATGCGTCCAAAATATATACAAATAATCAGGCATCCTAATTATCAATCAAATAATCTTCGTTTGTTAAAATAAGTATAGTCACTTTAAGTTATAATTTATGTCCTCCGCATCAAAACTAGAAATAAACCACTCATTGGGACAAAAACTATAGAAAGCGTAAGGACATGTACATTATACATGTTTCATATACAATGCATAATATATAGCTTCCAGCGTCATTATCAAGAAAAAAGTCAGGTATATATACATTGGAGGAGGTCTATTTACAAGAGGTATATGTAGAACTATCATACAATCTGTCATTCCGAGAAGTCATTAAGTGACGGTCTCCTGTAATGCCAAGCCTCAACCAAATATGTTTTACATGTTTGATCAAATAATTCACCAATGTCCTGTCCAAGATCATATGCATGCTCGCCAAGAAACCAACATACCTTATTTTTCAGCGAGGAGGGGGAAAAACGCTGCCATGCCTGTTTACAATACTCATGCAGAGAGTTGACTTCCAAATTTCTATATGCCTGTAACCTGATATCATTTAGTGCTGGGCAGACAAATAGAAAATGTGATAAATCTTCTCTACTTTCTATACATAAAGGACATCTTCCGTCTGATAAACCCCATCTTTCCAGATCTTCCCCGACACTCAGACATCCAGTGCGAGCCAAAAATGTTAATCGTGCACCGGCAAAGTTATTTACATTAAACAGATAGCTTTCACCGAAAGAGGACCGTTTAAACATTTGATACCATCTTAAAGACTTTTTCAAGTCTATTTTTTTTAGAAAAAGTCTAATTTATATGCTTCTAACGATAATTTTAAAAAGCGTCCCAGCCATTCTGGATTCCTTGATTCCAGGGCACGGTCTATGGCTACGTTACTAAAGACCTTCTTAATTTCATCAACATATGGCCAAATCTTTGCAGGTTTGTCATCATTTCTTTGCCAAAGGGTGTCAAAAATTTGTTAACAAAGCTTTGTGTCAGGCATCTCAAATTTCATCCTGTGAAAGTATTTTATCCTAATGCGATCCAGAATCAGTTTTAGGGGGAGCCATCCTAGTTCACCAAGGGTAGCCACTGCTGCAGGTGAAGAGCTGACCTGAAGTATTGCTTTGGCTGTGGTGTATTGAATGGACTTCAGAGAAGCCTCAGACTCTTTAGTATTGCATGACCATACTGCACCGCCATGAGTAAGTGACGGAAGAATAATACTTTTCCATATGCTATTTCCGAAGCCAATGCGGTTAACATTATCATGAGAAGACAGTACACTGCATAAGTAGCCTCGTAAACGAGAACCTCTTGTTGCTACTATATCTTTCACGTGTGCCGTGTCTGTAAGAGAATTCGAGATCAAAATGCCCAAATATTTATACGATTTGCATTCAGATATATATATACATCTCCAAGTTTCCATTTGTTTTTTGTTTTTGTTTTTAAATCTACACACTTACCCACTACAATGCCTTTAGATTTGTTGGCATTAAGTGTCATTCCCCATTTTTCTACAAAAACATGTGCAATATTTAGCATACAAATTAATTGGTCTTCACTGTCTGCAGTTATTACAATATCGTCGGCCTATAAAAGGCACGGGATATGTCCGTCTCCATAGGGCACCCCAAGATTTTTTCCTTCAAACATATCAACCATATCTAACATTACTTATCTAACATTAATATTAGTAACACAATGTCAGCAGCGTGTTTCGAAACGGCATGTGTCATTTCTGTTTTGATCGTTGTATCATTGTAAAACAATGCTGTGTATCATATATGGTACTGAAATTGTATGTATTCAATTTTCGAAGTGTCTACAGAACCGGGTCCGGTTGCGGATACTTTTCCTGCTAAAGCACCGGGAAGCCTTTTGTGATTGGCTACCGTAGTTAGGGATAGGGTTAGTGAGGGTGATATCGATGTGGAATGCGAGCCCAAATCTGGAACGGGACGGAATAAACCTGATAGTTATGGCTTATGCTTTATTCCGTTTACACCACGACTTTGGACTCTTATTCTACATCATCCCCGGGTTAGGGTCAGAGTTATAGTGCTGGAGACCGAGACTCTAGTAAATGTACAGAAACCGGGACTTCAGCGCTTTCTCACAGTATTAGTTTAATATAGTATCGCACCGGACCCGGCACTCGAGTGATACGTCACAGTATTTGATAGAGCACCCGATCAGGGTCGCTGTGTATATGGTCTGCGGTACCGGGCCCGGCTCTGTAACCGAAAACAGATCCGGTTCAGTAGCCACTTCCCAATCAAGGTCCCGGGTTAGAAGCTTGAAAGTGGCCGTGTTGCACTTTTCGTCATTATGTCTGAGTGCAAACCCAAACATTTCGTTTCTTCACGAATTCTTTTTCTTTCTTTCTTTCTTTCTTTCTTTCTTTCTTTCTTTCTTTCTTTCTTTCTTTCTTTCTTTCTTTCTTTCTAATGCCCACAACCCTAGTGGTTATCGTGTGGGCTTAGCCCTAGTTAAAAAAAAAAAATCCCACACAATTTCAACTACGGTCACGGGCATCTGTGACTAGCAGTAGCAGTTAATAATTAAGAATTAAACTTCCTTTCTACCGCATTCAAGGCTGCATGGTTGCACTTTGTGACAGTCATTTTGATGACGTCGCGATGTCCCTATTCTTTCAATGTAAGCAAAAATAGCAAATGTAAATATATACTTATGATGTGATCCTGTGACCTTGAATTTATAAAGTGTTGTTGCATCAACAACATGACTACAACAAGGATTCTGTGGAATGTCGTGTCTCACTTTTTTGTAGCCACATGTGCCTGTATCCCTATGAACCGGCAGATTGTTCCAGTCATTCACAAAACAAACGGTAAAGCTGCAAGAGAATCCCCCAAATTACACATCTCTGTTTGCGTGTATTGTTGTCTGCTATCTTAAAATATTCATGAAATATTATAATAAAATCGATTTGTGAACAATTCAATGAACGACCCATGGAAAGGCCATCAGGCTTCAACTTCAAGACCAGCCCTGCTTTCATATTGGTGCGCCCCCTGGTAGCTAAATCTGTCATGAATTTATCATTGCACTCTCCAGTTAAAAGAGGTGTAAAACAAGCAAAACATAAAAGATGGCTTCAAGCGAACCTGAAAACAGAATTGTTTGCCAATTCATGATGAAATAGAACACGTAGGCTTTACTTATGTGTCACAGAAGCGTACCACAGTGGAATGCTGAGTTGCATAGCACATAACTAAGTGGTAAGTATTTGCCCTATTTATACGCAAAATCTGAGTCGATCACATTTTTCAAGCTTTCGTCTGCGACTTGAACTTCACAAGTGACATTGACAGTGTCAGTAAGTGAAAATCTGTCAGACAGGGACATGTGTCACTGCCAAAGTGCGCCTTTGTCACGAACAGAGATCAATGTGACTTACAGAACTCAAACGTCAATTCAGCTCAATAAGCTTGTCAATTCTGTCGGCCTATGTATCTGTTTCAGTACCTTTTTGAAAATTTAGGAAAGGATAAAAACTAGAGTTCGCGACACATGAAATGCACTGGCACTGCTATAGTATTGCATTGGTAAACATTTGACACACCTAAGACACTGATTTTGATGACACAAAGATAACTTAAATGTCGTAGTATAAAAATAACATGAGGAAATGCAGGAGTCATGCTGTGGAGAAAAATCCGTCATTAACACTGGCAACCTTCGATGCCACATTATGGCTCATGCAAAGGCCTTCATTGAACAAAGGCCTTTGTAACTGTACCAGAACTACATAAGTACACGTGCAGGTTAGTATGAAAATTGTACGTAGATATATGATTGCATGCATGTACATGGAGTTTGTTTTGGAGGATGGTTATATCATGCAAACTGAACTTCAGGGAAAATGCATATTTTACAGGCCAACAAGAATTCTGTGGAATGTCGTGTCTCACATTTTTGTAGCCACATGCGCCTGTATCCCTACCTTAACCCTAATTAAAAATCTCAACAATAAAAACTAGGGTTATGGGCATTTGCAGCTAACATTCTTGCAGTTTGATCTTTTGAGCATAAGAAAGATGATGATGATGCATAAGAAGTAGGTCATTGATCTTTACAAAATGCCTTGGCTTTTACCAGTCAAACTTGTCAGGACAGATCAACTTTTTCCAAGTGTCTGCAGAATTGGGTCCAGTTCTCATTACTTTCTTCGGAAGAGTCAGGACAAAGCGATTAATCGAGTGACATGACCAAGTCTCACAATGTTCTTGTTTCCCCAAACCACTGAATTTATCTCAACTTGGCAGAATGAGTGGATGTATAATTTTATGTGAGAGTAGTTTGGTTCTTTGGAGGTCCAAATGTGCTTTTCACATTGAGTGTAGTCCACCAAGTCTACCCGGGTTAGTTTAATAAGCAGATGAACTCAGTTGTTGCTGTTCCAAATTGCAAGCTGCTAATTTTTTATGGAAATATTTGTAAGTTATTTTGGGCTTTTTTTTGTTTTTGTTTTCTAGAGGATGATCTGATCAGTCTCCATATTTTTTTTCTGCAAGCACAGCAGCTTGATTTATCTTTTGACATGTCTTACCTGCAACAAGCAGTATGTTGGTCAAACATCCCATTCACTCATGGATGGATTGTGGGAGAACTTCTATTACATCAGCAAGTCAGATATTCTACAACCTTTGGGAAGACATTCTGCCATTGAAAACCACCATGACATTCAGATTAAAGCACAAATACTGGAAAATGATACTATACTGCCAAATTTAAAAAGTCAGAAGCATTCAGATTGAAGAAAGGATGCCACTGGATCAACCAGCTATGCACCATGGAACCATTTGGTCTTAATGTGATGGGGAAAAATGGGCATGCTTACTGCATATGATAACTAAAGTTTTAATTGTACTATGTTTATCTTCCCCTTACATAAAGTAAATGTGTAAATGGCTAAAATATTGTAAAAAGAATTATTAAAGGGCGATGGCAGAATCTTTGTTAGCTTTGCCTATATTAGCGACTTTGGCTACAGATTTGATCTGTCCATGAAAGGCCTGAGGGCACAGGGTAAAAAGCCCACATCCTATGACACCACTCAGTTGATCATGTGATAACTAAAGGCACAGATGTACTGATGGTAACCACACACATGTTGCATAAATGTGACTCTTGTCTGCACATGCTTGTTCTGTACCAGCTAGATATGTTTGACCCTAGCAATGGAAATGGCCAGTTGTTGGCAAAAAAAAACAAAGAACAGAGAAAGCAACTGTCAGATTTAAGGGTATGTGTTGTGTATTTTGTTGTCATGTGCCTATCAGCCTCTCCATATGTCCATCATATCTCTTTCATGACTGAAATAATGTTGCCTGGGACAGTTTCTGCAAAATTAGCATGAAGGTGCATCATGTGGGCTTTATATGTGTAATGGTTATATTTCTGGGTCACCGTGACCTTACTGAGACCTGGTAAAGCATATGCGAATAGATGGGTATAATCACATCATTTTTTTGTATGTATTTGGTAAGCTCCGCATATGCTTGCAGTTTGAACAGTGTGAAGGACACAGGTCAAGCTAAGAGTGTAGCCCTCTTCCATTTTGTCTTGCTCTTTTTAAAGGGAAACAAGGGAACATAGTAGTTGTGTGGTTCACATTGGTGTCATCATTGGCTTTGTGAATTATCAACAACATGTTTAAGTTGCTCTAAAAGCATTACTCTTAGACCATTCAACAGATTTACACGGAAGTTGTCACAGGTCTGCTCTGTTTCGGTGAAGTTTGTGTGCAAAAGGTCATGCTGTTTGATGACCTCAGATGATCATGGTAATTAGGCAAACTTTCATGTCAATTAAATAAGCACACCCCAGTGCTCTGATGAACATTTTTGCAGGCTTTCAAGATTTGTGCTATACTTAAATCTAATGAAGACATCACTTTTTGGTTCTGCTGACCAAAGGTGGAAGAGCTCATGCGATCACACGTCTGTCCATTTGTCTGTCATTCTGTCTATAAACTTTTACATGCAAGCGGTTTTCAATATAACCCCATGTAATGTTAAGGACTCACCAAGTGTATGAAATTCTAGGTCCAGTTTGATATTGGTGGTGCCACCTACAGTATAATGTAATACATGGGTAAAAATGTGAAAGTCTTGCAACCACTCTAGCATTCTTAATGTTTAATAGATGTTCATGAAATTTATTTGGATTGTGGAGGAGGTCAAAGTCTCGGTTGCTAACAATACTTGTGGCACTACCTCTAACTTCATGGAAATTATGAGCCAAAATGTTTTGAAAGATGTAAAATTCCATATCGAAAAATGGTTGAATTAGAGCTGCTAAATTTCTAGGATATATAGAGCATGTCCAGTGCTAATATGTTATGTAATATAAATGACCTTGACCTATTTTTGGTAGGTCACCAGTCCTTGGACACCGATGGCAGAGTATTTCAAGAGTTTCCAGATCAAAATTGCACTTGATTACATTGTACATAAAACTGTTGACCTTCTTTTGGGGTCACCGTGATCCAAAGATTATGGAGTTTGGCACTTGGACGGCACTTGTCCAAGTTTATTGTTTTTCCAGAATAATTGAAAAAGTTATAACCCGATTTGAACAAGTATACCATGAATGGAAAGCTGGATGCAGGTCGCACATTTTGAACATAATTTTTTAATCCAAGTTGAATGTCAAGGTCAAATGGCCAGTTGGAATATGGGAGTTGACTTGTGAATGCTCTACACCCCAAAAATTCTTTTTAGTAAGGCCCATGTAACTTTTAGGATTGGGAAGTGTAAGAAAATCTGCATGGCTTCACCAACATTACTATGTAACATGTGGGTAAAAAGGTGAAAATCTTTTGACCATTCCAGCATGCGTAATTTTGTATGGATTGTGGAGCAGGTCAAAATCTCACTACATGTTATACCAGTGGTGCCACCTATACATTGACGGAAATTAAGAGTTAAAATGTCTTTAAGGATATAGAAATCCATATTTTTAAAATTATGTGAATGAGACATGCCAAATTTATAGGATATATAGATAAGTCCAATGCTAATATGTTGTATAATATCAGTGGGTCTAAATATGAAAATCTTGTGAATGCTCTAGTATCTTTAATTTGTGGTGGATCTTCATGAAATATGGTGGGATCATGGGGGAAGTCAAAATCTCCTTCAAGTTCAATACTAGTGGTACCACCTATAGTTGTACAAAAATAATTAATCAAAATGTGTTCAAACTTTTTTATAAATTCATTTTTTTCAGCAAAGAATGCAGCTACTCAAAAAGATTACCAAATTTATAGGATATGTGTATCATGACTAAAACTAGAATGTTACATCAATGGGTGAACTTGATCTACTTGTTCAAGGTCAGCTGGACTATAAGTTTGATAGAGGGGAGTAGCTGGTAGTAGGCCTTGTACATTTAATCATGGTTATGGTGTTAATGAAACATTCCATGGTGATGACAGAGACACATAGATCTCTATTGTGCGTGAAGTTCTGATGGGGCCACCTGTTGTATTTTTATGGAGAATTTGCCAAATAGGCAGTAAACATATTATATTCATAATTTTCTGTCCTATTTTTACATTACAAAATGTACAGGAAAGACACCTTAGATGAAGACTCATAGTTTGTTTACATATGAATGACCTTGATCTTATTTTTCAAGGTCACTGGGCATTCCATATACATGAAAAGGAGTTGTAAATGCAACAACTAAAATTTTCAATGCAGACGCATATAACTTTCAGAATTAAAAGCAGATAAAAAAACTAAGTGGAGTATGATATTGGTGGCACCACCTGCAATATTTTGTAATATAGGGGTCAAAATGTAAAAATCTTCTGAATGTTCTAACATTTTTAATTTTTGATGGATCTTGCTGAAATTTGGGTGGATGGTGGGGGGGGGGGGGCAGAATCTCAATCAAGGATGATACGGGTGGCATCACCTATAGTTGTATAGAAATTATGAGTCAAAATGTATTGAAACTTATATAAAATCATTTGTCACAAGTGAAGTCGCATGTCCAACTGACAAGTAGCCACAACTGGACAAGACCTATGTAACAAGTACATTTCATTTAAGTGATAACCTACACTCTCAAAGTCATCAATTAGATCATTACATTTGATCTATATTTTTTTTCTGCACAGCTTCCCATATAAAAAAATCATAATTAAAACATCTCTCCATGTCTCCTTCTCATTCCTCCATAGTTGTATTATCTATTCCTATATATGTCGGCAGAGCACCATGCCCATGGGCCTTATTTTTAATTTTTTTTTTTTTTTTTTGTAATTTAATATTTTCAGCATGTTTACACGGTGACTTGCCTGCGCAGACAGACCCTTCTCACCATGGTCTGACTGAGAGGGAAAGAAACATGGACCCACTTGAATCCGCCGTCAATAGACATACACAATATGAATAGCGTGGCAGTATTGGTCTGTCTACGAAGGCAACATGGTGACTATAAGGTCAAAAAGGCTGGATACAATTATATTATGAATATTAGGCAACATGTACACATGTATGTTAGCCCGAGAAGGCAGGGTACAGTCATAAGTATTATTTGTATGTTACCCTGTGTACTGTAAATTGCTTTAATTTCGCTGTATTCTTATTTTCGCTTATTTAGCTGATGATACAAAACCGTGAAAATAAAAACACAGTGAAATAGTATTTTAACATTGTTTGAATAGGAATTATGTCCAAAATAGTGAAATTAAAAATACAGTGAAATTTCAAAAATAGAAAAACCGTGAAAATTTAAGCACGCGAAAATAAAGCAATTTACAGTATTATAATGTACAGGTCACTGAATTTATCTGTTTTTTTCCAAAGGACTGGTACAGCAATGGGAAATGAAAATAGCTCCCTCGTTTGGATAATTTCCTTGGGTCATTTGGAAAGTAGCATTCTGTTGTCTTTTCCTAACATGATGGGATTCATTCATGACATTTTTGCAATTTGAATATTCATGAAGCTTGTTAACCACCATACGGAACTTCATTAAAACACTTCAATCCAAGTCACTACACTGTTAAGTTCTCAGCTAATTTCTTCTGTTCGGAGATCAATTTCCTGAAAGGCATGGTGAAGATGAAATCATAAGGAAAAATTGTATCCAACTTTATACAAAAAAGGTAAATACACACTTATATATAGCTGCACTACAACTCCAACACAAATGTTGGTGGCATGACAATGGACAGTCCTATTTGTTTTGCCTGTTTTATCATTGATATAAAAAGCATCTACCTACCCACCTGATCATACTAAAGAAGGTTGATGTACATTTTATTGTGTTGCTTGAACAATGACAATCTGGGTCATGGTGACCTTATGTTGATAGAGCACAAGATAACCAATAATATCACTGGAGCATCAACAGTCAATCAGTTTGTACATAATTGGCCAAAATATATTTATTATACCTCATGTACATAAAAGAGGTGCACTATTTACACACACACACACACACACACATATATATAAAAACAGGACACATGTATCTGTAACCTGTAACTATAATGACATTGCACATTTGTTTGTATGAGTATGAAGCTCACACTGATATTTTTTTTTGTTTATCAGTGATCTTCACTAAATAGTCACTATGAAACAACTTTTAATCTATGATGATGATAATACTTTGTCTGTTTGTGTTGTATACAGACAAAAAAATGCAACATCTCCAAACTGAAATATTGAGAGGCATGGGATTGTTTGACCTAAGGAAGGACATGATAATTGAGGCAAATGGCAGTGGCTTTCATCTCTCCTTCCAAAGCCAGGGAGGAATTGCAAAGAAAGCAAAACCAAGTTCAGTGATACACTGGTAATTGTAATAATCTGCCACTGTCTCAATAGAAATGTTGTAACTTGGGTGTATTTTTTGACAAATTTGAGCTTCCAAAACTGTCTACCTGCCCATCAATCTGCTGTGATCAAACAGACTTTGACAAGGCCAAACACTGGATTCCATTGAATCCTTGTACTTTCTGAGTTTTTTTTTTTTTTTATTATTATTATTATTATTATTATTGTTATTTGACTAGATATCTTGCATTTTCCATTCTGTTAACAACTTACCAAATGACAAAGTTTCTCATGTTCACGATGGAAGTTACCTCAGTCGTGACCAAAAAAAAATTTGAATATGCAAGCATGTCTCCATGGAAAAATGGAAAGTTTGCCTTTTAACCCATAGTTGTCAAAGAATGTATATAGTTTTATGTGGAGCTTTTTAATTTTGATGGTCATTTTCAAAGCTTTATGGATTTTTTTTTTTTTTAACTTACATTGCTGATAATGTAGAAAGCTTCAGGATCAACCCTGCTATGAAAAAAATTGTTTAATTGATTGGCAAGTTCAGATTTTAATTGCCTTTAATTATGTGTAGGAAACTTGGAATACAGAAATGTAGATGAAACAAAACATTTTCATTTCACAACCATGGCTATCTCCACTCTTAAATGTTGCTTTGAGTGATAGAGAGAGAGCTGTACACACAGGGCCCGGGGGGTGGGGAGCACGTTGGACTATCCCAAGACTCACTATGTTTACATGCATGTACAAACAACTTTACAAACCCAGTGACCCACCTCTTGTTCCCCACTTTCTTGCCAATTGACATGCATTCAGGCAGCTTGATTATAAGGGACTCCCTGTCAGGTTTTGTGTAAGTTCCAACTTCTGCTCTCCTGTACATACATGTTGAAAAACTGCGTTCAAACTTCAACTGCAAAAGAAAAGTGAGGTAATGTTTTTTGGGCTTTTGGCGCGAAATTCACAATTTAATGTGAAATTTAAAATGTAAATGGATAGAGAATTGTGTCCCTGAACCTCCAAAGCACTACATTGTGGCCTTTGGTCCCTCATATGTCAAGGATCAATTTAGTAAGGCAAATAACACATCAGTTTGATCTTTATAAATCAATTCAAATGGACATATTGTGTCTGACAATTGCAAAATTCAAAGTTTCAATTCTGTGTACAATTTCCAATTATATTTATACTGAAAAGCACCTGTTTTGCTCTTGACACCTGCAAATTTTACTTCACTCCAGGTTGCAAACAATTTTTTAAAAAAAGTCAACAGGATGCTTTTTTTTGCCCTAAAACACACTAATGGACTTGTACAGCTTAAAAATTTCCAGGGGTTCTTGCCCCAGACCCCCTGGTACTGCTGCGTGGCCTCAGACTGTTCCCTTTTAATTCAAATATAGCAGGACCTGTACCCCCCAACACCCTCCTATGAAAATTCTAGACTCATTCCTGGCTTCAAAATTACTTTCCTCAACTACTCAGGTAAAGGTAACTCAACACTGAATGTAGAACATGTGCATGTCTTTGAACAAGTAAAAGCTGAAACATTGATTACAATATCACCACATGGATCAGTTTGCATGAGTGATAAATATACCAAACTGCCTCGTTCAAGCAGCTGAGCTGCAGTTAGCATCCCACAGTTCTGTCAGTGCATTCACACTGGTCACTCTCTATGTAATCTTTTGTTGTGATGTAGATCAATTCTTATGACTCTAAGGGTAAATTTTACAAATCTATTTTTAATTTTGAAGTTCCTTTTGAAACCGTGCTATATATACTGCTGGGGGGAAAAAGATGCCACCCCATCCCCTTGTTCAACATTAATGTGCACGCCATGACAATGTGTGTGGGGAGTTTTGTTATCGTTGTTATACCATTACTTTTACATCTCTTTTGGGAGAAAATGAGGGTCCTTGGAATGACCTTTTTGGTTGTTGTTGTTGTTGTTGGGAAGCTGCATGCATCAATAGTGGGTGTGACCACCACACTTCGAATCAAGCAAGCTTGGATCCACGTTGGCATGCTGCTTGTCAGCTTGGTGATCTCAGCCTGGGGAATTTGATTCCTCTGGTCCCTGAGCCTCTGTGCCAGTTGGTCCAGGGTGGCTGCGGGTTCTTCATACTCATCCCTGATTCAACGGCCAAGCCTATCCCACAAATACTCAACAGGGGGAGGGGGGGCAGGTCAGGAGAACGGGCTGGCCCTGGCAACAGGGCAACCTCTGCTGTGGTCACGATATCGTGTGTCCCACTTGGTGACAGCAGACCAGCATAACTATGAATTCAGTCGTGTGTGCAATGGTCACGATAAGGTGACAAAAGGGAGAACTAAGATTTCATTAGGCTCCTATCGCCTGCCACATCATGACACTGCCTCCTTTGTAGCCGTCATGTTCAGCCATACATCCTTCTACGAACTTCTCGGAAGGCATTTGTCAAACCCTTATTCTTCCGTCGTGGGAATCCAAGCAGAATTGGGATTCGTCATACCACATCATGCTGTTCCATTCATTTCTGATCCAGGCTACATGTTCCTTATACCAATGTACCCATCTTATCTTGTATGCAGGAGTGAGAAGGATGTAAGTGGCAGGCCAGTATGCTCTCAGTTTCACTGATACTAGTCTCTTGTTCATGGAAGACTGTGGTGCTTTGATGTTGCAGGCCTGTTGCCACTGTTGATGATACCTTTCAGTGGAAAGAAACCTGTACCTGTTCATAAACTGGATCAACTGATGGCCATTCGTCCCATCTGACAGTTTTGGTTGTCCAGATCCTCTGGTTTCATGGAAACAGTCCCATCACCTTTTTCTGATGGCGTGGAGCACCCCATTATCCTGGCAACCTCCCGCTAGGAAAGGCCAGCCTTCAACATCCCAATGATTCTGCCCCTGTCAAATTCAGATAGTTGCAACCTGTATGCAGTGGCATTGTGGATTACCATTGATCCCAGTAATCCAATGGCCCACTTATAAAGCCCATAGGCACCCCAATACCAGACACACTTTTAACACCTCTTTGGCTGTTGTCTTGTTTTCATGACATTTTTGTGTGTGCATGTGACTGCTCAGGCATACCCTAAGCTATCCTGTTGATGTTATATAATATTCCGTGGGACACCCATATTTTCCATATTAAGGCATATTTAGATGTGCCGATGTTAAACAAATGGGGGTGGATTTTTTGTTGTTGTTGTTGTTGTTTTTTTTTTGTTTTTTTTTTCCAGCAGTATATTTTGATGACTAGAAATGCTGGACTTTGAAATTTGGCAGTGTTCCTTACACTTTTACCAAAAACATTTTCTGGGTGGTGACAAGGGGATAGAAACCCTGGTTAGATTAGTTTCCTTCCCTTTGGCAGCCCTCTTCTCTGACCACTGGTGTAATCAGTGGTTGACAATCAGTACAGCCAAATTTGTATGTTGATGTAATCACTTGTGTCTACAAGTTATGCAGCATGGGTTTATTGGCAGTCAGAAAGAGTTCTGCATGGCAACTTTGCTAATTACAGTGAAACCTGTTTTGAGAGACCACTGTGAGGAAAGACCACCTGCCTTTTCAGACCATGTTTACCATGTCCCTTTTGCCATCTTTCCCATGTTATTGCCCCTCTATTCAGAGACCACCTGCCTTATATGACCACTTTTTGGCCTGTTCCAGGGTGGTCTCTCAAAACAGGTTTTACTGTACTATCAAAATAATGATATAAGAGATGCAAGTATGATAATGCATCTGATGGTAGATGGTTAGAGAAAGGACTTGTATGAATAGATTTTTTATTTTCCAATCTACTGATACTTTTCCTTTCTTCATGGCATAATATCATGCCAAGTGCAGTAGAAATAAAACCTTAGGGTTGGCTCTTGTCTGGAGGGGAAAATAAAATGAAAACACTTGCTGCATGGGAAAAGTGTCCTGCCTCAGAAGGAGGAGTGGCCTCCTGTGAGGGTGGCAGGTGAGGGCTTATAAGAGGGGGATCACTCTATGTCCAAGCGTGCAGATTGTCATGGCCTTTTAGATTCAGGGTATTTCACTGCAGCTTGAAATTTTTGTTTTTGGACCTTGCTTATAATGATATATCAAATCTATTTTAAAAGCCTTGTTCAGTCAATGTTTTTTTCACATTAACATGTTTGCATCAAAAGTGAAATGTATGAGAATAAACTACACTGAAATAAAGTCAGTTTATAGCATGTTCAAAAGGTTAGACTGAAATAAAATCTTACTCTTGCTACTGCCATAGATTACTGTGTGGTGTGTGGCAATAAACCAAGCAATACATTGTACACAATGGATGTGACTGATCTGAGTCATACCTATCAATAGTGGCAAAATGACAAGTATTATGCCAGGTAAGGTATTTACATGCAAGGAGATACTCTATAGAAAACAAGAGCTTGCCTCAGCATTCTACAAGGATTTCAGAAGTCAAGAATCTTTAAATGTTGCTGTGACAGAAAGTGAGTTCAATTGTAACTAGCATGTTTGACTATTTGTAAGGTATCTGATCATTGTTGGAGAAAATGGTGTTTCAATCGCTCAGTGATTTCTTATAGATGTAAAGTGGTCCCTCCTGTGCTGAGAGACCACTCCAATCCACCAAAGAAATATGCATGTACACAGTTTCTTCACTTATCATCACTTTTAATAAGGGACCAACTTTATTCTCATGGACTGAGACAGGTGATCTCAGCCTGTCCTCTGCCCCTCCTATGCATGTATGTGCTGGAAGAGTATGCATAACTCACTGTGTCATAGCTCTTACAATCTTTGCTCTGTTTCTCAACAAATCTTTTATAGAATTTTATCCTGGTGAAAGTATCAAAGCACAGAGCATAACAGGGTGAAATTAACGTGTAAATGGTGTGATTTGCATTGAATGTTCAGGATAATACAGGGCCTGACATTCATTCCATACTTAAAGAATTTATTTTGGTTAAACAAAAAGATCAGAAGCAAAGTCCATCATGGTATACAAGATTTTTTTTTCTCAGTTTTATTAATACAGGTTGTATTTTAGATGAGTGTCAGACTGTGTTTCTGTGTTATAATTACCATGCTCCAATGGAATGGGCTCTGCTTTTTGTCAGACTGTTCAGTTATAAAACAGGTGAAAGTGAAAGGAAAATAATTACATTTTTAAACCTTTTGTCTTTTGCTGTGAGTTTCAAATCTAGACCAGTACAAGTTTTGGTGCACTCGCGCCAAAAGTGGTGTGAAGAAATTTAACTTATACCCATGATTTATGGGGTAGGGGTGGGCAGAGTATTTAAGAAAAAAAAAATGGGGAGGGGGGGGGGAGAAGAAGAAACTTAACAAGTCCAGTACAGCAGCCTACATGCTTCAAATGTGCATTTTTCACTAGATTTAAACCATATGTATAGGGTAGTCTATCCTCGACATCAATATGGACGAGTTCTTTCAGCTCGTGGGCCAGCTGTGATTGTTAATTCCTACATTGTTTTACATATTTATTTTATGTGTATCACAGAAAAATTCCAGTCTTTACATACACATCCATTTGTATGGTGGCCAGTGTTATTTGTAAACATGGTGAAAAATTGGCACATGCACATCTGGATAGACCAGAAACAGACTGGTGGAGGTGAATCAGAAAAGTAGTCGGAAACATGAATATCAGGTATACTATGTTAGTTATACAGCACAATGTGTTTGTCACTTTAAAATTCCTGCATCTTTAGAACTATCTGTGTCTAGAATATGTACAAAACACTTTGAGCCCATAAAAATTAAAGCCCTGATGTTCTTATTCCTTCTGACAGAATCACTGAGTGACATAGTAGTATAATACAACGAAGAAAATAAAAATGTGTAAAGAAAACATGAACATTGTTGTCACTCCCATCAATAATGTGTAATACTTAGACTCTGGTGATCCTGTCTGGGACATACATGTGTTTCAGGTGCCATAGTTGGACATGCAGACAATGTGAAAATGTGTGCACCGTGTATGTGCTTTAACAGGTCCAATAATGAACAAATTGAGGTCCACCTCTCTTAATTATATGATACGTGTTCAGTATAGACTAGTGAGTTATCTGAGTGAACAACAGCTCTCTAAACATGCACATGTACTTTAGTGGGTAAATGTGGCAGGAACCTAACACTTTACCTTTTTATCAAAATTCATTTTCAGTCCATTAATAATTATGTGATTCCAATGACAAAGGTAAATGTAATTGTAATCAATGGCAGTACCAGCATAGTTATATATATATATATATATATATATATATATATATATATATATATATATATATATATATATATATATATATATATATATATATATATATATATATATATATATATATATGGTGTCTTAGTGCAGATTTAACAAGAGAATGAAACATCAACACCAAAGTATGGCCTGGAAGGGATGCTGCATGCCTTCAGGATTTTCAGCATCAGTTTTCTGTGTTAAAAACAACAACACAAGAATAGATCACAAGGAGTAAGGAATAATTTATGAATAAAAACACACTTTTGCTCCACTTGTGACATATGGGTAACAAAAAATGGTTGCAGCTTGAACTGGATGCTGAATCTTTGCCAGCAGCATACAAGTACTATGTAACTGACAGGTGTTCTCAGTGAACTCAACAAGGTCAGCTTGCCACATACAGCAGGAAGTACACGGCACAGCATACCCAGTCATTGGTTCATTACCACACTTCAGCAGCCCTATTTATTGTCATAGTCACCTGACTACCTGGTTGGTACCTTAGCTTTAAAGCAACTGCATGTTTCACAAATAAAACATGAAACATCAAAGCAGTTAGAAAATATTTTCTTTTTTCTGACAAGGGAGATACATCTTAAAAGCACGGTTCAGTTTGATTGAGTTTCACACTTGGAGAGTTTGTCTTTGCCAGCAATGTCTCATCTTTGGTACTTCAGACTGATTAAAAAAGTAGGTGGTGAGCTCTGAATCTAAATTAAAAACTGCATGTTTTTTCTTGCTTGTATGGTGGATATGTTCATTCAGATCTGTATACAGGTGTGAATTTCATGTAGCTTTTGATCTGAGATGAACATGTTGGGAAATTTTATTTTCGTGTTATGTGTAAACTTGACACACATAGAGGTCAAATCTGTTATAATCACTTCACAGGACAGACCACCACCTGTTGACATATGAAGGTTGACATTCTGCAGTTTAACCAGCATGAGAACCACATGCATGTTGAAATTTAATAGGCCTGTAGACATGCTGACATTGAGATTGTTACCATTACATAATTTTGTATTTGTTTCAGGTCCATGCACCACACAGCCCCATGAGTATAGAATGTGTAGGACGGAGATAAGCTGACGTAGCAAAGAAAGTGAGCCAGGGTGGGGGAGACAGCGTCAACAGACAGTCATCATGTTGTATGTGTTCTTGGTTGACACGGGCATGATGCTCACTTTTGACATGAACCTGGCCATGGAAACGTAAGTTATTTTATGTCCTTATCACAGAATGTGACAGTGTCTGCATCTCAATTTGATGCAAGTTGTTTAGCTCTGCTGACCACAGGTCGTAGAGCTTATGCAATCACTCGTCTGTCCAAACGTCTGAAAACTTTTACTTGTGTGCGTACATTCCACATTTTTGAAGATAGCCATATATAACTTTCAGAACTTCTCACGTGTATAAATATCAAAATCAAGTTCAATATTGGTTGTGTGACCTACAGTATTATGTAATGTATGGGTCAAAATGTGAAAATCTTGTGACCACTCTAGCATCCGTAATGCTTGATAGATGTTCATGAAATTTATTGGGATTGTGGAGGAGGTCAAAGTCTCAGTTGGTTATGATACTAGTGGTGCCACCTATAACTACATGGAAATTATGAGCCAAAATGTGTTGAAAGATGTAAAATTCCATATCTCGAAAAATTGAACTAGACATGCCAAATTTATAGGATATATAGATCATGTCCAATGCTAATATGTCATATGAAATCAGTGACCTTGATTTATTTTTAGGTCACCAGCCCTGAAAAATTGAAAGAGGTGACTTTAATGGCAGGGTGTAGTTTAGATATCAATGGCAAAGAGAATTGAGTGTCTAGATCAAAATTGCACCTGATCACATTGTACATAAAACTGTACTTGGTGACCTATTTTTGGGTCTCCATGACTCAGTGATTGTGTGACCTTGACCTGTGTTTCAAGGTCATTAAGTATTCAAGAAAAGAACACTTAATTTAATATCTTGATAAAGAATGAGGCGAATGATACCAAATGTACTGCAAATGTATATCATGTGGAAGTTGGATATAGCATAATACAGATGACCTTGATTAATTTGTCAAGGTCATCTAAGGAAATAATTTCAGGAAATGAATTTTTTTAGTGATGGTCGTCAGATTATAGGTGAGCAGAGCATTACGCCCATAGGCCTCTTTTTTTGTCCCTAGTCATGGAGAATTTAACCCTTTCCCCTGTAAAGTCACCTGGTGGCCTAATGTCATCTGCGCTGATGTGTATGACTGATGTAAACAGTCATTAAAAAAAAATGACTTGTTGAGCACTTAGTGCCAAACCCCAGCAAGGAAGGTTGTTGACTCCATCTTAACCCTTTCCCATTCAAATCTCCCAAAAGCACCAAGTTATAAATCGTCATCTGCCTTTAAGTTTGCACTTAAATTTTCTCATTGCTAGAAAGCATTTTTGCTGAGATTTGTATAAGACCATTCATGATGACATGCCCTTGGGTCAATAGCTTTCCTTTGCCTGGGTAGGGTGCAGTGCACAAGGAAAGTTGTTGACTCAGTTGTACTTTGACCAGGAATGGATTAGTTGAAGGGAAAGGATCAACATACCCTCAGTTAAACAGCTTTTCCTGCTACAGTGAAGCTGGAGTGTGTGGAGTAAAACTGCTGACTCATAGGGTTACGAAGTCTTAGTGCCCAACCCACACCAGGGAAAGCTGTTGACTCAGTCTTAATTGAAGGAAAAGGATAATATGGTGTTACATGTATATCACAGCTTAACCTGGCACAGTGCACTTGGAGTGTGTGGAGTACAACTGTTGACTCAGTTGCTGTATGGTTACAGCAAATGGTGCCTACGTGTGTGTGTGTGTGTGTGTGTGTGTGTGTGTGTGTGTGTGTGTGCTCACATAAGAGGAAGCATAGAAAGTTATGGATCCAGTCACATGGATAGGAGTCACTGACACTTATGTAATGTTTTGTTGACACCTGACAAGGGATATGGGCTGACTGTGACGTCATAATATGCTTGAATATCTTGTCAACACTGAAGTGTAGCCTTGTTGTTTTTACCCATTGTCTAAAGCTTTGGGTATAAGTATCTCTCTTCATGTGTAATCATGATGTTGTTCATGTTGATTTATCTATTATCTCAGCTGGCTTGCTGCATCCGTTTACAAAGGAGCTTGAACTTCTGAACCCACAGTTTCATTATTAAGCCCTAGGCTACCAGACTTGCTGTATGTTTCAGTGGAGTCAAACTCCAGTCACTGGATGGGATCTCCAAATTGCTGTTACCAGCTTCACAATGTAATCACACCTGTATCAGAATCATTTCTTGAACACAATCTAAAGAAAATATACATAGACACATGTATGTATTTAATACACAATCACGAGGCACATCTCTTGTTGTCTGGTGCATTTGCAACTTATAAGTTGTATGGATGCTGGAGTGAAAAGAGAAGAAGAAGAGAAGGAGGAGTGCAATTTTTTCTGCACATAGTATCATTGTAGAATTTTCAGGGTGAAGATGATGGAAATCAATATGTCACACAATTTCCTGTTCATAATGAAAGTGGCATCTTTTCAAGATGATGGCATCTGGTTACTAGGATCGTATAACCAGGATGTCAGAATAATTCTTCATACTAGATTTCCATGCCAAAATGATCTGGTCAAGACTGTTAGATCTGATGTAAACAGTACAGGTGCTGTTTGTCATGATGGGAATAAATTAATTTAAAAGTTAAGCCAATGCAGCAATCATATTCTGTGTATGAACATGCTGAATTGAAATAGATGTTATATGTTGCAATTTTATATGTGCTTTTAGAGTTAAGTGCACAACCCAATAGGAGATGTGCATATTAATTTCCCGTCGCAACTGCATACCTGATTGCCTAGTCTCGCTTGGTGGGATATGGCGAGATACGGGTCTGTACCTAGGGGGACAATTGGGATATTAACGATATTTTGGAAATTAAGAATATTTATTAAAAACAGATGGAAATTTTTCTTTTGTATGGCTCAGGAAATATTAGATGAATACCAGTTTTGGCATTTGTGAACTTAAATTTCTCAAAAAACGCTAATTTTGTGAGAAATGAACATATGGCCCTGTCTGTGACAATGTGACCTGCATGTCCCCTATGATCGCCTGGTGTCAAACCTGTGCTTTGTGGCGGGAAATTAATATGCATACGGCGTATTAAGACACAAAATTCTTGCAGGCCAGTGTATATACCTGCTGGATTGTTATGTTGACCCAGTTCACTTTAAATCAGCCAAAACTGGCTGGGCTGGTGATCAAATGTCCTCTTCTTCAATGGTTTTCATTGATTTCAAAAGCAATGAAAACAATTCGATCAAGAATTATAGCTAAGTCCTATACATGCCCCAGGTCAATACTTTCTTTAGCTCCAGCTGGGCACTTAATACTCAACCCGTGCCAATTAATTCAATTTCAACTGTACATGTATGCCAAAATTTAATACTTGCAAGAAACTTCAAATTTGCTGTTTGTATGTCATGCAGTGGTGTGAAAGCTAAGATATTGTAATGAAGAGTATGGAAATAGCACCTCAGCCTTCCTGACCAAAGTGCCCTCTGTTGGATGGACACAAGAACCTTTTTTAATCTTCTCTCTCTTTTTTTTTTAATTTCACAGTAGGTGTAAGAAGTTTGAGCCAGATCATTGCACACTAAGTCATATATATGTGTTTTTAATGACACACAGTATATGCAGTGATTTGCTTGGTTAGTTGAGATTTCACTTGCCAGACTTAACTAAAAGACAAATTTTTTGCTGAACTACACATGTAATACAGTATACCATATCATTCTGTCAGATGGCTTATAAAATGCTCAGAATATTAGCCTGATCATGAGAATGTAGGCTGGTCTGTTCACAGGTCAGTTCATTTAAAATCTAAGCCAATGCAGCAACCGTATCCGTGTATGAACATACTAGACTGGAAGAGGAGATGTGATATATTGCAATTTTATATGTGCTAAATGAATGATGTCAGAGCAATGTTTATGTATTGAACACTGCAACAATGGAACAGTGTCTGTCAAATTAATTAGGATATGTGCAGGCCATCAGATTCTCATGTCACACTACACTGTGCTTGCGTGTAAACAGTGCTGTGGCAGTACAGTACCACAGTAATGTAGGAAGGATGCTCCTGCCTCAGGTGATTGGGTGGCTGTTGCATGGCTGGTGTGATTTGCACTGCAGCAGTAATTAGTCTTGTGCATCTAGGAGTCACAGAGTGTGGTATCCAAGCATGACACTGCAAGTATCTCGATGCATTATTGTGGTGTGACACAGATATGTAATTTCCATTTTATGTTTGAGTTGTTTGCTCATGTTGCCATGGAACCACAGGTCATATTTCTATGATATTGTAAATTGCTTTATTTTCCTGTGTATAAATTTTCATAGTTTTTGTATTTTTGACATTTCACTGTAGTTTTACTTTCACTGTTTTGGATATACATGTAATTCCTATTCAAACCAATGTCAAAATACTATTTCACTGTGTTTTTATTTTCATGGTTTTGTGCCATCAATGAAATGAGCGAAAATAAGAGTACAGCAAAATTAAACTAGCAATTTACATTAAACACTACGAAAGTCTGAAGCTAGATCAATAATGCACCCATCGTGAAAATTTGCAGGCCTCAGTGAAGGTGGCTTCATCTTGTCAGGAGCTGCTATCACACAAGCGGTTCCAGACCCTTAACTTGTGGGTTATTGAAATATTAATGTATAAACAGAGGACTTTGATAAGGTCAAGTTTAGCAGTTTTACCCCCCTGGCCTGTTGGCTGACAGGTTATTATCATTGTCATGTCTGTATGTGAGTGCATCCATTCTTCCATCCTTTTGTTCATCTGTTACCTTTGTAGACACTGTAGCTTCTGAACAAATTGAGCTACTGTCATGAATCTTGTATTGGAAGCTTGGGTGAGTTCAGCATTAGGGACCTTGACCTATTTTCAAGGTTACCAGGGTTCAGTAAGAACTGGTCAGATTGAGTCTGTGGACTACGGTGGGGGTTTTTCACAGCACACTTTGATAGCATATGAACACTGAAGTTTAGAATGTTGAAGTTCTTTCTATTAAATAGTAGAGGGCACAGATTTGTAGAAGGGCAAGACACTGCCTATCAGTAAGAACTGCACTCCATCACATTTGTTCTGTATTGTTAAAATTAAGAAACAAAGGCGCCCGGGAAGATACATTGTGGTTTCTTACAAACATGTATGTATGGATTTGACGCTTGTTGAGTTGGTGCAGTGCACATAAATTATGTTCCCAATGATCACACATTGTACCCAAATTGGAATGTTGGCCTTTTTAAAAGTGACACGAGTATATAGTTTCAAAACATTTCTGCATTCCTTACAACTAGTAAAATTTAAACTTGCACTGTATCTTGTTAAATACCCAGAGATTAAATAAGACTTGACCTAGCTGCAGCAAAGCAGCAGTTCAGGTCAACAGCTTGTGCTACACCATGTGCAGGTCTCTGCATTTTACAGGTAAAAGTAAAATTTTTGCATGTTTTAGCATGTGACAAAAGGGAAATATATAAATACAAGAAATGAACTTCAGTTCTTAAATTTCTGACTGGCTGTGTCCATGAGGTTTCATAGGGTATTTTAGGATTGCAGGCCAGCTAATTACAACATGTATCATAACAACTGCCCTACATTGTATTTTATAGTCTGGCCATCAAGAACACTATACGCACATGGTACCTCCCAGTATCATCTTGTTGACTTCAATTTACAAGCCATCAATGTGATCGAAGTAAATCTGTCACCTGGTTGACACAGATGGATCTCAATTTATTTTGGTTATTTCAAAGGACATTTGTTTTATATATATATTTCAGTGGAGACCCTACTTCCCTGTAATTGTGGCTGATTATATTGTGTTGCATACAGAGCTTGTGGTAGCTTATTGTGTTATGTTATGTGTTTCAGTGTGTCTAGCCTGCAGGAGACAGTGAGTGCTGTGTGCCACATCCCTGTAGATAAACAGGTGCTTTTGATCTCTGGAGGGGAGAACTTGGATCCCACTGCAAGAGTGTGTAGTTACAGTGCTGGAACTGTGAGTAAAAAATATTTGAAACATTCTATGCTCACTCTTCGTCCACCTTTGAAATTTACTGTGGTTTACTTAATTTATGCCTCCCATCGTCTTTGTGTCCCTCACCACTCCCACCCCTCCCTGCTTCTGGAAATGTAGTTCGTGTTCTTTGAACCTGAGTGATAAAAAAAGATTTTTAAAAAATATATGTCAATATAGTCTGCTGTTAGATACTACCCATATTGATTTAATTATGGCAAGTGAATACAGGCATCAAAAATGAATCAGTTCATTAAATTTTTGACATTTTCGGTTTCTCTAAAACTGTTGCATGGAATGTTTTGATTTTGTGCCCAGATGTTCCCCAGGTGATGTTCTTCCAAGTATGCAGAAGAGATGATGATACAATATTTTTTTTATGAATTTTAAAGTTTATTTTTTTTAACAGAATTTAAAATTTTGCTTCTCAAGAAATACTTGGCCAATTGCTTTAGTATTGCATACAGTCACCTGGGGGTAGGGTTATATAGTTCACGTTTTTGCCACCAGGTGATGCTGCTATCCCCAAATGATGATTTTGTATATTAGGGCTATTTTTAACTTCTCCAGAATGGCAGAACAGAATTGCATGAAATTTTATCAGAATATAATCTGACGAAAGATGATGCAAGTTTGCAAAAATGATGAAGATGTGTTAATTTTTGATGAAGCTCTGGGATATCCAACTTTAGAACCCTGCGTTGGTAAGTGCACTACCGTCTGACTGGTGAACATACAACAGTGTAAATATTATTGAACAGTGAAGCAAAGCTGGGAAACTGTAGGTCAGAGTTGTTGTCCAACTGTGAATTTATCTAGTTGTTATGTCATCAGAATTGATGAATCCTTATCAAGTGAGTGAAATCTATATTTACAATGGACTGTGAATAAAAAAAAAAAAAAAAAGTACAACAGGTCCAGAGGATGAAATGCTATGATTATATTATACAATGATGGACTTTTCAGTGGATAGATATATATGCTGTCCATGTTGACCAGTAAAAAAATGTATTGACTAAGCTTTGCCTCAAATCCCAGTCAGAATTGGTGTTTATGGTCAATATCAACAGCATATCTATCTACTGAAAAGTTCATCAGGTTTTATTAATTCAGCTGCAAAATTCCTGAAACCTGGAAAACATGACGGAGACGTAGGACACTATGCTGACCATATTGTGCATGGCAGCCATATGCTCTATGTTCACCTGTCCTTACTCTTTAATACTATGATATATGTTATTAGGTTGGTTAATACTCACAGACAATCGAGTATTTGGACACATCAGAGTTGCAATTTGGGTTCCAACCTAACTTGATTTACCACTCATTGTTTCTTTGTAGTTTCACAATGCATAAATCACTACAAACAAAGGGAAATTGATGTTCATCTGGTATTCTTGGATGCCACCAAAGTGTTTGACAGGGTTGAATATGCAAAATTGTTTTCATTATTGATAATGAAAGGGTTATGTCCACTAAAATGTCGCTTACTATTGAACATATACCAAAGTGTGAGAAATGTATGGGCCAATGCGAAGTCAAAATCCTGTAACTGCTCAAATGGTGCCAAGCAAAGTGGGGAGCTAAAAGTGCACTCTTTTTTTGTGTATATATGGATGAGCTTCATGTACATGATTCCCTTTTTGCATGCCTCAATACCCACCAACGTTTGTACAACTATCAGTCAGGTTTTAGAGCTCATCACTTTTGTGAGACCACTCTAGCATCCATGGTTGAAAGCTGAATGGGAACTATGGATTGTAGGAAACTGACTAGCTTGTTACATATTAACTTGAGAAAGGCATTTGACACAATTGACCATATCATTCTCTTAGACAAGCTAAAGGCTTATGAGTCAACAGTGTTGAATGGACTTGGTTTCAAAATTATCTTTGTAATAGACAGCAGGCTACTTGTTGGCAAGGGATTTTGTCTGAGTTTGGTTATGTGACTGTCAGTGTTACACAGAGTTTAATACTGGGACCTCTGTTGTTCATACTCATTGTTTATGACTTACTGTTGTGTCTTGAACACTCAAGACTGTGTATGTACGCAGACGACGGCACTGCAGAAGTATCTCGACATTGGCTCAAGATATGAAAGCTAAGTTGACAGCAGATTTTATTCATGTAAAAGACTGGATACAGACAAACAAACTGATGCTGAATGTGGAAAAAAATAAATCCCAACTGATTGTAACTATGAAGAAAGTTACTCCTGCCACTAAATTGAATATTGATGTTGGGGCAAGGAAATTGAACAGGTGCAAACAAAGAAATTGCTTGGTGTGGAAATTGACTCCAATCTCATTTGGGCCTCCCAGCATGAGACAGTATTACGAAATTGTCTCAAAGACTAGGTGTTCTGAAAAGCATTGGACATTTGATTTCCAAAGATGTAGCACTTCAACTTTTTAAGGCATTAGACCTCCCACCTATGGACTTTTGTTGCACTGTTTGGGGATGTCCTTCCAATTTCAGTTTACACAGAGAACATTATGAAATTGCAGAATAGAGCAGCACGTATAATTCTCCAGTTTAGCATTTTAGATTTTCCAGCCAGGAGCTTTTTAAACAAATTAAAATGGTTGCCTTTCTATGAGCGAGTGAGTTTTAAAAGAAGTGTACTAATGTACAAGTGTCTCACTGGGTTGGTATTGACATAGTTATGTAACTTTAGATTGCTTTCACAGCAACACACTTAATATGGTACAAAAAGTGCTATTCACAACAATTTAATTACATGTATCACCAAAGCAAGACTCACAAATGACACTCACAGTTTTAGGTATGAAGGTGAAAGGCTTTGGAATGCACTTCCCACTTATGTTCGCTCAGCAAAATCTGTCATGATATTCAAATCTTTTTATTTCAAAAGGTTTTTACAGAATTATTTTTAACAAAATGTGGTCTGGTTTATCATGTCATTGGCATAATGCAAACAGGTAATTGTGTGATGCTGAGTTGACACGTTTTATACGTTTGTGTACATATTTATAAATGAATGTGTTACTGTGCTTTGTAAATATTGCTATATCTTTTTGTATATACCAGTATTCTCATGGCTGGGCCATAAAGAGAACTAGTGGGTGCCCACTAATCATGTATTACCCAGGGTAAATAAAGGATCTTACTTTCTTAATAAGAAACTAAGGATATCTGGTGTTGGATGCCATGTCGCAAAAAGATTTGTCCGGGAACAGTTGCTGATGCAGGTGATGTTGCTCTCCTAGCTCCAACCTCAGTGTCTAGGACCAAATTATTACCCATTTGTTCATCTCTTTCAAAAGAATGTAATGTCCTCTTCAATGCTAGTAAATATAAACTGATAAATTTTACTAGATGTAAGAGAACTGATACCACAATATTCTTAGATGGACAACTTATCCCAGAGTGTAAATCTGAGAAATATTTAGGTGCTTACATAGGTATGAATGTCAATGCAGATAACATATGGGATATTTGCAGATTCAATACAGAGGTAAATTTGATTAATTCACAATTCATACATACATCCCCGACCACAAAATATAATCTTTTCAAGACATATTGGCTGCCCCTAAATGGTTGCCAGCTATGGGATTTTTCAAGAAGAAGTGTTGACATGTTCTGTACAGCATGGTGTAAAGCAATCAGGTTCATTTGGAAATTACCATACGATAGTCATTGTGCCTTACTACCTATAATATCTGATGATCTGGGTATTGAAAGACAGCTTCATAGATGATTTCTCAAATTCTTCTACAAGCTTTTACACAGTAACAACAACGTTGTCAGTATCTTAGCCAGAATGGCATTTGTAGGAAGTCAGTCCACTGTAATTCCTTAAATTATGTCCTTGCCAAATACAGCCTGTTGAAATCAAACCTCCCCTCATGTTATCTGAGTAGTATGTTAAGCAACATCTACTCAGTACCTGAAACCCAGATACATATACCATTGGCTCCCTGTTAAGAGAACTGTGTCAAATAAGAGATGGAGCGATGCAGTGCTTATACTCACAAATGCAGAATGCGTAGCAGGCATCCAACAGCTGAGTAAAAAGTAATGTATATTACCATCACAATTTGGACATTGTAATTGTATGTTTTTTTTTCTTGGTTTTTTTTTGCAACAGGAAATGCACTCTTATGTATGCTTGTATTAATAAAGATTTGATAACAATAGTAAGAGCACAAATACTATTTTAGACCTACCACTTTTCACATTCTCGCAAAATCAATTTTTGCGTTTGGTGCTTAATATGCCTCCACCTGCAGGTGTCGTTTTCAGTTGAAGGTAGCACATGCACACCAGGCAACTTACTGTTCAATGGAAATCCATGGAATGTCACTGAGTGTCAGGCAGTCATGTGATACATCATAACCTTTTTATTATAAGATCATTGAATAAAATGTAATGCTAGCTATTAAAGTGGTATGATGTTTTTTTTGCAGGACACAAACCCAATCTTCTTGTTCAGCAAAAGCACAATAGAAGCAGCCAGTCCTCCTTCCCCCAGTGTCAACTATGGGTCAGGTACAGCTCACAGTCCATCTTTTCCGTGAATATAGTCAGGGCTATTAAGTGTAATTTAGATGATATAATATATATAAAGTCAATATTTAATAACCAATTTTTTTTTCACTGCTTGTTATTTACAAGTTGTCCAACATATCACTTATGCCTAAGTGAGACGCTTCTGATGAATAGAACTCTTAAATTCTGGTAACATCAAGTACTTTTCTGTATGTTTTTGCATAGAAAACACTGTTTATACATTATAATTATCATCACATATAGTGTAGATACTTGGACCATCCTAAATTGGAGTCATATATGAACTTGAAAGTATACAATCTTGTGAGTGAAACATACACATGTAATATTAGATTTTATGTGTCATTTTGTGGTCATTATGTATGGGAAAAGTAATTAATATCAGTGTGTTACAGTGTAACTTTTGCAAAAGACAACAGTCATATACATGTACACACAATGCCAACTATTCAGAAGAGCAAACAGACATGTTTGCATGGTTATGTGGGCTCAGTGAATGAAGTAAATGGTGCATGTCTTTCTTTATGGTTGCAGAGGCAGACCTTAAGGACCAGGTGGAAGGCTGTATGACCATGCCAGCCACTTATGAGACAGTCGTCACCAGGGCTCAGTTGGCTTTGGTATGTATACATTTTCACCGTCAGAAAAGGGGTCAGACAAAATTATCAACATTTTCAAAAGTGTACACAGAGTACTCTTCTTGTAACCCCCTCCCTTCCCCCTACTCTAAAGATGTTGATTTTTGGCTAAATATTGTCAACATTTTCAAAATTAGCTAAAAACATACACTGATGTTGACCCCCTCCCTCCTGCAAACTCTATGTACTAATGTGAAAATGTTGATGAAAATGGCTGTCCCCATAGTCTGCATTCTATTATATGTCTAGTAAACTTAGATTGGTATAACTACAAAAAAAAATGCATTTCTTTTGGGCTTAAAATTAAGTACGTGTAACTGAATTAAGACTGTATTATTAGCTGAAAAAACGTGTACACATGAACATGTTGCATTTCTGACTCCATTCTAAGTCTGTTAGATTCCGAGTTGAAAAGAGCTGGAGCCAAACATGTACCTGCTCCCCGCCCTAAAAAAGTAAGTCATTTGGGCTGCAACAGTTGATAATTTGTGTGTGTGTGTGTGTGTGTGTGTGTGTGTATATATTTATATATAGGATACAAAGAATCAAATGATATACTTGTTGGAAGAAAGCAAGTTTGTTGGTGTTTGTTGGACAAAGAGAAGACAATCAATGTACATTTATGTGACATTTGCCATGCAGCAATTTCATGACATAGCCAAAGAGGAGTTGCGGGTGTGTGAGCGGCTGGTCCATGATCAACATCTGCAGCATCAAGGCTGGGCAGCAGTGGTGGCCAACCTCGAGGATATCACTAGGTTAGACTTTCTGCTGAGCCCTCTCATGGTTGGAATAAGATTTGAGTGCTTGGCTTGAGTTAGGGATGAGGCATTCAACTCACTCCAAGGAAAGTTGTTGACCTGGGGCATGCTGTCTTAGTGAGGTTTAACTACAATTTGTACTGAAACTGTTTTCTGTTGATGAGAAATTTTATAAAAACATTGAAGCAGATGACGTTTACCTTGTCTAGCTTGTGTGCTTTTTGAGTGAGTAAATAAGTGAATGGGGACACCTTTTTTGAAACATAAATTTTCTGCAATATAATATGGAAAAGTCAAATGAGCAAGTATGTGTGTACATTATTAAACTGAACATGAACTCTATAAGTTAATTTTGGAAAAATCTTGAACTGTTATGAATATAAAGTATAACAAATCCAATAACAATCAAAACAAAGGTAATTTTCAGTATTAACTGCATGTACTTGGCTGTTCATATATTGATTGTGATTGCAGTGCTTTCAAGAACAGATCCGAGATCTTCCAGCAGAACTTCACAACTTATTTAAAGTCAAGAGAAAAGCACGTTGAAATATTAGCCAGGTAAGGCCAGTGTCCAGGTTGCTAAACATATACAAAAAACTCTGCACTTAATTGATATTTGTTTCATTTACTAACTAGATAGAAAACCTGTGTCCATCATAGCTTGGAGGTGTATGAGAGGGAGAGGGCACTTGCCCACTTCAAAGGTTCCAGGCGAGTAGACATGAAAGAGTTAATCTGCTCACCCAAAGTCTCGCGGTCTCAGCAGCTTGCCCAGCTGGAAGGACGGTATCTGAGGAGAAGACGTGTGAACAGCGCCATTTTGGTTGAAGTTCAAATTGTGCAGCACATTGTAAACAAATTTTACACACAGATTTCACCTTTATTGAACATAACTTATCAGTATTCTTGATCTGTGTCATACACAAGCATGTATTAACTTTCTTTTGTGTAATTTTGCAGTGGTTCGATGTACGCTGTTGTGTAGAAAATGACGATTCAGTTTGGGCGCTACGATTTGTTTGTGTTTGCTTGTCACGGGTACTGTACTGGATGCCCTAATCGTTGCAGCTGGAGGGGTAAAATCATTTTTTCAAAGCCATACCCGCGACCATTATGCTGACTACAGTCTAAATTTCCCGGGGACTTAGCCTGGGAGGAACTTTTCTTGAGGATGGAAAAGACCGGCAGCCATGTTTGTTTACATTGCCGGTATACATACATGGAAGATTGATTGATTAAAAGTTGTGATCGTCGTCAAAAAGTCTCAATAATGCAGTAAAATGTATAACTATAGGCTTACCCTTACTATAATCTGTGTATTCTTGTTCATAGTTTAATATGCAGACATAAAAAATGGGGAAATACGCTCGATCAGTGTTTATAAGACAAGCATGCATGTTTGCCATGTGTTAGTCACATGACACAGTTGTGATGATTTACATAAGCTTGTTTATGCAATCTCGCGAGAGTCTCGAAAACAAGATTAGTCATGGCGGCACCCTAATGGAAACGCATGTGGATCATCCACGATGTTTTTGCAGCGAGATTTAAGAGATTTAAATGATAAGATTTTAAAACAAATACCAAAGTTTGATAACTCATAATGTTTTTAAGTAGCCGTATGATAGCATTTACCCGCTGATAGCGAGAATCTGACACAAAACGACAGTTTCAACATGAAAGTGAGGAGCGAGATTCCAGTTCACTTTTCAAATCTCACGTACCAAGACAAAATAAAAAGGCAACACAGGTGGATGTTTTTAAGTTTATTTATTTTCATTTTAACTTTATTCACCAGCTTTAAATCACAGATTTTTGTTCATTCCTTGTCATGAGCAGCCTGGTTATACTTCTCCATGGTGATATACCGGTAGACCATTTTTTTTGTTTTTTTGGGGGTGACTATTGTGCCGCACATACCTTGAGGTGTCTTATTCCCCCTCCACAGTTGGGGGTGCGACTTTTGTGCGGGTGAGACTATTAGGGCGTCCAGTACGGTAAACAAAATCCACAAAATGCGACAAAACTGTTGAAAGTAGCCGACTTTTCATTCTAAAAAATTAGCTGAGGGCGATTTAGGCATGGAAACTAGTTGTATAGTTGCAAAGTACGAAGTTTGGTCATTGGATTGGCACTTTTGGTTTGTCTTGATGAAGTACGCGAAATTGTCTATTTTACGTGCAAACTCCACCAATTTTAGGATTTGCTAGGTACAAATGAAATAAACATACAAACATCGCTGTAAATAATCAGCAAAGGCTCCTTATTGAGCCGGTGCACATGTATCTGGTAATAATGGTCGGGTACAGTAGTAGTTAATGTGTGGCACTGGCCGAAGAAAAAGTAAACAGAGTGTTAAATTTTTCCGATTCTGGCCGCTAAATTTGTTTATTTGTCAAGCACTCTTGTTAATTTCATAAAGAGAAAATGTTTTTTCAAGTGATACCAGATACATTTCGGTAGCAGCATGACTGAAACCCTATGTGTGATTTTGCATGTGCCGCTGGTGCAGCGCCGGGCGAATCTAGGTCACCAATGTTTACCTTTTACCGTGGTCGTGCGTGTTCCACTTGGTAGTGTGGGAGAATGAGCATGCGCAGTGTGGCCCTTTTCGCCCTCGACGGCAAAATAAACACAGGGTGCTCAGAAAGTGCAGTAACAACACCGAGACACACATAACTTGAAAGGACGGCCGCAAGTGCCCTCTCCCTCTCATACACCTCCCTGATCATAGATATAAATAAGTTTCAGACAGTACTGATTCATGGACTTGAAAGTGTGTTTAATGTGGAAAATACAGTTTATATTTTTTATGCGCCATCACAGTCAGGGCAAAATTCTTGACTGGAATTATAAGGTGTTGATTTGTGTATATTGCCAAAGTGAATGCCCTTCATGATTTGCTTTACAGGATCATCTTCATTATATAATGATCAGTGCTGTCATGCCTGTAGTTTCAGTTGTATTTTGATAATACATGGATAACAATCAAAATACTGAAAAAATGACCTGTGTTAAGTTAACTACCATGTTCATTTGCAGGTACATCTGCCAGAAAGACTGGATAATTGTTGATCTGTCTTTGTTTTCCAGTTTTCCCTCTATCCTGAGTCTGCTGTCCAAAGTGCCTCTGCTGCCGTGTTTGGTGCCTGCCACAAGTCCCAGCAGACCTCCAGCTGTGGCAGAGGGTGCAGAGGACACAAAGGATGAGACAGCCAGCCCCCAGCCTGCTACACTGCTGGAGTGGATCAGTGCACAGGTATACATGCTGTCAACCTCAGACAGTACAATGTATATGCTACATGGTTGACCGTTTCACAAGTATAGTATGAAGAAATGTCTAAATAAGTGCCTCATGAAATAATTTAGTCTTCTGTTCATATATCGGTAAATTTGTTGAAATTGGTTACGTCCAATGTCTTGTGATGTACCTGTGCTCTGTTACAGGACAACAGGAATAGCCTGGAACAGATGGCACTGCAATGTCAGCAGGGTCTGCAGCAGGTAAGCACAAACTCTTTATTTGACTTGACTTGTGGTGCAGCTATCTGTGTTTATATAATAATAATGCAGTGCTCCCTCTTTATAACACTGGCGTTGGGATCCACAGAACAGACTGTGTCATAATAAAACCACCTTATAACAAAGGGACTTTAAACATAGAAGTAATGGGAAAACTATGTCATTGGGGACCATGGTACACACTGTGTTATATCAAACCACCCTGTAATGAGGGGCATTATAATGAGGGAGCACTGTAGTTACCATGCTAAATGAGATCAAGTTTTGTCTTGAAACTGATACCTCTGAAAGTTGAAAGGACTGGATGAAACAGTGATCTACTTTGTGCACTACAAATAGGAATTTTAGGATACATAATCTTGAGTGAGTGGTCACCCTTTTTTCCAAGCCTATGATGTTTTTGGGGCTCATAAGTAGCACTTTAAGTCTCTTTACTCTCCAGTGACTTGGATACATACCAACCTGCTACAAATAGAGCATGCACTGCAAGTAGGGATTTAATGGAATACAGATCTTCAATGAATAATCAACTTTTTTCTCCACTAGTGGTCATGAAGATACATTAGTAGTATGTGAAGTCTTTTCTTTTCAGGGACATAAATATGTGTTGTCACAAAGTGAAACCTATGTATTGGTGCCTCTGTAACAAGGACACCCTTTCAATGTGACCACTTTTCACAGTAGCGGCAGCCCTATCAGAAAGGGACCACTGCATGACAATTTTAACCCAGTCCTAGTCTGAGGACAATGGAGTCAACAGCTTTCCTTGGTGTGGTTGGGGGCAATGTGCCCTATCAGTACCAGGGAAAGCTATTGACCTAGGGTGGGCGATTTTGAAGGGTCTTACATACAAACCTGATAAAAAATTTTTAGTAATGATAAATGTAAGTAAAAATGTTAAGGGACACAACAATTTACACAAATATGATGAGGGCAAGGCCAAAAATGACAGTTGTCCTTTCCTTCAATGCCTGACCAGTTTTGACACTGTTGTCTCATCAGAGGCTGGTGTAATGGTTGTGTGTACATGCTTTATATAGTGGGGTGTGACATACACATAACCAACCTAATGACAATTTACTCCCGGTGCTTACTTTCTGGTGATTTGAGTGGGAAAGGGTTAATTAGTAAATAGAGCAGTATTAAAGTATATACCTTACAAAAGCTGATGTTTCAGGTACTCAGAAATACTTAAGTTAATGCACCAGCACCATACGAACAAGCTAAATTGCTAGACTGAATAATTTCACTGCTTTAAGTGTGTTTTAATTGTATGGTTTTTGTGGATGTGTGCAGTTTGATGAGTCAGTGTGAGACTGTTTGCTGACTGATGTGGCCAGTCTACTGGTTTTAACTGTATGGTTTTTGTGGATGTATGCAGTTTGATGAGTCAGTACGAGACAGTCTGCTGGCTGAGGTGGCCAGTCTACTGGAGGCCATCAATAACCCCAGCATGAAGGAGGTCAAGGGGCTGGAGGACCGCCTATATGGCCTAGAACAGCTCATGTTTGGTGCCAGGCGATTTCTACAGGAACAGTCAGACATGGCCCAGGTATGACACAACCTCATATGCCAGTGCTTTACCTCTTTCGCTATGTCGACAAAAGCCACTGATCTCTGAATGGACATGAAAATACTGGATATCATATTCCTTGGAAACCAACTTTTCATTCAATTACCCACATGGCTACTGTAAGAGTTAAGAGTCCTGTCAGACGTTAGACCTTAAGAATGGTCTAGGTCAACCATGGCATGTTTTGGCTGCATTGTACCCAAAGCACACCAAGGAAAGCTATTGACTCGGTCACACCTCCCATGACATATATTTTTTTGCTGGCTTCAAACATCATGGTCTAATTTGACAGAGTATTTGTCAGGATGATATATCAGAAGTGTTGTTATTGCAGGGTTTTAATGACCTAAGGTCACCGAAAACCAAAAGATTGAAGTAATTAATGACAGCCTCCCATCTTGAAGCATATTGCATGCATAGCCAAATGTCAGACCCTTGACACTCTAATTATAGTCCAGTCAGTCCAAAGAAAATAAACCCTTATAGGTAGGAAGCAGGCAAAAGAAATTGTCATTAAAAAAGTCCTTAAGTGAATTATTTCATGGCACATCACTGTCATATGCAAGAGAGTAAGAACTGAGAGAGTGAGGAATGCAATACTCATGTCTGATTGATGACTTCAAAGTGTTGCTGATTGCTGATTGCTGATATGTTCTCTCGACAGGGTTTTGTTCAGAATCAGAATCGGGCAACGAATCTGCGGGACCCCTCGGTATTACCTGACCTGTGTAATAGTCACAAGCGTCAGTTGAAGGTCATGCTGAAGAACCACCAGAATCTACGGGACATCAGACGCCGCTGTACACGTGCCAAAGAGGAGTTATCAGTTAACCTGCACACCAGGCTCAGGTAATTATACAAATTAGCCACCTGGGTAGGGACATATCCCTCACTATTTTACATGATATCTCTGGAGTGAAATGGGTAATATATTTAGAAAATACACTTGGCAAAAGCACATGGGGGCAAACCTGCAATCCTATTGTCTGACCAGTTTCCGTACTCTGTGACTCATCAGAGACCAGATAATGGCTGTATGTATATATCTTATACATCAGGGTATAACTTGTGCATAAATAGTGTCTAGTTGTACATATGTTTGCACATATAAAAGTGGGTTAGACATAATGATATAATAGTTGTTTCTGATATATTATAATATCGGGCGCTTCTGATTGCAAAGCATTTCCGGCAGACATCCTGGCCAGGGTTATGGCAGAAGGTGTGTATTCACGTGACCTCTGGTTGTAATGACCTAAGGTCACCCAAAACCAAAAGATGAAGTTTGGTTGACAGCCGCCCATCTTGAATGTGAATTTGGGTTTCATAGATCACTGATTTATGAAAATCCTGTGCATAAATTTGAATTCTGTTTAAATGAGCAGAATGAACTGGAACAGAAAAGTGTAAGGACAGGTAAGACACCTCAGTGATTTTTGAGTAACTACTGCTTATTAAAGTTCATAGGCTGAAAAATATTAATGGAAACATGTAAGAAGTATATATTTTTGGAATGGACATGACCCGGAGATTCAAAATGTGACTTTAATTTTAACCCTGTTGTTTAATTGTTAAATAAATCTTCAGCTTTGTGGCCTATATGCCAAGTGTTAAACCTCTACACAAATGTGCAAATAACTGTTTACAGGTTCATTCAAATTTCAAACTTTTTTCACAGATATGTAACAAATACTAGAGTGGCTCAAAAAAGTGTCATGGAGTTTTTATATCTGTTTTATGTTTTCCAAATATGTGCTTTTAAAAAATGGAGGGAGGCCAAAATATGGAAATGTCAATGTTGGCTTTTCATGACTACAAAACAAACACTGAAGAAACGAAAGTTCATTACACTGTTTTTGAACCACATAGGCACACATGAATGTTGTGCAAAATTAATAATATTGATTGATGCTGTGAACAGTTATTTGTACACTAAATCCGGATATACCTTTTGACATATTTGCCACAAAAATGAACTGTTTATTTGACAATTAGATGACAAGGTTGGAATGACAGTTGGCTGCAGAATCATTGGGTCATACCCATTAAAAAAATATATACTTGTTTACATTTCCATTAATATTTTTCAGTCTAGGACCATTGATTAGGAGTAGTTACCCCAAAATTGCTGTGATATCTTACTTGGCCTTAACAAGGGCAGAAACCCCAAGAACAGTATGTGAAGTATTGAAATCATAAGTTAGGACCACCCCCATTTAAATAGAATTGAAAATAATGAAACTCATTTTGATTTTTTGATGAGAAGGCTTGAACTTATAAATATAATCAGCACAGTATGAGGCAAAAATAGTAGATCTTTGTCTGTTTTGAAATAGAAGGCTCTTACAGATATATAAAGAGTTTATCTGAGGTATACGTCCTTTAATAATTAATATCCTTATATCTACTTCTGAAGTTGGAATACAAAAATTGAGTTTGCCTTGCAGGTGGGTGATGTATGTTGAGAAGACGATCTGTGATGTGGATGGCAAACTCGTCATATACCACGAAAACCTCAAAAAGCTCAAACGCAAGCTTGAGATCACACAACAGATCCACGATGCCCCAGATGTATATGCTAAGGCTGTCGTTGAAGTTGTGCGCAGGAAGGAATTCACTGAGAGGTTCATGAAGGTATTGTAACGCCCATGACAATGACAAGTATAAGTCATAATTCTTTTTTCTGTGAATTAGGACTGAGATAATAGATTGTAATGGTGTGGGTTGGATGTGGCAAGAAAAAGCTTGTTTATGTGGTTCATGTTATTTTAACAGATTTTTCAATGGTGATGAAATTTTGTTCAAGAAAATTGAAGCTAGCAACATGACTTGCATCCAGTTGTAGTCATTTCAAGGGAAAGGTTTAAATATATTTTGCAGTTTGGTGAGTGGAAAAGAAATAGTGTCATCCTTGTTAGAAGTAAAATGTGATCAAGTGTTCATGAACACCTGTTTTATTCTTCTGGTATCCCTGCTGACAACATGAATTACATTGGCCATAACTAGCCATACTGAAAGTGCGTATCCTTGCATGGAATGGTCTGGGGTCTGAGCAACAGTAGGTATTGTTGGGCAAAATGCACTGCAGAACACTTTTTCGTAACATAATATTCTAATCACATTAAAAAATCGTTATCTTGAGTAAGATATATCTTGCTTCAAGAAAAAGTTTCTTAATTTTTTTCGGAAAACAAGATTAAACAAAATCTTGGGAGTGAGGATTTTTTGTCTTGAAACAAGAATATCGAGAATATATTGTCTATTTTTGTTTCTTATAACAAGAAAATGAAAATCATTCTTATTTTGAGAAAAAAAAGTAGAATACTTTTCTTGGTTATCTTACTCAAGATAATGATTTTTTTACTGTGATGTGGTTCAGATGAGATATTCAGTTAATGTGAAAGGATGTTTACTGTTGATTAATTTGGGCAGAAAAGATTTAGAGGTCACTTTGGGATTCCGCCGACCCACTAACCTCAAGGATATTTTGATCAAGTCACGGATCAGATATCCCCCTACCAACTTAATACCCCAAATTTCAGGGGTAGTAGAAAGGAACCCCTGCAAGACCAGAAATTGCAGATACTGCTCCAAAATGGACACATCAGGTGTAGCAAGAAGCACACAAACAGGACGTACATACAGTACACCACCAGGTGGCTCTTGCAAACACAACAATCTGATTTATCTGCTAACATGCCAAACATGCGACTAGCAGTATATTGGACAAACATCCCGACATCTTATGAACCAACTTCATGAACACTTCTATTACATAGATAGAAGTGATAGAACACAACCCCCTTGGCAGACATTTCACTAGGGAGGATCATAATGGCCTACAATTGAAGGTCCAGATCCTTGAACACATAAATATGCCACCCAGGCTGAAAAAAACTGAGGCATTTAGACTAAAAAGAGAATATTTCTGGACACATCAGCTCTGTACTATTGAACCATTTGGTCTCAATATCATGGGAAAATAAGCATACTTGCCAAGTATTATGCTAAATTTTTAATGTCTATGCTTATTTTCCTCTGACTTTGCTAGGGATAACACTGATCTATCTCTCTGACTGCTGTAGCAACAAACAAACTGGTATTTCAACAAATATGGGGATCTCCTACACAGGACCCCATCAGAGTTCCCCAACTTCTTAGGCGTGTAAGCACACTTTTGCTTACATTCCAGGGGGAACCCCATTTTGACGTCATAAACATGACCAAGAGCAGCACATGTCAATGTTGACACTGTACTCTACACCACGTCACCAGATGGGTGGCCCTAATTCAAATATGCGAGCCCCACGGCAGGCGTTAACGCATGCCTACTTTACGCCAGCAACATCAAAAGTTACACTTCAGTATAAAAACCAGATGCATTCTGCAGTCCAACAGTCTCTGATGATGCCCCACGGACGGCAAAACCGATCGGACTAGAATTTGAGAGACACAACTTTCTCAACCCATTGCTGTCAGGCCCTTGCCTAGTATTTTTCAGAAAAGATTTTAACGCCTTGAATGTTAAAATTGCAAACTGAGTCAGCAATTTGGGCAGTCTATTGTAAATATAAACATACTGATACATGAGTCAAAGGTCCTTTTACAAGGAATAAAATTAGATCAACACAACTTCGGGTATTAACACTGAAAAGTTCAAATAGTTGTATACTAGTATGTACATGAGAGTATGAAAATGAAATGCTCTGGCCTTTTAGTCCAATATACAATGTATATATATATGTATATACATTTACTTTTCCTGGGTAAAACATTCAGCATTTTACTGCACTTGTAGCAAGTAAGAGCTGTAAACAGCTAAATCCAGTAATCAAGGTTCTGGTGTTTTGGTGCAATTTTGTTCACACCACAAGGGCAAAATGGCTGCATATGTTTACTTCTTACCTGTGGTCTTGATTTGATGTACATGTACTTTTATATTTAGATACTTTTTGAAGAACAGTGATGTTTATTTAAACCATAAGCAATTTATCTTTCAGTGGGCAAAAAATCTAGCAGAAGAATCGGGTAATGTACACACTGCAGAGTTGGAAAGGAGGCATGAGTTCACCCAATGTCTCAGTAAGTATACCTGTGTGTGCATGTATCTTAAAAAACAGCATGATGTAAAAATGAAAAGGGTTTCAAGTCAATTGAGTTGATGCCAAAAATGAATTAAATTTTAGTAACTAATATTTTTTCTGGGAAAAAATTGTAAAAGAGTGCATTTAGTGGAAATCTCACAATACACCGTTTGAAGTTAGAATATCTTAAAGCTTCCTGCTTGAGAGTGGGGGCTTTCTCCCCTCTTACTCCAATCCACTCTTCTCTCAATGTCTCTCATCTATTACCTTGTTAATTTTTTCGGTTTGGGGGGGGGGGAGGAGAGACAGGGGTTGGGTTGTCAGTTATCACATCAAAATCCCAGCATCCTGCCCATCTGTAGGACAAAGGCGTATAACAGCCTTAATCTTGATTGTTCAAAGACCTGTTAACTCTGCATTTCTTGTTTGACACCGAGTTAAACAACCTATATTACTTAAAATCTTCATTTGGATGTCTGCAGATAGTGTTTATGAAGTTCATTATTGTATTAAACTGCATACAATGTACGTGTTTCCGTAGATCAAAGGATATTTGTACAAACAACTGTTTCCGTTGACTTGCACATGTTTATTCGTAAATACTTCAAAGTATGGAAGAAATGGATAATTACATAAAAATGAAACACTGAGTTGAGAAATCTTGCAATTCTATTCCTTCTTAATGAGAATGTTTTGAAATATTTTTACATACATGTAAGTGTTCAGGCTGTACTGTGTAGTGCAGATTATTCTTTTGTTTGGAAGTTTAGGCTACATATCTATGATTGATTTGTAGTAACTTATATTTCAGGTGTAATGCTGTATGTTTTCTGATTGCAGAGAGGCATTTTCTCCAGTCTTTATTCACTGGGTTTGAGGATGAACCTCCAACATTTGCAGTAAGTATACACTTGTATTTCACTACATGTAGAATGGGAATTGACTGCAACGACAGAGTGGAAAAAGTATAATGAGATAAAGGTGTTTAATAGAATATGTTTTGCAGTAGTTGCAGCTGTGTAGACTAGATCCACAAAACATAAAGTATGTAGTCATATAATTTGTATTAATTTGTTCATGGGGGTATTGCTCCCTCTAAACCATAATGACAGGCTCTATACAATGGATTTTAAGGAAGGAAAGCAATATTGCAATGTCATGGGGGGGGGGGGATATTAAATCCAAGTTTATAAAAATGCACTGAAGCAGGAAGTGTTAGACCACCATCCTAATGCAGTGTCAGTTTCAATTGTGTCATCAAAATGAAGATTGTAAAGGCATCACAAAACAAGAAACACTTTTGTATGTGATGCAGTGTATAATATTTCAGGAGAAAACTTGCATTTTTCTCAAATTCTCTCTTTTTTTCCCCTCAGGTTCAAGCTCCACTCCCATTTGACACTGCACTGCCAAATGTAACTCCTGCAGATCTGGAAACTCTACGTCAAGAGGTGCCAGAGCTGGCCAGCAGACTGAGGTGAGACTACACTCAGTCTGGTCGTTGTGACAGCCCATGGACAGACACTTTTTAACACTGTCTTCTTTGAATTAAGACTGAGTCTACAGGTTTTCTTGGTGTGGGTTGGGCCCAACCTATGCCAAGGAAAGCTGCTGACCTGGGTCATCCTATCCTCAGCGGATGGGTCTCATCTACAATTCTCATTCAAGTTATTTTTCCTTACTGTTGAAATTAACCAAAAAACATTGTAATAGATCACATTTGACACACCAGCTTGAGTACATATGTTCATTTGTTCTTGTCATTCCTCAGCAGAGGCAAAAGACCATATTTCTATAAGGGTGGAATTTCTAGTGCTTGATTGCTTGGGGGAGGGGGCACTTTTATGACACTATGAAAGGTGGTCATTTTAACTTGAGTGACATTGATATAGGTTTGCATGTCTACATTAGAAAATTTTGAAAAACAGTCATGTGTGTGATACATAGTACAGACCTCAATACTATAAATGAACATGTATATAATTTCAGGTGGTATAGAATTTTGTGGATTTTAGTGAGCACATGAAGAACACTAAATTCATTGTCATACAATATTATAGGTGCCAGTACATGTGATGGCAAATTTACAAAAAATTCACAAAGTTCAGTGCTGGTGAGATTAGATATATCTTCAGTAATATTGACTGTGGTGTTTATTTTCAGTGTTCCTGGTTGTAGTAGTACTGAGGTACTGGAGCAGTTGTCCTCGGTGACATTGAGGGTACCCTCTCAGCTGGCTGTAGAGGAGGAAAGTCTGGCACAGCTACATGTAGATGTAACCAAGGACCAGTCAACCTCAGATATCATTGTTCTGCCAAGTACACCCACTCCACCTACATCTCCTGCAAAGGGAGATCCTACAGATGGCATAGCTTCAGAAAAGACTGCTTCTGGCCAAGCAAAACCTGAAGAAACGCCAGCCACAGATCAGGAAAAGGTAGACGAGAGAGATTATTCTCCTCAATGTGAGGAGAGAAGGGAGAGTACTGGGTTTGTTCTGTCAGTCGTAGATGATGAGGATGTCTCACAGAGTGTTGAAGTTCTGAATGCAGAGGAAGTAGAGGAGCTCCGAGAAAGGAAAGAATCTGTGGAGGAACCGGAAGCTTTCTTATCTCTGGCACCTGATCCGCCAAATGTTCCTGCAGAGAGTGAAAACTTGGAGAGTTCTGGCTCCAAACAGGTAGATGTAGCCCAGACCAAGGAATGTAGGAAGGAATCCAAAACATCCCCTGGCATTTCACCGGACATTGAGGATGTGACCGGAGAGGAGTTTTCCACTGCAGATTTTTACATTGACGAGTCCATGCCATCTTCCATGACTGACTCCCCGTCAGTCCGCAAGCTGACTGAGATGCAGCAGGTTGTGCAGGAAAAGACAACCAGCCTGGACCTAGCTCACAAGGAGCTAGGAGGTTGTAGGCAGCATTTGGAAGAAATGAAATCTCAGCTGGAAAAAGCTGAGGAAAACTTCAGGATTCTGCAGGATTTAGCACGAAAGGGAACACTGCAACTGAAATGTGATGTGTTGAGCATTGAGAAACAGTTGCAGAAGGATAAAGAGGACTTTCAAGATTACATGGACTCAGTGATACAGAAAGTGTCAGGAGTCATCGCAAGCTTTGAGGCAGAGAAGAACCAGGCCAGAGACACTGCTGTTGAAAATTTAAGGACTCAGCACCAGCTAGAAGTGAAAGAATACCAACTCAAACTTGAAGTTGAGATGCAAAAATTAAGTGATATGCAGACTGAATTGGACATGTATCAAAAACAGTTGAAGGATGCTAGTGAGAATTATGACACACTGCAACGTGAAATGGATACCAAAATAGCAGAAGTGAAGCAGAAATGTGACACTGATACTCAGGAAATCAGAAGTAAATTGACCCTTGAGCATGAAATAGAACTGGACAAAGTTAGGACAGACCTTGCTCATGAACTAGAAATCAGGGAACAAAATTTGAGTGAGCTCAAAGACACTCTCCAAAGCAAGGACACCATGATCTCAGATATGATTAATGAAAAAGAGAAGGTTACTGAAACACTAACCCTACAGTTCCAGGAGGAAAAAGAAATGATTGTTAATATGCTGGAGAAAGAACATAGGGAGAAATTAAAGAAATGTGAACAAGATACTAAAGAAGTGCTAGACAAGGAACATAAGAACATTATAGACAAATTAAATGCAGAGTTTGATAGGAAAATAGAAGAATCTTGCCAGGCTTTGAGACAAAAATTAGATAAACTTCATGAAGAAAATGTAGACAAATTAAAACAGGAACTTAATAGTGAGCATGAGAAATTATTAGATGAAATGAAGAAACAAATGGTATGTGAGAAAGAGAACGCTTTAGCAGATCAGCATAAAAATCTTACAGAGACGCATGAGAAGGAGTTAAGCAGTTTACGAGAAATGTTTGACATAGAGAAGATGGAGATGATTCCAGACACAAAAACAAGTGTTACGCAGACCAGTCTTTCAGAGGGTGACTTTATCTCAGCAGAAAAACATGGCCTCATTTTGGCAGAACTCAAGCAAGCATTTGACGAGGACAAGGCAATCGCAGTGTCACAGGTAATACAAGAGTAGCCTTGCAATTTGTTCAGATGTCTCTCAAGCCGATATAGCAAAGAAAAGGTTGGTTAATTATACATACAAAAAAGCTTCCTACAGCTCTGCAGGTAACTGTTTTTTTGTATGTTAAGTAACATGTGGTGTGAATTCATCAGCTGGTCCTGTCTAGCTGTGATATGCCTTGTAAACTTTTGAGAGACTTCATCATGAAGATTCAAAACTACATGTAGTCAATTGTGATGAGCAGAATCTTACAAAATATACTGTCATTAAAGATAGATAGAGATAGCAAGAACAGTTTTTGGGATTTCAAAAGCCAGCATATGAATAGACTTATTTTTTATAACTATTCAAGATGAGTACAGAGGCATCATTTTCAATGTAAGATGGAGTTCTGACATACCTATTTTTTCAGGTCTTAAAATCACTGAACTTTTACTATTTTGCTGTCTCTGTCATCTGTAAAAATAAATGGGACAGTCACTTCTTACCCTGAGTCACATGCTTCTCTCCGGTGTTGGTACGCAGCATGTTGATATCTTTGCTTTTGAAACATATTTTGGTACTGGTGCATGTATCAATATAGTGTCTTGTCTTCAGGCCTTAGAAGAAGTAAAGACAAAGCACAGGGAAGAGGTGGATGGTCTTGTGGAAAAGATGGACAGGCAGAAACAGGAGAGTCTACAGGCAATGAAGGCCAGCATCATTGCAGAGAAACAGGTCTGTACCAACCAACTGCAGTGTAATGTCATTGACTGCTCATTTAAGGGTGTGTGTAAACACGGCAATAAAAACAGGCTGGAATGCGTGTGTGAGAATTTCACTCATAAGCATCTTATGTTCCTGGGTAGTAGCACTAAAACCTTTAGAACTCTGTTTTATTTCATTTCATTTTACACATGAAATACTGGAAAAGATACATGTAGTTGGACTGACAGCACACTGTACTGTTTGTAGTGTAGATGTATACACATGCAACAGTCAGTTCCATCATATGCTTCCAAAGAGCTTGTCTGTCCAACTACAATGAAACTTGCAACACACATATGTACATCAGTATGTGCAAGTGGAGAATAACTCCTATAAATATTATTTCTTAATGTTTAAAGGTTGTCTTGAACGATATATACTGGAGTGCCCAATTGTCGGACAGCTAAGCATTAGGTTTCCTTCATTGCTAAACAGAAAATTAAATTACATTTACTGATGTCGTTTCGCAGTGCCACTGAAAAGACCAAACGTGTGGATTGTTGGCATATGTTCCTTGTCAAATCAAACTCTTTGGATTGTGAATGCACACACATTTTACAAGAGATGATAGAGAAAATCCTGCCATGAGCAGAAAGTAGGTGTGCCCAAATGTCAGACATGGGAAGGTATTTGGCTCCACGTTATTTTTGTTTACCCTCTAGCTGGAAATTATACTCCAGACTTGAGGTGAGAAACTCTGTATTTCAATACATATAGGCATATTAGATTTACAACTTTATTTTACACACTGTGTTGCATGGGTGTTGAATGACACTTGCCAACTATAATGGATATTTTCTATCTAAAAGCTGACATTGTGTCTAAAATAAGGAAATTTCAAAAATGGTCAACTTGTCTTCGATCCCACATCAGTCTCTCTGTGCTCATTCAATTAATATGTTTTTAACACATCTTGTCAATGAATGGAAAAAGTATCGTGGATTTCCAAGAATCAGGCACGTCCGACAATTGGGCACGGCTCTATACAGCATTATTGTAAAATCTTTACCATTGTCATTTATCCCCTGGGTCAGCACTTGCAATAGTAAATGAAATTTAAAGTATTTCCCCAGATTTTTTTTGGGGGGGGGGCATGTGTACATATAGCACATTATACAAGTAAACTGGTGAATTTTTCAGGTTGTGTTCAATGAGGCAGTTTCAAAGTTAACAATGGAGAAGGACAAAGTGATTGAGGATTTAAAGAAAAAGGAGGCAGTGCTATTGGCAGAACAAAAGGCACAGAAAGGTAGGTGCTGAAGGCAGACCCATCCTATATAACCTGACATAATGGCTTTTGAAGAACATTTGATACTATAGTGGCCCCTGTCTTTAGAGATAGCCCAACCTGAGAGAGCACAATTATCTACTCCCTGATGCTACCTTTTCTAGAGACCACATTTGGACTTGCCACAGGCCTAGTCTCTCAGGACAGCAACATTGAGTCCAGGATTTTTGTTTCATGTGAGTAAGGTGCCCATTAGTACATATCTGAGGTCAGCCTTTCACTTTCTGAGGAACATCACAGCATATGTTAACCAAAACCCCATGACACGAGGAGGCACCAAGTGCCCCGGATATTATATGCTCGGGGCACTGTTTCAGAGGTATATTGTCCATGCATTTTTTCAAGAATGACAACTGACTTCTGTGTTGTTTTGTTTGTGTCTTAATTCAGCCATCATACACAATAAAATACTACTAGTCAGCTTGCATCAAATTCAGATAAAGAATAGAGATTAATTTAGAATAGGAATTGAGGGGGTATGTGCAGATGTTTATGAATTATTGGTAAACATATCTGTAAACAATCAACTATATTATTTTATAATCAGATGTTTAGGAGATGTGATGACAGGAATGAAAATTGAACCTTTTAAGGAAGACCAAACTGTAGCAGGCAAAAGACACATTATCACCTTTTTTCGCTAAGCTTTCAATTAACACGTGAAGAGGTAATTGTAACAAATGTCATGCTAATCTGAATGATTGTAGCCATTCCAGATCACATACTGCATAACAAGGCCTTTCATTCAAACACCAGCATGCTTGTAGTTAGAGAGAGAGAGAGAGAGAGAGAGAGAGAGAGAGAGAGAGAGAGAGAGAGAGAGAGAGAGAGAGAGAGAGAGAGAGAGAGAGAGAGAGAGAGAGAGAGAGAGAGAGAGAGAGAGAGAGAGAGAGAGAGAGAGAGAGAGAGAGAGAGAGAGAGAGAGAGAGAGAGAGAGAGAGAGAGAGAGAGAGAGAGAGAGATGCTGTCCAACTTAGCAGTGAAAGGGTTAAGTATGGGGTGGGCACCTACAACTGTGGTGTGTTCTGAAGACTGATCATGTGAATTGCTAAATGTTACAGAGATGGTGGAGAGGCTGGCCAGTGAGCGGAGTCAGCGCAGTGAGGACAAGGACCAGGCATTGCTCCACGCCAGCACCAGGGAACAGGAGGCCAGGTAAGTGAACTCTCTCATTATACCAGCACAGTGATATCACTCTTTTATTTTACCAGCACAGTGATGTTACTCCCACATTATACCAGCACAGTGATGTCCCTCTCACATTATACGAGCACAGTGATGTCACTCACATCATACCAGCACAGTGATGTCACTCTCACATCATATCAGCACAGTTATGTCACTCTCACATTATACCAGCACAATGATGTCACTCACATACCAACACAATGATGTCACTCTCACATCATACCAGCACAGTGATGTCACTCACATTATACCAACAGAGTGATGTCACTCACATTATACCAGCACAGCGATGTCACTCACATTATACCAGCAGTGATTTCACTCGCATTATACCAGCACAGTGATGTCACCCACATACCAACACAATGATGTCACTCTCACATCATACCAGCACAGTGATGTCACTCACATACCAGCACAATGATGTCACTCACATACCAACACAATGATGTCACCCTCACATCATATCAGCACAGTTATGTCACTCTCACATTATACCAGCACAATGATGTCACTCACATACCAACACAATGATGTCACTCTCACATCATACCAGCACAGTGATGTCACTCACATTATACCAACAGAGTGATGTCACTCACATTATACCAGCACAGCGATGTCACTCACATTATACCAGCAGTGATTTCACTCACATTATACCAGCACAGTGATGTCACCCTCACATTATACCAACACAGTGATGTCACCCTCACATTATACCAACACAGTGATGTCACTCTCACATTATACCAGCACAGCGTTGTCACTCTCACATTATAATAGCACAGTGATGTTGTCTGCTTCTAGTCTTTTTTTATGGGACCACAAATTTGTACATGTATTCAGAATCACCATGGAGACCACATAAAACACCGCATGTTCTTGATACCATCAATTATTTTTGTTTCAAACTGTATGGGTAGCCATCATGATTCTAGCATTTTCTTACACACAAGTGTAAGTCAGTCTTTTGGATGTTTGAATGCAGCAGGTTGAGATATTAAATGTGAATGAAGGGAGGTGTCTAATTATTTTGACAGCTGTACTCTGATGAATCTTTATTATCAAATTTGTTACTGTCATTTAGGTGGAAGGGGAGGGGGGGGGGAAGACACATGCAAATTTCTAGAGGAAACCATGACCTGTGAAGTGCTGTGGAGTGTCGTGTATGACCATAGCAAGTGGAGTAACAGTGGCCCTGTAACCCTTTCCCAGCCAAAGCACCCAGATGTAAATTGTCATCTGCCTCAATCTGTTCACATAAAATTCTTGTCATCATGAAACATGTGCTGAGAAATGTAGATAATAGGTGTTATGATAGCATGCCCCAGGTCAACAGCTTTCCTTGGTGCAGTTGCCTGTTGTCTAAACCAAGAAAAAGAAAAATCACAAATGTAAAAGCAGTACCTGTAGCTCTGATTTGTCTTTTGCTGAATTAGTGTACCTGTTAATCTATAATGTAATGTTAAGGTTAGTGTCTAAATCTTCCACTTCTCTGATAAACAAATGCTTTAGTCGACTGATAATACATGTATACCCCTGACCTGTTAGTTTACGGAGTTGATCATTATGTACTTTGATTGAATGTTTCAGATCTGAACAACGGAAGCTGGAGGAGGAGCTAAAGACAGCAAGAGAGCAGATAGCTCACTTACTGCAGCAGCTGTCCCCATTGCCAGCCCTGACCCAGTCCACCATGGGTGTGTCTATTGTCCCTGCCTCAGAGTCCTCATCTGTTACAGCTATCAATCCACAGGACAAGATCTCTGAACTTGAACTGGTATGTCTAGTTCAGTTGTACTGTTAGCTTAAGTTAAAGAATGGAAGTGAAAACATCTCCGAATTTGAAATTTCAAATATCACATTTTACTGCAGTGAATATTTTGATGAATGGAGAGTAATTGATACCAGTCTGAGAGCCTTCATGGTCCATGTTGAGATAAATATCTACATCTCAGGCCTCCACTCTGTCCATAGTCCATGTTTAGAAAAGTCTCTACATCTTAGACTTCCATGCACTGCCCAGTCCATCTACCTCTGGGACTTCTGCTGGCTACTCAAGGTATGTATGTACCTCTCAAACCCCCACTTTCAAAGATTCTGAAGTTTTCAGACAAGTTTCTTCATCTCAAAACTCCACTTGCTCCAGGATCCATATTGAGATAAATATCTATCTGTCAAAACTCCACTCTGTCCATGGTCCAGGTTGAGATAAAAGTATCGATATGTACCTGTCACACCTCCACTTGTGCTGTAATGTGATGGCATTTATACCCGTGTGCTGCCAGCGGAGTAGTGAGGTTTTATTCTGACAAGCAATGAAAAGGGGCTTAACATTCAAGATTTTTTTTTATCACATTTAACAAACAAACTTGTCAGTAAGACAATAACTTCATGATAGTACATTTTGTGCTAGTTTGTTTGTTATGTTTGCCTTAGTTATCCAGTGCTGTGGAATGTTTATATGACATGCAAATTTGCAACTTGCATACAGTGGTCCCCGGCTTGTAAGGCCCCTCTCAAGAGAGGCCACCTCCTCCACAAAGGCCAATTTTCCATGCAGCAAGGATAGTACTTTCATTATATGTTACCCCTCAAGAGAGGCCTTTCTTATAAGGCCACTTTTTTGGTGCATTTGGGGTGGCCTTATAAGAGGGGAACTACTGTCCATTTACATGTATGTTGTCATCAGTTTGAATGTCTGAATATTTATCAGTGGTACTTTGGTTACAAGATAGGGTACCAGTTGGCCACCCGTGGTCATAAACCTCCTAATACACTGGAGTCTGTAAGATCATATTCCTCCTTGGGATCTAATGGTGGGGCCATGGCTAAACTGCAGGACCAGATATGATTGTCTGAAATGAAAAACTGTTATGTTAGGGCTGTCTTCAAGATCAAACACAATCAAATCAAAATAATGCTTTTATGTACAAATTGCAACATTTTTACTCCCAAAAATTGTGTTAGACAGGCCTCATGGATTAAGACATATCATGTCACAAAAATTAGTCACATACAGACAAAACATCTGAGCACATGTACCTAATGAAAATTATTACATATATTCCTAGCAAGTGACCTATTTTTTTTCCTATTACACTGTATTTATTTAGAAATCTTTGTTTTGAAAGTTTTTTATCTCATGAAATACAAGAAAAACAGCAGACTTGGTTAAATATTGGATTATCCCATTTGGCAACCTGTTCCCATAAGCACCCATTCCCATTTTCTGACTCAACCATTGTTAAAAGTAATGTGATGTTCCATATTTTACCAATAAACATTTGAAGATATTGCCATGACATTCAAATTAAAGTTATGAACTTGAGTTGCATATTCTTAAAATTTTTGTAAACATCTTTGGCTCTAGATACAATAATAGTATCCCAATATGTAAAGATTAATATCCATAGTGGAATAAAACCAGCTGCTTTGCATATGTTATTGCTATTTGGAAAGTAACAGCCATTGGCCTACAACACTTAAACCAGTACACTTCCATGTGATATGTGTACTAATTCTCATGGCCAAAAAAGCTTCTCTTTGGCTTTTTGAAAGGATAAATTTAGTCACATCACGTAAGTTCTTGCAAGTAAGTGGATTTCGTACCTTTTAAGTTGTTTTCAAATTATTATGTCTGATGCAACATTGAGAAGAAAATAATGGTCTTATAGCTGGTGAAAATTCAGACAGTGCATTTTACTGAAGTTGATACAAGTAGATTGGCAAAAGAAGGGAATATTGCTACAGTTAAAATATATTCTGCTACTGAGAATTTTGACGCACCATGTCTGTGTCAGTGTCTCCATGATAAAGCCTCTTGAAATGCTCAACTGTGTAAATTTTTATCATTTGTGGACTTTTGCATCTGGCAGAGGCCCAAACCTTTCATAACGCTTTAAATGTGTGTATAGCCACCAGGTGGGGTACATGTGCCTGTCTGCCGGGATAAAATGAGAACTTAATTTCTGTAATTCTCACCAGGTGTCTGGGAATACAGATTGGCTGAATAAAGAAAGATTGTTAAAATGTAAGTTATATATCAAGCACAATGGTTTATTTTTTCAAAGATCACTTTAACAGCAGGTTTAGAATTATCTTTCAAAATATACATGTATGGTCGTTTGAGTAACAATAGTTAGAAAAAGCAATACGGTGGCAGAGATAGTTGTGTAGGTCTTGCAACCCATTCCCTTTAACTGGAGTAAGACAAGCCAGTGGTCATATGTCATGTGCATCAATTATTTTGTCTAATTCAAACAGCAATGAAAAACAGTTTGAATGAAAATTGTTGATGAAACCTATCAAGATAGCATATCCCAGGTCAAAGACTTTCCTTGACATGATTTGAGCACTTAATGCCCAATCTGCACTAAGAAAAGCTGATGGCTCAGCCTTTAGCTTGGTCTTCATTCAAGTGGACAGGCTTAAAATATAGTTGCTCAAGCCAGGTAGTCTCCCATTACCCAGTCACAGTAGTCTGTCTAATGATGGATTGTGGTAAACATGTTTGAGAGGGACGTTGCATCCCCTGGGGTAAACAGGCATCAGATTGCATGTATACTGTGGGAGGAAGTGAGCCATGGCTCAGTTGGCTGGAGCTTGCACAGTGGAGACACCTAGCCTGCACTAGATAAAGCAATGCCTGACACAAGGAAAGCACTGGTTTACTTATTATTCACAGGTGCTGGAGAAAAATAATGACAGTATTAATATAAGTATGTAAGTTGAAAGTCTCTCAAAGATGTTAAGATTAGTTAGGTTTGGAGGGCAGGGGCACATTGTTATCACTTCTAATGATGAGTAGAGTCTGAAAATAAATAGGGTAATTCTAGTTTGATAAATTTTAACTTCCCATTTTAAAGTTTATATTTTGAAATAAAGTAATCCAATGATGCTGATCATCAGAATAATTAGTTTGAAATTCCCACACAAAATCAGGAAAGTGCAATTGCTGAAACCAAATGTAAGAGAAGTTCTTTTAGAAATGTGTATCGTTAGAAACTTTTGCAGCTTGACAAATGTGCACATATACTGACTGAAGTCCCCTTAACAGGATGAGCACAAGAACATTTCTATTCTGGCTCTTTCCTGCTGAATAAGCTGGGAAAGGAAGAAAAGAACTGAGAAAAAATAACAGACCAGTTTTAGTTGTGAGCAGAGCCTGCTGTGTTTTTGTTTTAAAGGTATCCACTAGGTGGCACATCTGGTCTTGTCTAGCTGCGTATGTTCCATCATCTGAGACTATTCAACCCACTGCATCAGTGTAAATGATCCTTGGTTTATTTAAAAAGGACATTAACAGAGTTTGTATGCTTCACTGATGTGGGCTGATGATATACACTTATTAAAGGCCTCTTGTGGAAAAAAAAAAATCCTTTATATATATATATATATATATATATATATATATATATATATATATATATATATATATATATATATATTCAAATGATATTATTGCTCAGAAAAATTTTGGGAAAATTATCATTGATACAGTATTTTTATTTTTTCAGTCAGGTAAACACCTTGAAATACATAAAAACTGGTGTTGGTGTCATTTTAGCTTTATAAAATATGTTGAAGTCTGCAAATATGGAATCAGAATGGATGTAAATGGACTCAGGCTTCATTGTACTTTCTGGAATGGTTCAACCCGAGTCACTGATGCCTCAAGCAGACACCATTATTGCTAGAACAACAGGCTCACTGCTAATTCTGTGCCAGTCATGAAGTGTGTGATAAAGCTGGTGACTGGGGAGATTATGTACATATGACTAAGGCAAAATAAAAAAACTATGTGTGCACAGTATATAAATAATAGGATTTAAGTAGGTAGGCGATAATTTTTTTTTTTGTAGTAGTACACTTCACATTGGAAACTACATAACTGCTGTGACCAACCAAGATTGAGCATGATAAGAGTTGGAACTAATAGATTTGTCTGGTCACTGAGTTTCATGTTCCTTTTCTCGCTGGCATGCTCAGTGGAGTACATATTGGATTACCTTTGTCAACATATAATCATTTCCATTCCATATGCATGATATCCTGGTGTGAATGAATTTCCCACTGTAATGGATGCTACATTGTTTGTGTGGAAGTTTGAATTAAGTCACAAAGACAGTCAATAAAAAACATAAGTGACAAGTTAAGCCTTTCATAGCATAGTGAGAAATT
>OZ026630.1:55793736-55819236 GCA_964020975.1 Hermodice carunculata | reverse complement strand
ATTTATTTTGTTTAATTATTTTACTGTTGTACAAATATTTATAAGCAGAGAGAGAGAGAGAGGGGGGGAGAGAGAGAGAGAGAGAGAGAGAGAGAGAGAGAGAGAGAGAGAGAGAGAGAGAGAGAGAGAGAGAGAGAGAGAGAGAGAGAGAGAGAGAGAGAGAGAGAGGAGAGAGAGAGAGAGAGAGAGAGAGAGAGAGAGAGAGAGAGAGAGAGAGAGAGAGAGAGAGAGAGAGAGAGTTGTTGTCATAAGCTATCGCTTGTTACGTCCAAGACAGCAGATCTTGCAAATATATTAATTTACAGAAGCACCTGTACAAATAAACTGACACGTTTAATAATTTCATTGGTCATCATCATCATCAAGTTTTTAAAGGAACACACATTACTAAGACCAGTGTCACTTTCGCATGTAAAAGGTGATGTAGTAAACCATTATTCATAAGGCACAGATGAGTTCGTAGAGGATGATACTGGTCTGGCCTGTCTGATATTGGCCGTGAAGGAACAAACATTTTTTGTGGTCAGACACATGCTTAGTCTTCTAACAGATCTTGCAGATAGATTTATTGCAATCCCAATAGGGAAGGGCAGTTTCTTAAGTTTCCAGAAACCTCCACTGCACCGCGCGAGTCATCGCTTTCATCCGGGTACTCGCCTGCGGGTGAACATTGGTCGGCGGATTTGCAAACACTGTGATAACATTGTTCGTATCGGCAATCAAAGTGCCAAAAATGTTCCTTTTCACGTAATATCTGCTAACAAATTTTACACACACGAAAGACAAGATTGTATTATAGGAGAGCATGAATGCATTTGTTCGTATGTTGTGTTAAAAAAGTGAAAAATCCATTTGAACCGCGGTGACCGGGAACCGCATTTTGCTTGTTACATTCCTGCGTAGCGCCACGTACTCGACTATGTGAATGGTCGAAAGAAATGCAATAATAAAGAATATTCTTCGACAGTTATTAAGATAATGCAATGATCACATATAACAAAATATCGACATAGCACATAATATGGACTCAACAGCATGAGGATTTCGTAAGACTCCTGTTGCAAGGATTTAATGTGACCCGGTTCATCGCGGGCGATAATGCAGGATCGAGTAGGATAAAACAACATATTGGACGTCGCATTTTAAGATTAAGAAGTCGATTGTATTTTATTTGCCGGGTGTGTTGTCATTGTGTCAAAAATAAAGACAAGTAGATAACCTCATCAGAATATGTTATTTTAGATGAATTCCCAAGTTTTACAGTGTTACTGTATGTGTGTGGGTGTGTGTGGGGGGGGTCGGCAGGTAGCGTTAAAAGTTAAATTGAAATTAAAATCAAACTCCACAACAATGTGTATTGCTTTGATTCCTTGATTGCATTACTTTTTACAATAAGTATTTATTAGTGATAACATTATCCTGATTATGAGTTACACTTGGTTATTTCATTCGCCAAGAAAAACGCTCAGTTTGCACCATGCGTTAACACATCATAGTATGCGACGCTACTCAGGTTGACCCGCTATTGAATACCCGGATGAAAGCTGTCCGCAGCGCCACATGGCGGTCAATGAGAGAACGCACAGTTATTGCTCTACCATATTAGATATATCCTGACTCCACAATCCAAATCACAATCTTGTGGTTTTTTATACAAATTCCAACTTCAACAAAGAATTCAGGCGATTTTTGTTTGCTACTTAACACAATCAGACTTGCTGGTCATGAACAAAATGTACCTCACTACCACCTGTAGATGGCCAAAAATGTGTAGTTTAATGCTTCCAAAAATGAAAGGGGCTGCATGGCGGTACCACCTATGAATGGCTTCATGGCAGACACTGCTCACTCTGATATCACTTCCTGAATTTAAACCACCGAGAGATCTGGTACACTATTCATGTCAGGATTGCTGAAGTATCATGCATGAAACAAACGTAGCTTTATAGGCGTCTTGTTCTACAGGTATTTTCATCTGGTGTGAATAAAAATAGATGATGGATACAAATGTACAGGTATTTGTGTTTTATTAGTGATGCATGATTTGAAAAATAAATTTGAATGTGGTTATGTAGACATGCTTGTGTAACATATTTTAATTTATTTGTGCAATTTGTTTGTTGTAGACTCTGAAATCTAAGGAAGATGAACTGAATAAACTTAACCAGAAGGTGGTGAGTACGCTTTTCATTAGTTACATTCACATTTTTGCCACCAGGTGGCAATATTGTATGTTTCCAAAATTTGCAAATTTGTGCAAGAGTGATAATGTACTTATGTACATGTATGTATGCAAAACTTTATTTTTAAGAGAGTGGCCCAATTAGTGCTTAAAGCACCAATAAACCACAGGGCCCTCTTTAATTTGAAAATGATTAGGCTTGTACACATGAACCAAATCACCAAGTTCATTGTTTTGTTGTTGTTTTTTTTTTTTTTTTTTTTGATGACCGGGCTGGGGTTTTTTTCTTTCTTTTTTTAAAGCATTGAATGACATGAAGACAAGGAAGATGCCATTTTATTAATTACAGATAATACAGCTTCCTCATAGAAAGCCCTTGAAAGATTGGATTGGACAAACTGAACTGTTATATTTCCTTGGATATTTAAGAGGTACAAGAAACTATGAGAAAGTTCACTTATGATGTTCAAACAATTGATGTACATTATCGTTAGCTTCGGGCACATACTTTGGAAAATGCCTTATATGGTTAGCCATATTGCCAGAGTTTGTCTCAGTCCATGTAACAGTCTATTTCCAAATAGGGAAAGCCACTGTTCATATTTGGAAGTGACCTGTTCGATGAAAACCAAATGTATAAATGGAACTTGGAAAAAACAACAACAACAACAACCAAATGTAAAAGATATGCTGTTTGGTTTTATTTATGTTTGGGTGAAGGATGGGCAGACACCAAGCTGGCAAACTTGGAAACTTTGGTGGTGCACAACTATAAGTGAAAGGTACCATAAGAAGTGCATGCCCCCACACCATACCACATTTTGCTAGCTTTACCTTGTATTATATTGTTGTGAAAAACATCAAGATTGTTTTAATCTTTGTTCATATCAATCATGCCAGTTACAAATGGCTTGGCAGTGCCTTCTCTTGTTAAAACAAATATGTTCACTGTGGCTGTGATGTGCTGATGTTGGGATGTTTGGATTTGAATATCCTTGGGTCACTTGTTTCTTAAACTCCTATGTTTTGATACCAAGTCCAGTGCTGTGGTTACCAGTGACTTGCCTTAACTCTGGGAATTGTGCAATGGCTTTCACATTTGGCAGACACTGGGTTGATTCATTTGGGAATCAACAGCACAGCCAATGGCTATGTTGTAAGTTCTGTTGCATAAAGTAAAACGTTATGAATGTTAAAACACATAAGGCCAAATGTGGCAACCTCATAAGGTGTTATTCTTGAAGCAGATGTCCTTTCAGTGAGCCAGATGCATCTGCATTACATTTCAGTGGTGAATACAGGATAAATGTGAAATTAACTTTGCGTGCATCTGAATACCAATGTGCCTTCCTTGGTGGAAAGGATGTTCCTTACAGTGACAGACTCAGGAAAAGGGGCAAGAAGAATTGATAACTCAGTGTTAACTCTTTCAGCGCCCATCACATCTAAAGTCGATTGACTAAAACGAAACTAGTCTGACTTATCATAAGGATCTCAGATTTGTATTCCTCGTAAAAAGACCTTTCATTCAAGTACCAGCATGTCTATAGTTTCAGAGAAGATATCCCAAGTCAACATCTTTTCTTGGCATGCATTGGGTGCATTGCGCCCAATGCGTGCTGAGAAAAGCTGTTGACGCAGTCCAAAATTTGGCACTTAAAGAGTTAGTACACAAAACTGTTGATATATATGTCAAGATACATGACTCTGGTAACTTGATTTCTTCATCATGTCAGAATTAATTTATGTCCTGATGCTTAAAATGTGTGTGTGTATCGACCCCTTATGTATTCATTTGTAAGATGGTGGGACATTGAAAATAGAGAAAGACAGATATAAAAGTGAATTTTTGTGGTGAATTTCTATGAAGTTTCCTATGAATGGTCATCACCATGGAAGTCCAACGTATCATAAAAAAGCAAGCATTACTTTGTGGTAGGGTAGGTGTTATTTCCTCATTTGTCACAGGGAAATGAGAGCAGTCATGTAAATCATAATTAATCAGAATTGTATCTCTTGGGCCTGGATGCACTTAATTGCACTACAAGTCAGTGAGGTATCATGATGCCGAATTAAGGAAAACTTTGTTAACGTCATCAGAACAAAATAAGCCTTCAGCGAACTATACATTTAAGTGCTCCTCAAACGGTCATTGATACAGTTTCCACCTTTTTACAATGCCAGTTTCTGTCTTGAAAATAGTGCATAATGGAAATTTGAAATGTGGGGGAAATATTTTCTATTTGTGTGTATAATGAAAAAACCCCTGAAATGCGTGTTTTGATTGCATCTTCATGTGCATGATGATATGTTGCTTGATGCTGAGCACTTTGAAAAGTATTGTGTCTTCAGTTATGCCAGCACATCAGGATTTATGTAGTGAGGCTGAACATTGAAGTGAGGTGGACAAGATGTCAGTCATCATGATATTTAACAGATTTGTGCCAAGTAATTTAACTGAAAGTTTGGTATCATAAAGAAACTGTACAAAAAAAAATTTAAAAGTTCAGGAGATTTTGAAAAGCAGCATGTAATCATAGTGATGTGCCTGTGGTGCTGAAAGTAAAGAGTAAACAAAACAGCTGTAAAATAACCATTTGACATTTCAAATTCACAGAGGGAGAAGTGTAATGGAAATATTTATGCCCATTTGATTTCTCTGTAAAAAGTGCCCCATTTGGGCAACATTTTATGCATTAATGTTGCTCTAGTTTGTACACCTGGACATTGGCATATAGCAGGGGTCCAAATTTCTCCCAAGATCTCTGTTCTTACAAACTCTGAACATGCTACCAGTCCTAGACAGAATGTATTGCCTGTATGTATTTCTGCATCATTTGTGGCAAGTCATAGATAGAATTTTTCAGTGTGACTGAAGTTCATGTAAATTTTCTGCATATATTTTACCTGCCAGTGCATCTGAATCTAATTCAGTTAGGACACCCGTTGATGCCTGCTGTGGCAATTTTCCATTCATTCTCCTCTGTTGATTAAATCAGTTTTTTTACTCTTTGCATATCAGAATGACCAATATACAATGAACATATGAAATTTATGGGCCTTTTTTTCTTTTTATGCCTTTCTTTGTCTTCTTGTGTTATTTTAGAACTTACCTGTTTAATGTTATAGTTTTTATTTTCCAACAAAGCTAAAATATATTAAAAAAACAAAAAAAAAACTGAATTAATTTGAATGCCTAGAAAAGATGAAAACACAAAAGAACAATTATAAAGTAATAGTGTAGGTGCAAGCACCTGTGGTTTCAAACAATATTCAAGTAATCTTTCTATGTAAATCATATGACTCAGTAAAAAAAAAAGATGACAAAAAATTACATGCATGACATTGATTAATATGAAATGATTATGCCTTGAAAAGGTACGAGTAAGTTTACTATTAAATTAAAGGCTGTCTGTCAATTTTGGTTTAACGTGCATATTAATTAAATTGATTTCAATCACTTCATTTTAGGAATATCTATATGTGCATGCATGCGTGTCTGCATACATATGTTCTTGTTCAGAGATTCATTTGCTTATGAAAAGGAAATTGGAGAATTTTTAAATGTTGTTAAATGTTACAGATAAAGTGCAAAGTAAACAGATAAAGTGCAAAGTATATGCACACAAGATCTATATGGATGTTTGCCTAGTTAGTAATATGACAAAGGACAAGCAGGGGTAGAAATTAACTATTTTGTTCAAGTTTCCCCTGGGCAACCAGTTAACTTGTTAAAAGACACTGATATTTAAAATATTGCAAATATAAATGAACAAGAGCTATATTTGTCACCACTATGAAAACAGTGTTTCCCACGCAAAAAAAAAAAAAAAAAAAAAAAAAGATTTTAGGAACTGTATTTAATGTTCCTACTATTGTTGGAAATGGTATGTTCTGCTGAAGATAGAAAGTTTCCCCTTGGGAAACCAACTAAAGAAATAAAGTTGCCTGACATGAATGCAAGATGCCCAGGGCACCCAGGCACCCGCTAATTTTGAACCCTGACAAGTATAATAACAAAGTATAATATAGTCAGTGGCCAACCAATGAGAGATGCTGTTTCATCTTCACCTGTAGGACGTTTTTGATTTGCCTGATTAACAGAACAATCTTCATGTATTCTCACTGCATATGTACACCAAAGCTGAATCAGAGAAGAAAAGTAAGAAGCAAACAAAACAAAAAAACACCCTTGTCTGATTTGGAGGCAACTACCAGGAACTGTGATTAGACATCCAGATATAAGAACAGACATTTCATAACTTGAATTTGTGGAAATTTGTAGATAAAATAAAAGTTCCACAAAATTGGAATATATTAATGTCTTTTGTTTTTCTGCATGAAAGAGAATTTATCAGAAAATGAATTTGATAACCAGGTATGGTATTTTTAGTTGGATGCGGTGGGGGGGGGGGTAAAACTTCCATTAAGTTTTCTATTGTAGAAAGTCAATGTTAGTTAAAAGCAACGTGAAATGCACACACATATAGAATGGTGTTCAGTGCAAGAGTAACCATCATTCTCAACATAGCAATACACTGTGTATGTATCATAATTATATTTCTATGTGATTGAGACCATGTCTTAACATGATAGAATGGAAGCTAAATATTTTCCGCTGTAAACAATCTGACATAAATTTTTGTGGTAAAGGAGCTTATCATTTAAATATGTAATCTTCAGTTGTGTGGGTGGAGGGAAGGATCAATGCTAAGCTGACCTAAGTTTTCTAAAGCCCTTTTGATGGTTTCTGTAAAGCATGTTTATGTGATATATGAGTACAACTGCAAATTATGTTTCTATTTGCAGATAAATATTACCATGGTTCACATTGCCACTTAAATTGGTTGCTCACAATCAGGAAAATTTATGCAGGTGTAGAATTTTGCAATATGAAAATCTATCTGTATGCAAACACAGATAAAATATTTTGCACAATGAATTACAGGGTTTTGCCCACTGGGAAGTCATACATTTGGACTCAAGTGGTTTTCATTTTCAGCAGTTTATCCTAGTGTACCATCAAACAGCCACTGCAGATCTGTGCATCCTTTTAGTCATAAAGTCACTCAAGGTTTACAATCTCCCACAAGGAGTCCATGTTTCTGCACCAATTGGCACCTTTCCTGCAATTTTGTGCTCCCACTTTCTGCTGACAGCAGCAACAAAGACAAAGTTGAACGTTCTTAGAAGAGACATTTGAGAAGTGTGTTGTTTGCTGTCTCTCACAGTCTCAACAAAAGTTTGTGATTCTTAGAAACTGGATGGTTCCTTTGCAAGGTGGGTAGCGTCACTGAAAAGAAGTCATTAGACTTGGTTCATTCAAAGTAGGAGTCACACGTGCCACATAGCAAGCATCCACGTGGGTTCAAATAGAGGGCCACATTGGAAAATTGAGCCCGGACTGAGAGTGTTACCATGCATGATCCACCTATTTTTTTCAGATTAAATTTTTATTTGCATGTAAATGGTTTTCTAGTTATATGTTGGCTTAACTGAAAATTATAAAGCAACTCAAGGATTCATTGTAAGGTATTTCTGAGAGCTGTGGATCTGCATTGTCAGCTGTTACAAAACTTGGGATTCTTAGAAAGTTACAGAAGGTAGACACAGCAGGTAGCCTGCGGGTGTCTTATTGTATCTTTTAATTTCCAGCCAAGTGTGGAAAAAGTACCTGGGTGTAATAAAAACGTTATCTATTTTACTGCCGCTTGCTCCTACATTCTGTGCCCAGAGTGGAAACAGCTGTTACAATAGTTATTTTTTGCCAGAAAAGTATTTTTTTTATTGTGTGTGTGACTGCACACTTAGATTCATTTTATGATATATGAGGCAAAATGCAAACAGATCCAGTGAAATGCAGTATATAAATATAAATATATATCTACGTTTGAGGTTTTCAACACCTGAAGATTTTGATCTCTGTTAATCATCAACTGGTTTCGGGTCATGAAATTAATGTTCATAGCATCAAAGACTGCATGTGTTGCATGCTGTGTTGCATTGTATTCTTCAAGTTATAAACCACGGGCATGTGGAAATATTGATAGTGTCGGTTGACCATGAGTGTAAGGAAAAGATTGCCATACAATACACATCAACCTTTGAAAACTTGAAACCACTCTATCATGTGTTTGCTTTTCATGCAAAAATAACAAACAAAGAAGTCATTTTGCAGTTAACCTCTCTGTGTATTATCAACGGAAAGCAGGTGCCTAAAACGATGCTGATAACAAAAATGTTGCGACTTTTTTATGATCACCACTGTTTATTGAAGGAGACACGAAATTCATAGTAGATTCCAGTGGGTCAGGTGGAAGCTGTAACTGTAAAGTAAACAGTTTCCTTTGATTGGTCTGTGCTCACTGGTGATTGAATGGCTGTTAGAGATGATTACACACAATGTAACTGCAGAGACAGGACAGGTGAAAACTTCCGTGTCCAATGCATTAAGACTGCATGCTTCTTATTTCATCAAAGCTAATTGTTGTGCAGGTGGTTTTGAGGTGCTGTGGGGGAAGCTGGAAATGGAGTTGTGTTTTCTCATTTGTGAACTTGATTATTTCAGGGCAGACAAGATCAATAATCAGTTAAAGTGTCTAAACTGTGTCATATGAGCCTTGTGGTGGAAAAAATGGCCAGACTAAGCATGGTCGATAGGACCGATTTATCTGATCAAATGAGCGAGGTTAATTGTGAAAGCAGAGCAAGGGACCAGTGATACTTTCACTTTGGGCTAAGCCAACTGGAAGCCACGTGCATGGGAAAAAGGAGGCCTGAGGATAAATGCATTGTTGGGCTTGAAGTGAATATAGAATCAAAAAGACAGGGCATTAGAAGCAAAAAAAATAATAACAATATGGAAAGAGCAGCTAAGAATAGTTAATTATTTCTCTCAAATTAAAGTAATTTAGGAATAGGATGTTTTGCATGAACAAAGAGTGGAATGGCAAATTACTTGGTAATTAATTTCACAATTGATCAGTGAAGAATAGGTGGAAAGGCATTGAAGTTATGAACTGTTAATTGATACATTAATTATTAATATATATTGATCAAGAGAGCGGAAATGTGTGGAAAATGACTAAGCGTATTGTCCTTTTCAGGCCTGCCTCACAAACTCTACAGGTTTTTACATGTTAATGGGCACAATTTGTGCTGTTTACTTTGGTAGACTTCTGTACTTTTAGCTCTCTGTGTTCTTTGTCACTGTGTCTGTATTCCAAACCACTTTTTTTTTTCTTCTTTTTTTTTTTTGGCACTTCAGTTTTCATGAAAATCAGCACATGCAGCTACTGGTGCTAAGTAAATATTTGATGTTATAAAAATAAATGGTTCATGTGGCTTGTCCATCACACCTTACATGACAATGCCCAAATAGGTGTACAGTATTTAGGTAATTCCCAACATCTCTAATAATTTACTTTTCATTGCCTTTGGAATATTTTTAGGCGATATTGTTCTGGGTTTTACCTCTCCCGGCATATCTTTGTCAAGTCATACACTGACAAAGAGTTGGAAGACCACACAGGGCAATACATTGACTTGCCACATGATCACACCCAGCCTCCAATACTTTTGCTGATACATATTGTCTGTGTTGTTTTGTGCGCACAGGATTCAATAGAAGTACGATACACGTGCCCATGGATCAATTCTAAGGGTTAGAGATCAGCAACCATTTTAAAAAGATTATTTTAGCTCATGATACCACAGGTATAATTCTACAATTTTCATTGAAGTATTAGAAAATGATGTTTTTTTATGCTCTAGGACTTTTCTTCCCTGTGTAATTACTCTGGGAAATGCTGAATAGATAGCTAATGAAGATCAGAAATTGTGGGTTATGCGAAAAGTCATATTACTGTAAATTGCTTTATTTTCGCATGTGTAAATTTTCATGGTTTTTGCATTTTTGACATTTCACTGTAGTTTTAATTTCACTGTTTTTGATATAATTCCTAATCAGACAATGTTGAAATACTATTTCACTATTTTTTATTTTCATGGATTTGGACCATCAGTGAAATAAGCGAATATAAGACTTAGAGAGTACAGCGAAATTAAAGCTATTTACAGTATGGAATTAGCAGCTCTCTCTCTCTCTCTCTCTCTCTCTCTCTCTCTCTCTGTCTCACACACATACACACACACACACACACACACACACACACACACACACACACACAGAAATTGAACAGAAAGTTCTATTGTGATGACTTGTGGTCAGTTTTACACTCCTAATATGGAGACAACATGGAGTTGCTCAGGAAACAACAAGGTGAGATGATAATAGTTTTCATGATCTTAACTTTCTGCAATAATATACAGGTGGTACATGGAGATGATTACTTTTGGGAACAATATGATGTCATAAAGACAATCAATTGTAGGAAGAATGGTGACTAAATGCTTTGAATTGTGCACAAAATGATATTTACAAATGTTTTACCATAACAAGGAAGTTTTCACAAGTGGTAAACGATTTAAATCACATTAAATATTACCAAGACATGACATTCAAAGCCATTGGAGATTGAATTATTAAAAGCTCCTGTGTCTTAATTCAGCTAGGATCTGATGAGATCTGTTCTGGCCCATGTTCTTCCCGATATGCCAGTCAGCAAATTGTCTCATCCTATTTTTGTTATCTTATACCATGTGGATAAATGTGATAAGTACATGTATATCAAGGGGTTTCATTGACTACATGTCAATGAAACCCCTTGATGCTGTCAGGAAATTTCAGCCTTTGAGTTCATCCAACTTTTGAACTATTTCTTTCTATGCTGTTTAAAAGAAATTTTTATGCTTAAAAAAAACAAAAAAAACAAAAAAAACCCTGGTCTCTGCATTATGATAAACAATAAAATTGATTTTTTTGGACTTTTGTCGATGTGCAGATTAAATATACCTCCACAAAACAGTTTGGAAATTATATTGAATTGCAAATCAATAAAAATTCAGAAGAAAATAAGATGAGGGTCTGTTTATTAGTGATGGAACAAGAATGACAGAATTTAAAGAGAGCTTTCAAAATTTCAATTAAGTACAAACAAATTTAATAAGTGCAGAACAAACAAGAAGAGAGTGAATAAAAAAAAAAAACATTATAAAGGTAAACAAAACATAAACTATAGAAAAAAATGTTCATTGTGTATATACATGTATGTTAACAGTGGCATTCAGCAATGATATGTTTGGGTAAACTTTTGGGTGGAACCCTTATTGACTTTGTTCTTCATTTTTTTCCCTGTGGTCATGTGTGTGTAACATAGCATAGTTAGATAACCTGCATTTGCCAAGCATATTTGATGCAAAATCTATACTAGCAACTAATTTTCTGGTGTCAGTGGCAGAAGGAAGCAGTATTTATGGGACATAGACAGATAGGATGCAGGTGGGGACCACTTGAGCAAATAATGTAATTGGTTCTTTTAACAGCTAGAAAAGTGACTTAATGCTTTTCTTTGAGGAGTCCTCATCCATCATCATTCACATTACCTGAGGTGAAGCATAGAGGAAAGGTTGATCAGTCTTTGGAAGAAGAAAGGCCACTCTCATCTATTACCCACCAATTAAATGCAGATTGCACTAATTTCCTCTGTTTCATCCAATTAGACAGGATTAACATTAGCATCACATCCATTCTCCCTTTAATTTATTTCTTTAATAAACAATATGGAATGTTTTTTCCCCTTTAAAAAGGCACACCGTTTTGAAAAGTGATTTAACTTTAAGTATTTACCGAAGAGGTGGAATGGTTGAGGAAGCAGAGAACTGCTGGATTGGTGTCAATGTCACTTTGTACATGGACAGTTCCCATTGTCAGCTTAAAATATCAAAGGATATCTGTAGTGGAAGGAATGCTATGAGTAAAGCAGCTGTCCTGGGCATGGGAGTCACTATGCACCTTATCCAAACTGATTCCATGCCTGGGACAGTGTGTCCAATATACTTACAGCTTGGATTATGGAAATGGTGCCCTAAAATTCCTCATCAAGAGGTATGTACAGACATGCCCAGTTTAATGCTAGTAGTTTTTTGCATTACCTGGCATGTCATGCTGTAGCTGCCATAAGTACAGCTGCAGTATGATATACTAGCCAATACCAAAGTCAACTGCAGCCAAATCCTTGACCAGCAGAGTATAGAATGAGTCAATCTTCATGTGGGTACTGATTCGATCATGACAACAGTGCTTTGTACATTTACAGATTTGATATATTGGAACCGAAAGTGGAACACTTCTGCACTCTTCGCAGATGCCTCAAATACAAAAGAATGGAAACCCAGTAAACAAGTTTTAAATAGAGCATATATTGGAGTCAAAGTGATTGTAAAGTCCTAAGTCTCAATTTTGAATGCCAAAATGTTACAAAAAGTGTCCAAAATTGTGCAGTGGCTCTTGGTGTGTGACACTGGCCAGAGAAACCACCAGCTGTGTATGGTCTTGCTATTGGGGTTTCAGTTGTCAGTTTTTCCATAAAGTTACATGGAGAGAAAGGCCATGTGCTTTATTGTTTCAAAAATCACACATTTACTTTTAAAATGTGGAATACCAATAGTTTTTTTTTTTTTCCTTTTTTACACTACATGTGGCTGGAGGGCAGCTGTGCACAGCAGATATCACATATTTTCTTTTAAAATGTGGAATACCAAGAGTTGTTTTGTCTTGTTTTTTTTTTTTAATGCGGTGAATGCATTTGCAGTTTGTAATGTCAGAAAGTTTGAATGGTTCAACTGAAACTTTTTTTCTTTTTGTTAATGTTCAGATTTTCATTTTATACGTCAGATACCAAATTTCATCAAATTATTTGAGTAAACGAAAGGAATTTTTGACCTTTTCATCTACATGGCATCTTCACATCTGTACATGTACAATGAGTGTGCACAGTTGACCCATGTTGCTATAGGCCACCAACTCGTGTTTCAGTTTAAATATTGCATATGCCTTGTCAATTATGCTTGGTTGCTTTACTAAATATGTGTTTAAAAATGAAAATAAAAATTGAAATTATTTTCTGCCACATTTCCAATGCTGATAAAAATACCCGTTTTCATGATTACTTATGTCAATACATCCTATTTGAAAATTTGTTTATCCTGCCGGCTGAAAAGGATATTTGAATTATGTTTGACAAAGTTTTGTTTGGATACGGGAGATATAAAAAATATGATTGAAATACATGTAGTTCTTTCAAATCAAGCTTCATTTTTATATTTTTTAATCTATTGTTTTTTAATTTGCTTGGGGGGGGGGGTATTATTTGGCAGCCAAACACATTACATGTACAACCTTTGAAAGGGGTTACATGCACCATGTGTTCAAGTGGGAAAAGCTCTCCAGTGCAGTTTATCCTAAATGAAAAACCTGACAATTTGAAGTCACACTACAGGAATCAAATTTCATGAATCTGTTTTATGTAATTCAATGACTTTTACCTTGCAGTTCCAGTATAGTCTGTATTGACTTGTTTGTTATATTCTTGCTGAGTACAAAAGTGATAAAAATGTTTGTTGCATATCTTCTAATAGTTTTTTCTTTGGTATCTTCAGTTCGATCTCCACTGGAAAACTTGAAAACATCCTTTCATACGGTTAACAAGAGATTGGTCAATTTCACAATTAATTAGAATAAATACGTTGGAGCATAACACATCAATGGAAGGGCAAAAAAAGGTAACCTATGCATTAATATTACAGAGGAGACTTTTGACAGACACCGGTGATAAATCAGTGGATGATAATGCTCGCCATAATGCTCTTTGTGGACAGTCGACTGCTATACTGTTATTACAGACAATGATTAGATCACCTCTATGTGGCAACCTGTTATTAGTTCCTCTGGGGGTGGGGCACCATCCACTTCTAATTCACTTATGGATACCCCCCACTAATAATGTGATGGGAAGAGCTGGTGTTGGCCAGCCAGATATCACATCAGGGGCAGTGTAGGTCAGGGCAAAAACATCAGCTAAGTGTTTTTATGTATTACTGAATTAAAAAGGGCAGTCATGTTTTCTAAATGATGATGAATTTTTGGGAATTTTGTTCATGAATATGCATGGGATGTGGATTGATTAGCGTGACTGTCATGCTAGTCAGTAGAAATCAGAAGATAGGCTATTTTGAAAGGTACATTTTTATATACCATTGAATGTGTTTCCTGTTTGTGTGTTAAGAAATAGTACAGATACGGGAAGACTTGGCTAAATGTATCATATGCATACTCTGTGGCACCCTGTTAAGCCATAGTTATGTTTTTCATTAAGTTGATATCATGTATATTTAATTTAATTTGTTTTGCTTCCAGGTTTTACAGTAGCTTTCTTTTTTTCTTTTATTTCTTTTTTTTTCTTTTTTTTTTTGTTATGGTTGGTTTTTACAAACAGGGATCTCATCCCTGCATTGAGTGGCTTAATTTTAGATGTGGAAATTGGCAGTCACGGACTTGTTTTTGATGTAACCAAACAAACTGGTGTAGAGTGTGCACTTCATTCTTCTGATTGCCATGGCCTACAGCTATGGTTTAGATGGTATTGTACAGTCAGACAATAAAGAATATGATTGGGGACGATGTATACATCAATATTTGGCGGCCAGAGCTTTGATTAGGGCATCAACATGATCAACAGTATTGACAAAGACACTTGTTATTACGGGTAGAGAATGTTGTTGTTGGTGGCTCGTGACACGGGCAGAAGCTTATACCCTGCCAGGGGCAGTCAGCTCATGTGTCAGTGTTTTGATGTTGCCTATTCCCTCACCATAGGGTTTCACGGATGTAGTCACTTGTTTCCGCAGACATGTCGGAGGGCGTAAAAAGCACCTGCCGTAAGCTCCCCGTCACGCAGTGTTCGTGGCCAATCTGGCGTACGTCTATGTACACATTGTTTGTGGTAGTGACCAGCTATGAAAGCCTAATAAAGGTTGGTCTTCTTGTCTTTTTTCCACTCAGATGCACAGAGCAACAAGAATGAAGACCAGCTTTGTAGCCAGTGGTGGGGATGAGAGCCACTGGGTCAGGGTTGGGTCACTGGTAGTTTGTCTACAGTGCCTGCGCATTTACTGACCATTTAGAACAGTGCCGGCTCTCTGTTATAAGGCAGGTGCATGATGGTAGCAAACAAGCTGGCATGTTCTTATGCATCATTGAGTGGTTTATAAGCTATTGTGCATGGCACCTTTGATGATCAGGCAATCTTTTACCAGGTCTTGAGTTGATGTAAAACATACAGCATCCATGTGGAAGTCGCTACTGCAACAAATGATGACAAGCTGAGGGTACACTAAAAGCGCTTGCTACCCCGCACAAGTTTAGAGAGGCTTTGATGTGAGCTGTATGGTAGCATTGAGTAATGTATCAAAGCCCATTAACATGGTCTTAACACCTATCAGGTAACCCACCAGAAAGCATGGAGCTTACACATTTGGACACACTGGGATTTTGTCCTGAAAGTTGAAACTTTCCTAGGTCCTTCTGTCTAATTTACTTGCTTTGTTTCAAGACGGCGTTCATTGTTTGCTGAATCTTTGATGTGGGTGTGACCGGTCCATTTGCTTTCACCCGATCACCTGCAACTGCCGCATAAAGCTATTGTCATGGTGCCAGTCTAAGGGATTAGAACACTGTCTGGCTTTGTCTGCCTGCCTCCCTTTGTATCGGGTGATAAGCTGCAACGGGGCACAGTTTAGCCAAACTTTCTCTCCATCAGTCTGGGAGAATGGCCAAGTAATTGAGAACATAATGAAAAGTGCTCTTTTACACATGTATCTTTATTGACACCTTTGTGGCTTAATTACAGACATTACAAAATGGTGATGGCTATAGATTTGTACAAGTAGTCTTCATAGATTTGGGTCTCAAGTCTTGTCTTCTTTGATAATGTGCTAGTCGGGGCTGTTTCTGTCAAGGTGGCCTACTGAGCAGACACTGCCTTTCCTTATGCCTGTACAGTGGCGCAAGCTGTGCACACTTCAAGAAAATAAGGCTCTAATAGATTAGAGGAAAATGTTCCAAGAATCTTATGTTTATCCTCCCTGTATCTTTAATGGAAGAATTAATTTCCATGTTTATCTGGCAAAACTACATGCAATTTAGACAATAAAAAAAAATCAGAAGTCAGACAGAGATTAATCGTGATTAAGTGAGCAGATTGCCCAGTGATATGGTTTTGATTTGGTCTAAATATGTTATGTGGTCTACCTGATGAATGCCCCACATTACTAGCAGACTGCAAAGAGAAAATTATACAAGAACACACAATAAATCCTCACTTCACCAAAGGACGCGTCAGGGGAGCAGTTGGCAGGTCTCTTCAGATTTCAAATGTGTGGGCAGAAAAAGCTTGATCACTCGATGATAAAAACATATTTTATTTCCTACAAATGATTGGACAGCAGGCAAAGCATACAAACTTCTCTTGTGAATCACTCACTTTATACCACAGACTCATAACAGTTTGTATACAACTAAATATATTAAAGAGTTTCAAGTTTGATATATTAGTTATGCTTTTTATTGAGAGGCTGCAGCTGTCCTCCTACCTGGTGACCAGCCTCTGTTGTGTAATGTGGTTCAAACTAGAAGCTGGCTGGGAAACAGACGATATGAAGCGAGAAATATGTTCGTCTTGGTCAGGATGGCAGATTATGGCACTGTATTGGACACCAAATGATGACATTTATTTAGCAATCTCATCTGTGTTGTATGGCTGGATGTACACCAAGCTGAACAGCAAATAATGACTTTGTTGTGAAGTAATATTCAGCTATGTCCATGCAGCCTCTGTATTTGTGTGCATTGTAGTCATTGTCATTGTTGTTGTCATCTTTGTCGTTGTTGTTAGCATTGTTGTCATCATCACAATTTAATCGATGTTGCCTTAGAGCATTGAGGTTATTATCCCACTTCCTTCAGTAGAGTAACTTTTATTTTCAGAAAGGCTTTAAGGCTTTTTAATTCATCTACCCCTGTGTTGCCCCATGGGGAGAGGTCAGATACTATCTTTCACTAGAACTCACCTTATTATTACAGTACCCAACCCCAAGTTGTGCCCTTCTGGAAATTAATATTGCAAGCTACTTTCTCAGTAGTTAAGTGATTTTTTTTATTTTATATTTTTTTTACTGTAGACATGGTAAAGAATTCTGTCATTCACAGTTCACTATGGCGGAAACTAATTGAATTTATGATGGGGATGTCTGAGAAAGGTTTTGTTTGGAATAAAGCACAACTGGTTTGTAGTATTCTTTGGAAAGAGTGGCCTTTAAACTTTTGCCTTCAACTTATCTTACACTGTGAGAGATGATATCACAAATCATTTTCCTTACTTCAGTCATGGCCTTGTGCGTGTCCATTAAGTGGCATGCTTCGCAAGGTCCTTAACAAATCGTCTTTTCTGCTGAGCATATCGAAGGCTATCTTTCATGATAAAATCTTGGAGGTTTTGTATGAGAAGGAGACTCAGATTGTGGGAGTGAGGTGTCATTTGTCTGCTTGTCAGTGGTGGGTTTGCTGCAAGTGGGTGAATTCTATGACACACAGCATTATATAGTGTTGTATAAGTACCTTATTCACTCTCTCATCAACCAATACCAATCCTTTTAAATCCTAATTAACACGACCCACACAAGATAGCCAGTAATTCCTTTTTTTTTTTCATATTTTATGGTGAACAAGTGAACAATAATGTACTTATATGTATTTTTTTCAAGAGTTAACATGTTAGTGTGCTCAAAACCGTAAAATTGTACAAACATACGTACATACAAAAAGCTTTCAACTTTTACCTTACAAAAAGCTTTTAACTTTTACCAGTGCAATAGGAACAGACAGATGTACTTTAAAGAATGAAATAAAACCTTTAAATTTCCGGACGACGTAGACAATGCATATTAACAAAAGCAGTTTATGTGCATGTAAGAAGATAAAGGTAGGATTGTTGTGAAAAAATGCATTAATAGCAGCTTAATATGCCAAAACACTAAGGGTTAAACTGGCAATATGGTAGACTTACATGGTGCTTCTGCAATATCAGTTACACAAATGTGTAGGCAAATAGGCATGCTGTGTATAATTTACAGCAGTTCCTGTACAAATGTACCATTTACTGCAGACAAGAGCCTCTTTGTTTCTCTCTCATTGTTAATTTTGTTGTCGTAATTTATTAATCTGTAAATGCTACCAAACTACAGAGTATTTTGTGTGTTACATAAGGGATGGAGTTACATATACAAAAGGCAAATTAACAAAACTGTGTCATAAAGCCACATTGTAAGTCACCAGCTTATATGTATAAAAAATAGTGGGCTAATGATAGATTTTTGTATGATTTTTTTCTTTTTCTGTCTTCTTTTGCATTTTCTTTTTTCCTTTTCTTTTTATTTTGTTTACTGCCGGAATATCTGATCACTGATTCCAATTTCCAACAATTTCATAATAAAAAAGACAGAGAGAGATAGAGCAAAGTCCCCCCCCCCCCCAAGTAGCATAAAATAAACTTAAAGAAAGGTACAACTTGATTTACATGTAAGTTATACATGAAATTAAATTTATTTGTAATTACACCCCAGACATGATGGATTTTGACATAACTTATTGTATTACATAAATTCAGTATGGCCCCCAAGTTTGGAATAATCAGCAGTCATTATTTAAAATTTGCATGTACTTTGTGAATACAATTTTGTCCACTTTTCAGGCCTCAAAACTAACACTTTCAGGCATCGGTCTCTTTCTGTATCTTCACAATGTTAAATTTGTGTTAGTACATCAAAAATTGTACTTGTCCCAAACTGAATTTTTCCAAGAGCCGTAGGTTATACAGCAACCACTAATGTTGAGTCCTCATTTGCCTTATTTCAAACAATTTGGCAGTCAGTGTTTTTCCTTTTTTTTTTTTTTTTTTTTTTTAACAAAATCTTTTATTTTCCAGGTTTTCATTTTATAATGTTGACTTGGCCTCTCTCTAACAAAACTGTTTTCGAGTTTCGAGTATTTGTATTTTTAACACCTTAACTGAAAGGACTGCTTTATTATGTTCCCTTGTCCACTGCCTTCATTTCTCTTTTTTTTGTATATTTGGCATTCAGTATTTGAGACTGGAGACCAAAGTAAACATTTGATATTGACATTCATTGATAGAGGGACCTTCAGTTAAGCCCATGTTAAACATCATTTCATGATCCTATGTATCAAAGTAAACATATGTATGTACATTGGCAGTTGTGGACTGACTGTGAGAAAGCTGTCAGTTTGTAAAGGTGTTTGTCTTCACAGCAACAGCCACACGTTTCTGTGTGTGGATATAGAAACAGATCTTTGTGGTCCTGCTCTGTGCCAGAGGTATTGGGTGCTTGAAGATACAGAGGTGGGCAGCATTTGTCATGCACAAGTCACTCACAGTCTACTGTAAAGTTTTCCTTTGGTACATGTTTAGAGTGCATGTCAGTATCACAACCCCATACCCCCTTTACTTCCTGAAAATATGTTTTGACGCAAAAATATCTATAAATGTTTTACTTCTTGTTATTCATGAAAGTGGAATTTGGACAAATGTTGTAAAATGCATATTTGAAAATTAATATCCACTTTATGTACATGTTAAAATATAAATAATCTCAGTTCATGACATGCTGTGTGAGTGATGGGGGTGTGCAGTGTGACGTTGGATTACGACAGTACACACACCATTGATGACGCTTCAGATAGTATCACAAATAGAATGGTGCTAACCTGTATTTCCGTGGTGTGAGGATGACATCCTTTGGCCAAATGAAGCTTTTTCAGAAGTCCTTGAGTGAGGTCAGAGTTGAATGAAAGACAGATAAAGCCACTGACCACTGATTGGAACTAGGAATTTCTGCAGCATTTATTGCGGTAAAATTACTGGAACAACAACATCAAGTAAAAAAAAAAGGGCACACATTTTCACTAAAAGTGTTCAATGTCAAGACTTGACATACTGGTCACTCGTTTGTTGCAAACATTATTCAGCGGTACATGTATTTTGTTCTTCTACAAGAGGTAGTGTTAAGTACTTGAGAGAAGTCTGTGAATGTGGAATAATATCCCAGGTGTTCACTTTGTCCCTGCTGTGGAGCTGCTAGCCAGCTAGATTGTTACATGCGATACAGATGTGTCTGCTATTGATAACAGAATGAAGTTGTTGAGGTAGATTACAGTGGTGGGCTAAGCGTACGCATTGATGAATGCTAATTAATTGTAACAGGTATCGTATGTTCAGACTGATAGTTTTGCACCCTCAGGCCTGTTAAAGGAAGAGACATGAAGACTTTGAAGTCAGAGATAAAGATGATTCTATTTTGTTCAGGTAGACAAACATACCATGCTAAACATTGATTAGTGAGCACAAATTGAATTTGTGTTGGTTTTGTACCACAGGGTTCTTTCATCTTGGGTCAAGTCAGAAGGAAGGGGTTTTGTGACACATAAGGCATGTGGTCATCATGCAACCAATAGCCATTGAGAAATGCCTTCAGGTGGACATTATCTATTGACCATCAGTCATTTTAAGAGCTATTTGGTCACAATGAGTAACCTATGTGTAAGTCAATCTATTGGAGGGTATTTCAGCTGTAGAGGACAGGTGCTGCTCTCCCCAACCTGTTGGAGGCTGTGTCACATCTCAGAAGACATTTCTCAGGAAAGTTAAAAGTAGACAACATTTTGTGCATTTTATCTTACAGTGTAGCTTTGTTTTGTTAGCAGCACATTCAATATGCTATAATGTATTCTGCATGTGTTACAAGTCGTTGAGATTTGACACTCTCAGTCTATAGTCAAGTCCTAAATTACCCAATGTTTTGTTTGTTCTTCCTATGAAAAGATGATTTTAAGAATTTCACCTGTTACAGAGTCAGAATTCATATATTGCAAAATGTCCCACCGTAGAATATATTCCAGACACAGAAATAATGCAGGAATTTCTTCAGTAGTGAACAAAAAGGGCCACTGTTAGAGCATGAACTCTTGCTCATTTTGATAGTGTTCAGGAGAAGCCATTCTGATTTCTATCAAGCAGCCGTATTCATGTTTAATAGGGTCTTTCCTTTTGTGCTTATTTGACCAGAAACCTAAAGGCTAGATAAAGTCATCTGAGTAAATGGATGCCAACTACATGATGATGATATTGATGTTGATGCATTCAAATTTCATTACATGTGACAACTGGCAATTCTGGATCATGTATCAAATCACTGTAAGAACAACAAACTTAAATAGCCAGAGTTTCTGGTTGATTTCTTTTTAAACGGAAAGCCATAAAAGCAATCATTCTCCTCACCTATCCCCCCCCCCAATTCAATCTTGCATTAAAGGCGAATTTTCCAATTTTCCATATGCATGTGCCATGACTACAGGCGTAAATGGAAGTTTGCTTCATTTCAAAGATGTGGCACCCCGCTGGGCGGCAAGTGGTCTGCAACAAAGACTGATTATGACTGCCAGGTCACATGAAACAAGCTTATGATGAGCACCAAGCTGATCACTTGCCACCCAATGACACAGTTAAGCCCCAAAGTTGTACAGTTAGTTGTAATTTAGTTGAGTAAATGGACATAAGTTGGAAACTGTGAAGCAGTTGCCAAAGCGGTGCCTAGTTTGTCTAATTGAATTTAATGAGGGGTTAAGTGGTCATGTGAATAAGGCCTCCTCAAGCGAGATGGGGTGGACATGTTGTCGGGGGGTTGCCCATTGCTAAGATGGGGATGAATGATTGTAGCTGTAACCTGTAATTGTAGGAGTGCAGCATTGCTGGTGACAATTCCATGTGCCGAGTGAAGGACTAATGCTCCGTCATACATCATGGGTTGGTGAAAGGTGCATATTAGGCAGTCTTCAGAACACTGGCCACAGACCAACCCAGTGCTGACGCCAATCTCTATCACACTCTTAATCAACACAAACAGATCTTTCCATCCAGAACCAGGGGATAATGCCAGTAGTTTGAAAACCCCGAGTTAAAATCTAGCCACAATAGAAATGCACATGTATGCCAATTTCTTCTGTAAAACTGATGAAAGGTGCATTAAAGGTTGTGATTTATGGTGAGAAAGGTGTGAGAGATGCTGATAGTTTGTTGAATGTATAGATGTAAAGCGATAATGTTCACGTGTCAATGTACCTGAATGTTCATCAGTAACATCTCCCCAGTGCAACAGTAGGTACGATTGGTGTAAATCATGGTTTTTCTGACCCCGTTAGCATTATTAAGTTGATAGTCCAGTTATGTTTATGTTTAATGTGTAGATGTGAATAGGATAAGGTAGATTGATTTGATGTCCCAATGTATCTTCTGCTTTTTCCCCCTCATTCTAACGTAAATGGCAGCATACATGTACCCTAATATCTGTTGTATTCCCATGGTTGTGTCAAATTGCGTTTATACCTGTTCAGTGTACATGTAGCATTCTGCCTGGCTTTCTAATTTAATCTGTCAAAATGCTGCAAAACACAACAGTTGAATATGGCACGTGGATGAAAGCGGTGCCGACAGAACACTGTGCCATTATAATGATGCTGTGTATCAAGAGTGTCGGCAAAATAGCTTCAAGCCTGGCATATACAAACTGTGCACAAAACCACAATGACATGTTGATGGAATTGTTGCAGATTTCTGGAGAAAACCGTGAAAAAATATTCATATATGGGCAAAGAAAGTGAACAAACTCACCAAGTTCAGCTGAGGTTGCTAGCAGCTGCTTTTTATTTCCACTGTGGACTGCATTTATTTCAATATTTTGTGAAAGTTAATCAAATTACATATCAGTGTGTTAAAAATATTATAAACTGAAAACAACCAAATCCATGCTTTCTTTCAACAAATTGGATTATAAGAAATCTCTATGAGAAGAAACAAGGAAAATGTACACACACACCCCCCCAAAAAAGCGATTCAGTTACAAGCATTTTTTAGAAAAACATCTTTACATTGGTCCATCAAGAGACAGACTAAGGATATTCATTTTCAACCGGCTGATATACTTTGTCATTAATCCAGAGTTCACAAAGGTGGTAGACCAGCATATTTGTTATTTAGTTTCATGCATTTTTTATGCTTTCTTATGTCAATCATACAAACAAATGAGGTGGCGAGGAGGGAGAACAATCACAATAAGGGTGTCTAGTTCATGCAAGCATAGGGGTACAAGGTGTTCAAAAGGCCTACCAGATTCTTCAGTTACAACCACCTCTCTGTCACTGAACTTCACCTCCAGGATTAAAGAAAGGCTATGTCATAACGAGGGCACCTGGATGTGAAATGTGTAACGTCCAGCTAAAATTACAACAACAGAGGCCCTCGCCGCCATCCCAACACAAAATACTGTACATCCCCTTTGGGCTCAGCTTACCCTCTGCAACTTGTATTGTGGTATTGTGCATTACTATTGATAGGACAATTTGTAATTTTTTTTCTCTCTCTCTCCTTTTTTTTTTTTTTTTTGTACCCAAACAACACTGGTAGCCTTCAATTTTAACAAAGTGAGGCAATGATGTCTCGCTTAAGCAGTTTAAATAATGAAAAGAATACACGCAGATTTTAAGTGTCATGCATACAAGGTGGGACAGTGAGTGCAGTAGGAGAAACCTGTTAATTGCTGACTTATGCTTCAGGTGATGGGATCTGTTTATTTATGGTGCATATGAGTATAGGGCAGCTGGTCCTTCACTTACTAGTGTTTGAATGGCCATTTAATGTCAAGAAAGGAAAAAAAAAACCCTGATGGATGAGATTGCTTACAGTGCCAAAAATATCTTGCATCTCAAAGCATTTTAGATCAGAATCTACAGAGAAGTGTGATGCTAGGTGTCGTTTGTGAAAGCGTCAAAACTGTTTGGAAAGACTTGAAGTCCAAAGTGCTAGTGAGGCCTAAACAACCAAAGGAAATGTGAAACAAAAAAACAAAGAGTGACTGAAAACAGAAAATAAAGTAACAATAACAGCTCCTTTTAAGGTTCAATCACAGGAGGTATTTTCCTTGCTTTTCAAGTGGAATTTGCAGCAAGGCCATGAAATCTGTACAGAGTTAAGGTCATCTATTTGTAGCACACCTATCAACATCTACAGACAAGAAATAGGAAAGGTTTGCTCCCATGTGGCATATTTTATATTTAACAAAGTAGAAAGAAGAAATAATAGATTTTCATGGGGAAGAGTGCTCAAAGATAGGCCAAACTCTGATTGAAAAGACCAAAAAATAAAGCCAAAAATGGAAAAAATTCTCACCAATTGTGAGAATATTGACATGTACAATGTACATGTCATTTAATGGATGCATTCAGATGAAAATTAGTGTTTATTTGAACGTTAAAGTGACAGTTCTGCTTTGATGTGAGGTTTGAGATGTCACATTTTCCCCACTGTGCTATGCTCATTATCAAAAGGCATGCATTTCCAAAGCATTTAGCCAGGTCTTATTGTCTATCAGTGTGACCATCAACAAAGTAAGCATACTCCTTTCCTGGCATTGAGCACAAGCAAGCATTTTAGAGATGGTGACACCATGGAAACTTGAGATAACTTCTGGTCGCAAAGCAGTGAAGGCGATGGGTGTATCAATATATGGCTTTAGGCATCTGCACAAACTGTGCTGATGAAAGAAATGGAATTGTGTGATGGTAGAACTGGTTGTATGGGACCGCTCCCGTTGCCTTATATAATTGGTGTGAAAAAGCAAGTGACCTTTCAATGCATGAAAAACTTAACAAAGAAGATGGCTTCTCTATCCACAAAGAAAAGGCGGCAGCAAAGAGCAGGTGGCCACGTCACAGGAATGGCCTTGTACTCAAAATAAGTGTGCCTTTAGAAGAAATAAAAACAACTAAATCAGCATTTTGTATGCGGCTTTATTTTCCTGGAATGGTGAAGAGGAAGATTAGAGATTTTCTTGTAGCTTAACTCTTTCAATGCCAGCTGCAACTAAGGTCAAACTACATAAAACAAAAAGCACAAGATTGTAATAAGTGTGTGAGATTCATGGTCCTTGTTAAAAGACTTTTCATTCAAGTACCAACATCCTGTAGTTACAGTTATAATAGTCCAGATCCTCTGTGTGCTTTGGTGTGCCCAAAGCATGCTGAGGAAAGCTGTTGACTCAGTCCAAATGTGGCACTGAAAGAGTGAAGTTACAAGGGCCCTAGGGCAGTGTATTCCAATGACCTCTCATGATAACTAAAAACTTAATAACTTATAGTTAAAGACTGTTGTATATAGAAACACATGTTATATTCATGGCTAATATTGAGGAGCAGCTGAATTGTTCATAAAATTTGTAGCTTCAAAGGCAGCCAG
>OZ026630.1:55781236-55788736 GCA_964020975.1 Hermodice carunculata | reverse complement strand
AGTTTTACATTCATGATCTGCATGTTTCTTTTCTTTGGACCAGGTTCCTACTTAAAACTAGCTTCCTCTGATTATTTTTTTAAACTTTTATGAAACATTTAATGTATTTATTTGAAGGCCGTCTGAATGGTGTGAACCCTGATGACATTACCGTGATATCTCAAAAAAAATTGACCACAGCTTTACCAAAGTTTCGTCAGAGATGCATCTTACGATGGACCAGGTTCCTATATAAAACCAGCTTCCTCTTTGTATTTATAAACTTTTTATGAAACTTTAAAGTATTTATCTTTAAGGCGGTCTGAGTGATGCACAAGGGGATGATGTTACCATAATATCTCAACAAGGGTTCCAATGCAGCTGCATCAATTTTTTTTTCAAAGATGCACATTATAGTGGACCACATTGCTATTGAAAACCAGCATCCTCTTATTATTTTTAAACTTGTTATGAAACTTCTTAAGTATTTATTTGTTGGCCGTTTGAGTGACACATAGTACATTGGTCTTTGTCACCAGAACTTGCACCAAGAACACATCCAAAAGTGTTCTTTCATTTCATAGACATCAATATGGAAATTGTATGTAAAGTATTCTACTGCGAAGTCTCAAACAAAAAATGCAGAATTTAGGGAAAAAAGATCATGGGCGCCAAGGGTAATCCGTTCTCTGAATGCTAGTTTCTTTTTCATGCACAACACTAAACTGTCACATGCCGAGTAATCTTGAACTTTTTTCTTATCTGTTCATCCATGTATACAGACCATGTTATTCTGGACAAATGTGCACAGCCCTTGCAGTAATGTCAATTGATGATTTAAATAGGGAACATGTATATTTGCTGCAGCACTATGATGGTGAAGATGGAGCTCTGTGTGTCAGTTGTATTTAGGGACAGATGTGTATGCTAAGTTATAAATAAGATCAAAGATAGTGATAATTGTATTACAGTACCATTTATGTCATTTAATGCAGAGTTAATCACATCATTTAGGTGAAAAACCTTCTGAATACCAAGAAACAGGGTGACATTCAGGGTGCTCTGATATACAGGTGTGCCTGTTCTGCTGAATTCCACAGGGATGCTAGCACTCCACTAAGTCAAACATTTTGTGTTGTATATGCTTTTGTGAATATCTTATATGGCAATAAAATTTATGTTCAAGGCAAATGCACTGGGTGGAAATGCATAACATTCATTGCTGTAAACTTTTTGATAATGGTGCGTAGAAGGAAGCCTTTTTGTGGGGTCATTTTTGATGGAGTATGGTAAAGGAAGATGTTGAGTATGGGAGTACATGTAGCTGTGCTGACAGACAAGAAAAGAATGACAGGAACAACAGAATTAGGCATCATATTTGTTTCTGTTGTTGCAGTTCAACTGCACGAGAGAATTAAAAAAAAAACAACAACAAAACATGTTCATCACACAATTGACGATGGTTAACTACTTTGTATCAGTTCACAACAAGTTGGCGTCTTTTGCAGATACAATTGCACTTTGCAGCATAAAAAAACGAAGCGAAGTGTGGCTTTGTATTTCCCCACTATATAGTGCATGAATGGGACTGATGTTGCCAAGCATAATAGTTGCTAATAATAGTCATTAAAGTGTACATACCATGCTTATTAGTTGGTAATCATTGTCCACTGCATATTTGCAACAGATGTTTTAGGTGCACTACTTAACAATATGCTTTTTCCATGGGTTAAGTGAATTATTCCAGCATTGTTGAAAGTCTTCGGGGCCATTGTCATCAAGCAGACAGACTTGCCTGTCTGCTGGATGACAAACAGCTAGGCAGGGGTAGGGTACCACTGATGGGGAAGGGTAAAAGGGCACAGACTGAGGTGCCTTAATGTCCAGTTTAGATGATAAATGAGCATCACCCTGCTGTACTCTTGTTGGCGAGGCAATGGAGTTATCCTTACATGTTGATTGCATCTTTAACCCTGTGGTAATGCTTGGATGTGTGAGCAGTCTGGGCTGAGTTCTGCCACAGTGAGAGTGTATTGGCTGTCATAGCTACTTACCATCTTACCACCTCCCCCCCCCAAAAAAAAAAAAAAGAAAAAAAAAAAAAAATCACATGCACACATAGGTAAGTAATAAATGCCTTATGTTTATTGGGATGAACTTGTTTACTTCAAAAGATGTCAACTCCAAAACAATTGTATGGATAAAGATTAGAGAATATATAATACTTTGACATGTGATGAAACAAGGAAGAATCCCGTGAAGCAAGAGGTTGATGCTCTTGGACTGTTTTACCTAGTTTGAAGCTGGCCTAGTAAGAGACACAAGCATCCTTAACCTGAACAACTGGCTAAGAGGTCATTTTATAATGGCGAGGCAGGGACTTTCATCACCTGCAAGTACCATGTTTTCTGAACCATTTAATTGATCACTTTGCCAAATTTGGAAGTCAAAGATGCTTGTCAACAAGGAATGTTGACCTGTAGTTGTTGAGGTCAAAAAAAGACAGTCCACACCAGGTTAGCAGTGAGCCTTTAGCACTAGTAACTAGTACTCAACATGAAGGCAGTATTTACTAAAATTAAGCGATTCATCATCCTGAAAATGGCTAGGAAAGGGTTTAGATGGTTGCTGAAGTGATAGGTGAAGCCAAAGTGAGGTGAACACTTAGTTATCATTTCATAATATTGCAAAAGAAGATATGATAATAATCTAGAGTGTTGTGACATGTAAAAAATATATACTTATTAAGGCAGCAAAAATTTTGATGTTTAGTTTCTCTTGCACTTTTGAAATAATTCTGATGAGGCATGGAGGGAGACTTTCTTTTGTATCATTTGAATAGCATTTTTCACAATGTTGGTGGTTTCTCATTGTACAAAGTCATTGTTACTAGGCAAGTTTAACAGCATTAATAAGGAAACTAGAAAAAATCAGATTTGCTTTAGAGCAAATCTGTGTGATGAAAATTAATAAAAGTTAAAAATACTTTAAAATTTTGTTTAATGATAATCAAATGTATCTTGACTACAATGTTTTGAATTGAAATTGCCCTTTCATCTCAAGTAGGTTTGAAGTGGTGATTTTTAGCTCAGCTGACTTGTCAGTCAGCTGAGCTTTTGTGAGGGTCTGTCGTCCGTTGTCTGTAATTCACATTTATGACTTTTTCTCCAAAATCATCAGCCAGATTCACTTCAAACCTGGTGGGGATGTGCCATATCTACCAAGTGTGCACAAGTGGTCATGCTCCATTGATTTTTGGATTTTTTGTGAATTAGGGGGGGGGGGAGCAAATCTTAAAAAATCTTCCCCAAAAGCGCTTACCCAATTGCTTTGATATCGCGCAGGGACACTCCCTAGGACTCCTAGTTCTTCATGGTTCACCAGGTGGTGCTGTGATTTTTTTTCTATTTTTTTGTGATTTTTTTTATATTTTTTTGCTATTTTTGACTTCTTCTCCAGAACTGTCACTCAGATTAAACTGAAACTTGGTGGATATATTCCTTGTGGAAGGGTCAAACAAAGTTGTTCACTAGGTGGCACTGTTGTGAATTCCTGATTTTTAAAGATTTTTTAATTTGTGTACTTATCGGTAAATGCACCTTTCCTACTGATTACTGTGTAAGTCAATGGGCATTCTGATGCTAATTCATATTTTCAACTTATTCTCCAAACCCATCATCCAGATTGACTTCAAACTTTGTGGCCAGGTTTGTTCAAATGGTCACGCTCCAGTGATATTTGGATTTTTAATAAATTTTTTTGTTCTTTTTTGGGGCAAATCTTAAAAAATCTTCTTCTCCACAACCGCTCACAAAATTGCTTTGATGTTACATAAGAACACTCCTAGGGACTCTTAGTTCTTAATTTGTTCACCAGGTGGTACTGCAACTTTTTTCAATTTTTGTATGAATTTTTGTGTGTTTTCGGTACTTGTGACTTATTCCCCAGTATCGTCTGTCAGATTAAGTTGAAACTTTGTCGATATGTTCCTTGTGAAAGGGTAAAGGAATGATGTTCACTGGGTAGCACTGCTGTGGATTCCTGATTTGTAACAGTCTTTTTCAATTCGGGCACTTATCAGTAAATGCACCTTTTCTATTGCATACTATGCAAGTCAGTGGGCATTCTAATGTATTCTAATGGTAATTCACATTTTGGACTTCTGTGAAGAAACTGTCTGTCAAATTCACTTCAAACTTGGTGGCAATGTACCTTGGGTGGGTCTCTACCAAGTTTGTTCAAATGGTCACGCTCCAGTAATTTTTGGATTTTTTTATGATTTTTGTAAAAAAATCTTTTGAAAAGTTTTAATAGGAAAGTTTAACATGGGGATTTCTTGTAATGGTTATAACTTACATAATGTTTTGCCAGATTTGTGCCAAACATGGTAGGGATGTACTTCTTATAAGTGTCTACCTATTTGTGCAAATGGTCATGCTCCAGTGATGTTTGGACCTTGACCTCATTCCCAAAGTCAAAGGACCACTGACACAAAATTTACTGTTCACTTGATAACTTAAGATCTGTTTTGAGTTAGGACCTTGATGTTGCACATGTTAATGTTTCTCTATGAAGGTCATTCTTAGACAGTACATGAGTAACCTTGACTTCATTTCTGGGGTCACAGTGCAACATACACCAAATTTTTTAGTTTGTTCCCCATTATAAGTAAATGGAACTTGAAGAATCTACCAAAATTGGTGCATTTTCCTTCCAGACTTTGATACAGAATCACTTGGAAGCTCTGGTACACTAATAACACCATTTAATCACAGTGACTCAGAAGTATAGTAAAAAGGGATTGGGAATCAAAGCGCCAAAGTGATCTTTGTCATCTTGAATTTATAAACAGACATGAAACCAAAAGTAACTGCTTTGTGTACAGACCTCCTGCAGTTTCAGGTGCCTTTTCTGCATGCCAATTGCCAAATCTTGCAGCTGTGACCATAATGGGATTGTCAATAGGTTTATTACAGAACAAGGATAATCCTACATTAGTTTCTGATTTCAGACTGCTCTTAAAGTTGTCTTGTTGCTCTATCAATTTGTTGTCTGGAACCACTTGTTAGCTTTTTGCCTGGTGATCCACAAGCTTTCTTTCATCACCGCTGGTGCGCATATGCGCAGACAGTAGACTCTACCCATCACACATGCGCATTGCAGCTGGGTTTAGTTTTATCAATGGACTGATAAATGAATTTGGCAGGAATAGTATAATTATGTAAATCTCAGAATGGATCAGCCAATAAGGTATCATTTTGGTTTGCCATCGTTTGAAGTGTTGCACAGTCTGCGCCTAATATATTTGAAGTTTTTTTTTAGGTGGGGCTCCATAAGGAGACCACCTCTCATGTACCTAAAAAGTTCAATATTTGAAAACCAGGAACTATTCCTGTCGTATTAATAGTCCTGATTTATGACAAGACTTTATTCTTAACATTTGATATCGGCAAAATAAATAAGACTGATACCTGAAGGGTTTAATAAGAGAAAATACTCTGTCACCACTGGTCACAATTGCTGAAAATGCCTAACTGTTTGCTGAAAATGCCTAACTGTTAGAATGTGTCAACAACGCACATACGGCGAACAGTATGTATTCTGGTGCAAACAAGAAACAGATTTTAAAAAGGTGTAGGTTATTTTCTTTCATTTGTGCTCTTAATGGTAACACTGGTATTACTGTTCATTGCTGATTTAAAATGTAGATCTTCTTTATTGATCTATGCACATTATCAGGACCTTTCTGTTTAAAGAAGTTCCATATCTTGCTTGTATTCGTACGTGAATGTGACGTCACATCTTTGAACGCTGAACTTTTGTCAGCTCAATGAGGCTCTCCATGGGTTTTTGCATATCCAGAGAGTTTCCATTCTGAACACGTCCAAAGATGCATCAGACGGAAAAATCCATTGAGCATTCATTACAGTGATCAAAAAAGTCTACGAGAAAATGTAATCAAGTTATCACTTCCCCTTACGAGTCTTGTGCAAGTACGCTGTTTTGGCGCAATATGTAAAGTTATTATTTGAAGTGGGTGAATAGAAAGTGTTGAATTCGGTTCGGAGATGGAACGAAATATTGCCATTTCGAATGCAGATTTTACAATGTGTATATGTGATTGGTACATTTGCTGGGTCCTACTGTGCAATGCTTATTTTATATTTTGCCAGGTTCAAGCAGTTGCTTTTGAACGGCAATGGAAATATATCAAGACGTTTCAGAGATAGTTAGTACCAAGAATCAATAGTCCAACGGCATAAGTGGCATTCTGTGTCTCTTGCGTAGGTTTTAAGTCCTACATTTGTCCAAAAAGACCATCGTTTTGTTCATCAGCTTGAATGTCATTAGCATAATGTAGGTAAATAAATAATGCTGCGCAAGAGCAATGTTATTAGATCTTAATACCGTTCGGGTCATAGGAAAGAAGCGCAAAGATGGACTTTACAAATCACACCAAAACCCTAGCAGAAGATGGGGTTTTGATCACACTTAGAATGTGCATATATATATATATATATATATATATATATATATATATATATATATATATACATATATATATATACATGCATTTTAACCTCTATTCTAATCGTTCAAAAAAGGCAAGTTATGAATGATTACGATGTGACAAATCTAAAGCTCAACATGCAAATGAATCAAACCAACTTTTAAATTATATAAGTTTTGCTGTGCTTTAAAAGTTTTCACTGACACCATTTTTCCCTCCCATTAAACACAACTTTTCCCATCTCTCCGTGACTGTTCTGGAGCACAGTTTCCCTATATAGTATATATCAAGACGTTTCAGAGATAGTTAGTACCAAGAATCAATAGTCCAACGGCATAAGTGGCATTCTGTGTCTCTTGCGTAGGTTTTAAGTCCTACATTTGTCCAAAAAGACCATCGTTTTGTTCATCAGCTTGAATGTCATTAGCATAATGTAGGTAAATAAATAATGCTGCGCAAGAGCAATGTTATTAGATCTTAATACCGTTCGGGTCATAGGAAAGAAGCGCAAAGATGGACTTTACAAATCACACCAAAACCCTAGCAGAAGATGGGGTTTTGATCACACTTAGAATGTGCATATATATATATATATATATATATATATATATATATATATATATATATATATATATATATATATATATATATACATATATATATATACATGCATTTTAACCTCTATTCTAATCGTTCAAAAAAGGCAAGTTATGAATGATTACGATGTGACAAATCTAAAGCTCAACATGCAAATGAATCAAACCAACTTTTAAATTATATAAGTTTTGCTGTGCTTTAAAAGTTTTCACTGACACCATTTTTCCCTCCCATTAAACACAACTTTTCCCATCTCTCCGTGACTGTTCTGGAGCACAGTTTCCCTATATAGTATATCAATCGAAGAAAAAAAAGTTGTAGCATCAAACAAAGTGGCCTTAACGAGCGCAAGGTTGAGTACAGCACTGAGTGATAGGTCATTCAAAACATGAACTGAAAATGTCGACTGTATC